>JABMCL010000539.1:295000-322500 GCA_018857735.1 Alviniconcha marisindica
AAAAACCACAAACAGACACAGACACAGATACACACACCCACACACACACACACACACACACACACACACACACACACACACACACACAAACTCACTTATATAGCTGCAGACGTGCAACAAAATCAACTTTGCACCAACACCCACCCACCCACATCGCCCAAGAAGAAGAAGAAGAAGAAGAAGATTTTTTTCTTCTCGTTTTTGCAGCTGCGAAACAAAGCTACTTAACACATTTGCAAAGGTGGCCCACTGAACTGCTTTTTCTCCCTGCAAACAATTGTTGCCGCAAGAACGAAAGGCAGCGTCAGTCGTCGTCGTCGTCGCAAAGGCTGATTTTTCATTTGCAAAACTGCATACCTCTCTGTCTTTGCGGCAAGAAATATTTTCAGCAACGCTGACTTTGCAGCAAGAAATATTCGCAACAACGCTGACTTTGCAGCTTGAAATATTTGCAGCAACGCTGATTTTGCAGCAAGAAATGTTTGCAGCAACGCTGACTTTACGGCGAGAAATATTTGCAGCAACGCTGACTGCAACAAGAAATATTTGCAGCAACGCTGACTGACTTTGCGGCAAAATAAATATTTGCAGCTGCAAGCCTTGGATTGTGGCTGTGACCACCTATGATAATCATTAGTGGGTCCAGCTCGCTCACACAGACCTGGTCAGGGGAGGGCAGAGAGGACACGCCCTTTGTGACACGACAGTCGCTGCGGCGACATTTCCGCGCCTGCCGCGGTAAGGAATAAATTCTGAGGGGGAGGGGGGGGGGGGGGGGTGGGGGGGGGGGGGGAGGAGACAGAGAGCCGGTTTGGCCTAGCGGTAAGGCGGTGGCTGGTAAGGAAGGACCTCGTTTCGGACCGCTTCGCTCTCCTTTCTTTTCAAAAGTTGGTAGTTTGTGGACACGGTCTTGTGACTTTGTCCCTCACATTAATAAAACATAAAATGGCTCTCATCGTGCCCATCTTAATGCAGGTCATTGTCTGGTGGTGACAGGTAGCGATAGGGTATATACTCTCCCTCTTCCCACCTCCACACCCCTTCCCCCATTCTCCCCGTCCCTAATAAGCCTTATGGTTTCTGTGGACGTTAATCACCATGTCTACTTACTACTACTTGGGGGAGAGGGAGGGAGGAGAGAGAGAATGAGAGAGGGGGAGAAGAGAGAGGGGGGGGGGAGAGAGAGAGAGAGGGAGAGAGAGAGAGAGAAGAGAGAGGAGAGGTGAAGAGAGAGAGAGGAGGAGAAGAGAGAGAGAGAGAGAGAGAGAGAGAGAGAGAGAGAGAGAGAAAGACAGAGAGAGCGAGAGAGAGAGAGACCCGGGGAAGAGAGAGAGAGAGAGAGAGAGAGAGAGAGAGAGAAGAGAGTGAGGAGAGAGAGAGAGAGAGAGAGAGAGAGAGAGAGGAGAGAGCTAGAGAGAGAGAGAGAGAGAGGAGAGACAGAGAGAGAGGAGAGAGACAGAGAGAGAGAGACAGAGACAGAGACAGAGAGACAGAGACAGAGACAGAGGGAGGGAGGAAAGGAGAAAGACACACAGAGAGGGAGGGTGGGGGCGAGAGAGAGAGAGAGAGAGAGAGAGAGAGAGAGAGAGAGAGAGAGAGAGAGAGAGAGAGAGTGAGAGAGAGAGAGAGCAGTAGAGAGAGAGAGAAGATGGATGAGGAGAGAAGAGAAGGGGGGGGGGGGAGTAGGGTATGGGGAGCAAACACAGCAGGTGCTCATTTGCAGGAGATTCTGATCTCTAACGATGTACGAGCATTAGTAATTGAACCCTTTCCCTACTCTTGTGACGTCGTCAACTATGACGTCCATGGCGAAGGAACTTTCCCATCTGCCAGAAAGGCATTACAGGACGTCCTGCTATAATTCTGATCGGCCACACATGCTCAGGTTAGGCAGCGTCCAAGAAACAAACGTTTCTGGTTGGCTTAATTAACCTGTTCTTGGAGGCGGTTGCATCAGCAGCACAGAATTATTTGTTTCGTCAGGGAAAGAGTTAGGGTAATGGTTAGGTTACGGTTAGTGTTAGGCTTAGTGTTAGTATTAGTATCAGGGTTAGGGTTAGTGTTAATGTTTTACTGTTAGTATTAGGGTTAGGGTTAGTGTTAGTGTTTTACTGTTAGTATTAGGGTTAGGGTTAGGAAGTCTCACATCGGCTCCTTCTTTCTCTTCAAAATTTGCGGTTCGTGGACACGGTTTTTGTGATTTCCCCCCTCACTATTAATGAAACATTAAAACGACTCATCGCTGCCCATCTTAATGCAGGAATCAATCTGGTGGTGGCACTATGTTGGTGGTGTCAGGTATAGTTTCCATCAAACTTTTTGGTTTAACGCTCATTCTACCCCCGGCCCCACTTATAAGTGTAGAATGAACTGAACGACCCGTCTTCATAGTCCAGGAGCTGTGTGAGAGTCGAGGTGGCCGTCCTGAGCTGTCCGTCCTAACGAGCCTTCTGGTTTCCGTGGACGTAAAGCTATATTGAACCATGCTTCGGCACTGGTCTCAGCTTGTCCCTAATATGTCAACTGACATCTGAGGACATTAAGCAACACTACCTACCTACCTACCTACCGGCCCAGCCACGCTCCCCTTCTGCACAATGAAGGGAAGGAAAGAAACAAGGGTAATCAATAGGCATCGTCTCTCTCTTCCCCCCACCCCCAGCCCCTCAATCTGGATGCTGCATCCAGTGAGAACGCGAGGCGCTAGACAGTGACAACCCTGCCCCCTTCCGCCTCTTCTCACCCCTCCACCCTTCCCTCTCCTACAAAATGTCTCTCGCTTTTCATTCCATCCCCGCCAGCCTTGCCAACTTTCCACTGTCGCGACCGACCGAGCAAGCAACGCCCCTCTCGACGACACTCGACGAGAGTTGTCCGCCTTAGGCGAAGACCACTCTCGGCTGATTTTGAAGTCTCCAAAACGTGGTCCAAGTCCGCAGGGGTCTGGCCTAAAGAGGGCGCACGCTCGCCGGCCACACCGAAAAACAAGAGGGGCTAGGACTAGGAGATTAGATTAACGGTTTTGCCCCAACGGCTGTGTCCCTCCGCCGGCGCGGCTGAACACGGTTGCGCGGCGTGTCAAGAGGGAGAGGGGCGATAAGCAGGTGTCAACGATTGGAGTGACGTGCCCCTCGGCGCGGCATCTCCGGGACGGACGAGGCGGGAGGCTAGCGTCACCATGTCTGGAACCCCCCCCCCCAGCCGCGAACACGGCTCTAGAAATCGTACCTGTGCAGTTGCAGATATCGCCACGTGATACGGCTGTTACTCACGCCATCCCTAACGCTACCACCACCACCACTCACCCCATCCCTACCACTCCTACCACTGCCACCACCACCACCACCACCACTCACCCCATCCCTACCACTCCTACCACTACCACCACCACCACCACCACCACCACCACTCACCCCATCCCTACCACTACTACCACCACCACCACCACCACTCATCCCATCCCTGCCACTACTACCACCACCACCACCCCCACCACCATCACCCTCTCCTCTCTCTTTCCCGCTTCTTTCCAATTCTCTACACCCACTTCTTCTAGCCATTGCCACGGCCCGTTCATCGTGAGACTAGACAGCTGTGAGAGTTGCTAGCTCACTTTTTTTTTTAAATGAAGATCATTCTTCGATCATTTGTTGCCATTAAAAGGCAGGTATGCTGATGTTTGCACATTGCATTGTCTTAACCAAAGAGGCATTGAAATTTTATGTTGTATTTTTTCTTCTTCTTCTTCTAAGGGTTCAAATTTCACACGTGTGTGTGTGTGTGTGTGTGTGTGTGTGTGTGTGTGTGTGTGGTGTGTGTGGTGGTGTGTGGTGTGGTGTGGGGTGTGTGTTTTGTGTGTGTGTTGTGGGGTGTGTGTGTGCGTGCGTGCGTGTGGTGAGTGTCGTGTGTGGTGTGTGTGTGGTGTGTGTGTGGTGGTGTGTGTGTGTGTGTGTGTCTGTGTGTGTCTGTGTGTGTCGTGTGTGTGTGCGCGCGCGCGTGTGTGTTTCTGCTACAGCAAAGAATGTGCTTCATTTTAGCTAGCCCTTACCCAAGCCCCCCCCCTATACACACACACACACACAGACGCCCCCACCCCAACAACAACAAAAGCACACCGAAAAACAAAATTAGTTTGGTGATCATGTCCATTGCTGCACAACCGTCCTGAATCCTGAAAACAAAGAAAAAAACTATTTAAAAAAACAAAAACACCATCTGTTTCCACAAGAATACCCACAGGATCCATTCTTCGCAGCCAGGAGCACGCACAAATCAATCAATCAACGACGGTGCCTTATCGTGCAATACCCCTGACTTCCTCTCGGCCCGCTAATGACCAATCAGATGGCAGCAAACAAGCCGAGCGGGACAAGTTAACGACCAATCAGGTGGAAGAAGACAAACTGAGCGGAGCGCGTTAATGGGAGAGTCTGCACCTGTAGATCATTACGGGCCCGTGCTTCTGCCTGCAATTTGTTTCAGCGCTTGTCAGCTGCTTCAAGACTCCCTAAATCAGATTCCTCGCTTCTCCTTCCAGTGGTTTACCTACCTCGACAGCGTCGCGGTACTCTGGAATTCCCCGCCGACTACGACTGAGCAGAGCTGTTCAAGATCTATGCCGCGTCAGTGCTTTTGAGCATGCGGCTTGATCTGTTTTAGGGCTGTCCTTGCTTTTTGGTCAACACCCCCCCCCCCCGCACGCACCCCCGCACGCACGCACACAAGCACACGCACGCAACACGAACGCACGAAAGCATGAAAACCTCACAAGTTTAAAATTTAAGGGGGCGAAAGAATGCCACAAAAATTTTGGGGGGGGTTTTGGGGAAAGGTGGGGGGGGGGGGGGGGGGGGGGGGAAAAAGAGAGAGAGAGAGAGAAGAGAGAGAGAGAGAGAGAGAGAGAGGAGAAGAGAGTTTGGAAAAAGGGAAAAAAAAAATTTATGAATTTTTTAAGTTTTTTGGGAAAAACTGGTTTTTTTTAAAAAGGCCCCCCCCCCCCCTGCCGTTTTTTTTTCCTTGGTTTCCCCCCTTTGGGTTTTTTTATTTAAAAGGGTTAACACCCAAAACAGATCTGGCTGCATGCTCAGAGAACGCACAAATTCGACCCCCTTTAGTTTTAGATTTGTTTAAATTATTAAAAAAAAACAACAAAAAACAACAAACAAACAAACAAACAAACAAACAAACAAACAAAAAAACGCTAGCAGTCAACTGTTTCAGTTTTTTTTTTGCGGTGTTCATTATTACACTTCCCTCGATTCACTTGAAATCACTAGCTCGTCGAGGCAGAGCACGAGTTCGATTGCAACCCTCTCCTTCGTGGAACTGGGAGTTGTGTACGTTTTGCTGTCAATAAAAGGACTATACTGAGTTGCAATGATTTGTTTCACAGCGAGCATGCATAAAGCTACTGACAAAAACGAGCGCCCCCCCCTTTGCCCCTAAAAGCCGTACGGTTTCTGTGGACGTTAAGCACCATGTTTACTTACTTACTTCCCTTTCATTAATCAAGGGAGATAATTCAGGCGCGTCTGGATTTTTGCCCCTTGTCCTGTAAACTGCACTAGAGAGTTCGAATCGATTCCTTATCACGTGTCCGCCCGTCGTCGGAATTAACGTCAACATTCACCATTGATGCACCGACCTTTCTTGGTTCCCATACATCCAGTCGCCCAGCTGCAGATAAAGAGCTTTTTGTTGTTGTTGTTGTTGTTGTTGTTGTTGTTGTTGTTGTTGTTGTTGTTGCTGTTTCAGTCCCTCTCCACTTCCCTTAAGGCTCATTTCCCCACTGGGCCTCTCTCAGCAGTCGAAAAAAATAAGGTAGTAAACATTGTGTTTAACGTCCACAGAAGCCTTAAGGCTTATTAGGGACGGGGAGAGAGGGGGGGGAAGGGGGGGGGGGGGGGGGAAGGGGGAGATTATATACCTATCGCAACACTGTCACCAACAGAATGACCCCTGCATTAAGATGGGCGTATGGAGCATTTTAATGTTTCATTAAACTGTGAGGACAAAGTACAAGACAGTGTCCACAGACCACAACTTTTGAAGAGAAAGGAGAGCCGAAGCGGATTCGAACCGAGGTCCTGCTTACCAGCCGCCTAACGCCTTACCGCTAGGCCAAACCGGCTCACAGCAGTCGCAGCTCCATCCCCCGACCCATGGGCGAGATCCAAAGACTGTCTCAACGACCTTGCACGTGACTCGTGCACAGTGCCGCTGTTAAAGAGACACCACCAATCGATCTAAACTGCTTGCCTTGGAGAAGGCTGCATGACCAGCAATTGGACGCTTTTAGGCTGGCACGGATTGCTGCTGTGTTATCGGAGGGACCCAGAGAGAGAGAGAGAGAGAGAGAGAGAGAGAGAGAGAGAGAGAGAGAGAGAGAGAGAGAGGGGAGAGAGAGAGAGAAGAGAGAGAGCTCGACAGGACAGAGGCTTAAGACCTTTCTAATATCAGCCTCTCAGACCAAGCCGCTCTCGGGCTGAAGAGGCAACCCAAAGGCCTCTCCAAGTCTGACACGGTCTGGGCTGCACGGCGCGACCGAGGGGGCCACGAGGGCCGGAATTCCTCTTGCAGGGAAAGAAAGCATGCAAGGCTAATTAATCCTGGCCCGCGACCTCCTCGCCCCGACACTCCACATCCACTGGACAGCGCCACCCTGCCGCCGGACATGACAAGCGTGGGGGGGCGATCAATAGTGTGAATTGCTCCTTGAGACCGTTGGCAGAGGTCGATCGGCTGTCCAGAAGGGCTCTGTTGATGCGGGTGCACGCGGTGACTTGCCCGTCCGTGTAGGCCGCGTTCCGCCAGAGACAGCAACGCCGATGAAGAATTAAGACTACCTCTGTTTGAAAGTATGCAGGGCGTACAGTGAGCCGATTCGGCCTAGCGGTTCGGTGTTGTTGTTGTTGTTGTTTTTTGGCTGGTATAAAGCAGACGACGTCGGTTCGATTCTTCGCTGCTCATCTGATTTACTAAGCCGTTGAGATTTTGTTGTTGTGTGAATCCAGTATACAAACACATGAAAGGTTAAACAGAGCGTTGTTGATTAAGACACCCTGTCTCTCTTGAATCCAGCAGTTAGTGATTTTTGCGGGGTCGTACATTGGCTTACGTGATTGTCACATCTGTCTTTGGTTTTCCACATGTCTCAGTCACTCCTGTCTCGCTCTGCCTCTCTTTCTCTCAAACACAAACACAGACACACACAAAGACACACACAAAGACACACACACACACACACACACACACACACACACACACACACACACACACACGCACACAAGTATACCCTCGCCCCCCGCCCTTGTTCGGTTGCTCCACGCTGCATCAGAATGTCAACATGTTCAGTAAAGCTAAAATCAAAACAAAACTAAAGAAAACTAATAGCTCCTGAAGTTCTTGACAGCTGAAAAAGAACACTATGTCTATGATACTGTTCTGGGTATATGTCACGGTGTCTATGTTATACGTGTGACGTCATTCGATCATTGTTAGCTCCCTTTGCTTGCTGAGTGTGCGCAGCAGTAAACGGACGCTCACCGCGGAAGCTTTGCAGACGAGCCATATACGGCAATGACTACACCCGAAGGCACCCAGGGAGACCGAACCTCTCTTCGTCTTACACCGTCCCTCGGTCAGAAGTACAGATGATGAGCACTCGAGACAACAAAGACAGAACAAATAACACGGACGACTACTCACTCCCACGGCACTCCCACGGTAGCCAACAGAGTCGCGTGCCTTGGAGACCCCCGCACGCGCCGAAGAGGCCCAGTATGTAAATTGTAAACGGAACCATTTCACGCTGTTTTGGCTTCAGAGAGGTGGGTCACTGCCCCAGTGGTTGCATTATTGGGAAGGGTGTAGTAAAGTTATGTAAGTAAGTAGAAGTAAGGGTGGGGCAAGTTAAGAAGAAGTAAGTAAGAAGTAAACATGGTCTTACGTCCACAGAAACCATAAGGCTTATTAGGACGGGGAGAATGGAAAGGGGGGGGGGGGGGGGAAGGGAGAGTATATACCTATCGCTACACTTTACCACCAGAACGACCTGCATTAAGATGGGCAGCGATGAGAGCCAAATGTTTCATTAATTTGAGGACAAAGTCACAAGACCGTGTCCACAAACCACAACTTTTGGAGAGAAAGGAGAGCCGAAGCGGTATCGACCCGAGGTCCTTCCGCTTACCAGCCTACCGCCTTACCGCTAGGCCAAACCGGTTGAAGCGGGTACAGTAAGTAATTAAACAGTGTGCTTTACGTCCACAGAACCCATAAGGCTTAACAGGGTCGGGGATGTGGGGGAAGAGGGAGAGGGAGATAATATACTGACACGATACACTGTCACCATCAGATTGACTCCTGCATTAAGATGGGCAGCAATGAGAGCCATTTTAATATTTCATTAAAATTGTGAGGGACAAAGTCACGAGACAATGTCCACAAACCATAACCTTTCTGAAGAGGGAGGAGAGCCGAAGCGGAATCGAGTCGAGGCCTTTCTGCGGTGGCGGCGGTAGTGTTGCTTAACGTCCTCAGATGTCAGTTGACATATTAGGGACAAGCTGAGACCAATGCCGAAGCATGGTTCAGTATAGCTTTACGTCCACGGAAACCAGAAGGCTCGTTAGGACGGACAGCCCAGGACGGCCACCTCGACTCTCACACAGCTCCTGAACTATGGCCTTTCTGCTTACCAGCCTAACGCCTTACCGCTAGGCTAAACCGGCTCACTCACGGGTACAATAAACGTCACCCACTTTTGTTTGTGTGAGTGGAAACATCCTTCAGGCGCTGCCACTGTTACTGATAGCCAGATAATGTTGTTGCTGTTTTTTAAAGCTCAGTCATCCTGGGGGAGAGATCCGTTCAATACACTGGACCTGTGCTCTGGAACTCCCTTCCTCTCTCTATCAGGCATTCGTCTTCACTCTCTTAAGTCAAAACTGAAAACCCATCTCTTCTCCTCTGCATACTGATCTGTCGTTTTACCAATCCATCACCAGTAATGCATGTATTTGTTGTGTGTGTGTGTGTGTGTGTGTGTGTGTGTGTGTGTGTGCGTGCGTGCGTGCGTGCGTGCGTGCGTGCGTGCGTGCGTGCGTGCGTGCGTGGTGTGTGTGTGTGTGTGATGAAATGAGTGCATCCTTATATCTTTGTAAGCGCTTGAGTTTACGAGATTGGGGGATAAAATAATCAAAATATAATATCGCATGGTCCATATCAGTGACATGAGAATATTGAGAAATCAGAGGGGGCATAATTATCTTCACCCTGCTACAGGCCACAATTTTTTCTTTGTTAATGAAAACTTAAGGCTTTGGTTATGACCTATATCATATAATATATATATATATATATATATATATATTATATATATATATATATATATGTCCATGGTTTTTACCTTGTCTCTGTTCAAGCTCCCTTGTCTGGAACAACCTTCCTGCTCACATCCGACTATACTGCAGTTCTCTCTCATAGCTAAAAACTTATCTTAAAACTTTTCTCTTTACTTCTGCCTACTCCGAGCTACTCTAACCCTTTCACGGGCATTGGGTGCTGTACTTGATTTGATCTTGATTTTGCTGCTGGCGTCTTCACTGGGTGACTGATGTTTGTTTGTTAAAAAAATAAATATAAAAATGTGGTGGGGTGGGGGAGGGGGGAGGGGAGTTGGGGGGGGGGGGGCCCAATAGCTCAGCCTGGTTGGTAGAATATCCGACTGAAAAATCAGGCGCAATACTGACGCGGGTTCGAGTCCTCGGTGTGGCCTGGGACTTTTCTCCCAGAGTCAGCTTTCAGTGTAGACTCTCTTACTCTCCCATACGGCCCCAGTGTGCAGTCGCATGCATGAACATCTGTGCGCACGTTAAAAATCCCAAACACTGGCAGCCATACCATTGTCTGGACACACGAAAACGCTGCACTCATTTATAGGAATGGGTAGCGCTGCTCTTGCGGCTGCTGTGCTTTACCCGGGTAAGGCGATCCGAATTTCCCGCAAGGGACAGTAAAGTACTTTTTTTTTAAAGAAGAAAAAAAAGATAATTTTTTTAATCCGAATTTCCCGCATAGGGCAGTGAAGTACTTTTTAAAAAAAGAGAGAAAAAAAGAAGAAGACCGGCAGCATGACAATAAAAATTCTGTTGCAGGTATGCTCGCTAGTGACACGACAACCTTTGGCGTTACATTACCTTACCTGTCTTTCTGAGCGGTGACCCAAATCTCCCCTCAGCAACAAATTCTACAATACTCTTAACAGTTCACGAATTCATTGTTCGCACAAACCGCTTTGGTGTTGTAAATCGCATCGCGACCGAACCGTAACCAAAACGCTATGCCTCTTCTCTGTCTCCAGACTCATTCTCTTTCTCTCTCTCTCTCCACATTTCATTTCCATCCCCACCCCTTCCCTCTCTCTCTCTGTGAAAATCTACTGTCAGCCTACCCATCACATTATGTATTTGTCCTTTTGAGCGTCTACTATACTACTATACAACTTTATTGTCTCTGTGAAGAGAAATTTGCCTTCTGGCTCGTCATTTACATAAAACATTCAATACATTTAACAATAAAACATCAACAACTCAATGAAACAGGAGCTAAAAACCGCTCAAATAAAGGAAAATACTTAACAATAACAATGTAAACACACACGCACGCACGCACGCACGCACGCATGCACCCACCCACCCACACACACACACACACAAATTATTCTTCTGGCTCACCAATAACTTAAAACATTCAATAAATTACAATTTACGCCTAGGACGTCCATGTCCACTTTCACACAGCTTCTGAGCTCTGACCACGAGTCATCAGCCCGCGCTCTTACCCGTCCTCTGTCTTATAAGTTCATTTGCTCGACGCACCCAGAACTATTCTGTTATTGTCTGTTGGTATGCTTTCGTTAATAAAATTGTTTAAACCAACCTCAGACATCCGTTCTGACCGGTGGGAGTCGACTCCGGTTGCGAAGAAGCTTTTCGGCAGTCTGCGCGACCTGAAGTACACACAGGGACTTTGCACAGGGAAGCGCGGTTTCCACCTGAACAAAGGGTCTTCTTCTAGGTTTAAACAAACGGAAAAGGTCTTCTTCTTCAGTGTTGATATACGGCCACAGAGACCGTAGGGACTATTAGGGACGGGGGCCCAGGACGTCCACCTCGACTTTCACACAGCTTCTGAGCTCTGAAAGCCACCTTTAAAGACGTTTACAGAGACTTTAGGGATTGTTGGGGACGGGAGCCCCGGCTCCATGATTTACGATTTTAAGGTGATGCTTAATGTCCTCATGTCCAATATTGGGAAAAACTGGACCAAAGGGAAACATGGTTCAATAAAACTTTTTAAAAACCAGAAAAACTGTTAGGACGGACAGCCCAGACGGCCCCCCCCTCACACGCTCCTGAACTATCACGCAGCTCCTGAAAACTTTCCCCCAATATAACCGTAATGGGTTACTGGCGTAAAAACCAAAAATTACTTTACCTTTTGCCACCTTCAAGGACGTTCACAGAGACCGTAGGGATTATTAGGGACGGGAGCCTAGGACGTCCATGTCGACTTTCACACAGTCCTGGGTTCCCCGGCGTCCCCCCTTTGTTCTCGGATATACTGGTTTAAGCCCGGTGTGTTTAAATTGGGAAAATAGACCTGCCGCAACAAAAGGGCGATTCAGGCGGGGTTGTAACTCCCCTTTACTTTTTCCCCGGGATCGCTTAAGTCCCTTGGGTGCTTTTACTTCCGGTGCGTACTTTCTTCACAATGGAAGGCGGTGACAGTGAATTTGCGAATTTTACACTGCCAACTTTAAAGGCATTTTTGGAGGCCCGTAGTCATAATGTGTCTGGCAATAAGCAATAACTTGTTGCTCGTGCTATAGGATGCCCCAAAATGCATTTTTTTCTACGAACTCGCGATCTTTTGGTCAGCCAAAAAACGACGCAAAGACACTTTATTTTCACCCTCTACCCTTTCCACGGTAATTTTTGCAACTGCAACAGTATTGGCATTTGTACTGCTTCGCGTTCTAGGTTCAACTTCCACTGTTATACACAGCGTGAAGCAACGCCTACTCAGAAATCGGCCAGGAAGTGCGCTGCGACCTCTCGCGACTTCTTTCGCGAAAGATTACAAAGCGCGTTCACTCTAGCAAACCAGCTTCGCTGAATCGCCCAATAGCTTTACGTCCACGGAAACCAGAAGGTTCGTTAGGACGGACAGTCCAGGACGGCCACCTCGACTCTCACACAGCTCCTGGACTATGAGTTTGACCGTCCTCTGTCAGCCGAATAGCCCTTGAAATTCGGACTCAGCCTTGCACATTACAGAGTATGATTCCCTTCCTTCGTGCTCTAGTGAGCCGGTTTGGCCTAGCGGTAAGGCGTTAGGCTGGTAAGCAAAGGGACTTTGGTTCGAATCTGCTTCGGCTCCCCTTTCTCTTCAAAAGTTGTGGTCTGTGGGCACTGTCTTGTGACTTTGTCCTTCACAGTTATGAACCATTAAAATGGCTCTGATAACTGCCCACCTTAATGCAGAAGTCATTCTGGTGGTGACAGTGTAGCGATAGGTATATAATCTCCCTTTTCCCCACCTCCATACCCCCTCCCCCCCTTCTCCCCGTCCCTAATAAGCCTTATGGTTTCTATGGACGTTAAGCATCATGTTTACTTTCGTGTTCAATGTCGCTTTGCGTCCACAAGAGGTAAACATGGCGCTTAACGTCTACAGAAACCATAAGGCTTATCAGGGACGGGAAGAAGGGGGGAAGGGGATATGGAGGTGGGGGGGGGGGGGGGGGGATAACTGGTGAATCGATGGTTGACCACAGTGAATGGTATCCCACAGAACGCCACTCGCAAAGAAGTGAAGAAAGAGACTGATATTCAGCGGGCGGCGGGAGAGAGAGAGAGAGAGAGAGAGAGAGAGAGAGAGAGAGAGAGAGAGAGAGAGAGAGAGAGAGAGAGAGAAGAGAGAGAGAGAGAGAGAGAGAGAGAGAGAGAGAGAGAGAGAGAGAGAGAAGAGAGAGAGAGAGAGAGAGAGAGAGAGAGAGAGAGAGAGATGTGATTCTCCACAGGGCAGCACCGTTCAATTAGCCTGCTGCACTTGATAAAAGACTCGAGCTGTGTGTGAAAGACACCGACTTCACGGTCTGCGGCAGTTCATGCAGCAACCTGCTAGAACTGATCCGAGTATGATAATTATCCTGGCGCGTGCCACTGTCCGTGCCAATCATCACGGAAGTGGACAACACTCCCATGAACTGCTAACTTACCAAACAGAGCCAGATGCCCGTATTTCCCCTGTAAAAACTACTATAGGCAAGCAGCCAAACATTCAATGAATGAAAATTAATATACGGCGCATAAAAACTTCGACACTAAACCTTGCTAACTTACCAAACAGAGCCAGATGACCGTATTTCCCCTGTAAAAACTACTATAGGCAAGCAGCCAAACATTCAATGAATGAAAATTAATATACGGCGCATAAAAACTTCCGCACAAAAGCTTGCGTGTTCACAGCGCCAGATACACACAGTGCCGGATACATTATTATAGGCTCTCACAAGCTAAAACTAACAAAGACATGCATGCCAGTAAAGTACAAGCAATTCAACAAGGACGACAAGCAATGGATACGTTTACAGAGTTACTGTGGCTTGAGTTGGTGACAGAAAATTCCAGAGTTGAAACGAAGAATCAACACACAAGGGAGTTAATTAGCGCTCGAATGACGTCACACAAGTACAACAACAAAGATCTGAGGCGCCTACAGTATCTCTCACCTGGCATGCGTGTAAATACAAGGTACGTAAACTCCACCAGAGCTACATCTTCTGCAGAGCATTTAGAGCTGAAATGAACTAAGAAAGTACTCACCGATAAAAACGCATTCTCTCCTAACATTAACAGCGCCTAACGATAAGTAGCTCTTGCGATTATGGAGAAAGAAAAACACCTGAATACTACCTTTTGCATTGCCCCCGCTTTACCAACGTACGCGACAATACCGCGCTCAAACTCCATTCAAATCGGCCTAACATATCTATACTCCTGCAAGGGGATCCGGACATAGGCTATCAAACAATGTAAATTCATTAATGTTTAATACTGTCCAAGATTTCATTGCCCAGTCTGGTCGCTTTGCCATAGACCGCTGCAATAAGCTAAGCTCGTTTAATGCTCATGTATTTATTTATTACGCTTGTCCATAGTTACATGAACGTGAATAAACTATGTTTAAACCGAAATTGTCTGTCGTAACAAATAGCGTTCTTTTGAACCTTTTATGTGTTTGGATCTTGTGCTAGAACGCTAGCAGTCATTCTTGTTTCAGATTATTTATTTTTAAACCATTCTTCTTTTGTGGGGCTTTACATCCACAGAAACCACAAGGCTTATTAGGGACGGGGAGCCACCGCCACCTTGACTTTCACACAGCTCCTGAACTCTGCCTTGGCTAGTTCAGTGTTACTTTACGTCCACGGACACCATAAGGACTATTAGGGACGGGGAGCCCAGGACGGCCACCTCGACTTTCACACAGCTCCTGAGCTCTGTTTAAACCAAACATAAGCCGGACTTTTACTTGTCATCTGTTGATTCATGCTTCGCCCTGACACGACGTATGCGGCTGCGGTTGGCTCGGCGTTGTGACCAGTACTGACCATGGCCACAACAGATCGGCCACGAGACTTCCAGGCAGAATGATTCCATTCTGCTTTAATGTCCTCAGATGCTAAGAAGCATAATTATTAACCAGACAGGTGGACGCAGATGATGTATAGATAGACACAGCGGTGGGGGTCACTGCTGATCGCAGTCCCCCTAAAACTCACGAAGCTTTCACTGTAGCCGTAAGGTGGCAAGGACCACAAAAGGCGTGCCGGAAGACGGAAGACGCCACGTCTCAATTTTCCGTCATTTTCTCCTTCTCCTGACAGGACGGTGGCGACACCGCCGCCAGCCCATAACAGTTATTGGTCGCTCACAACCACGGGGGTAAGGGGGGAAAGTGAGGGGTCAAGCGGGGGTTAATTAGCTTAAGGCCGCCAAGGCTAATTAGGGCTGTGCGAGAGGGGCAGACAAGCTGTCTGGCAAGGGTACCTGATTACCGGCCACTGGGCGGCGCTGCCGTCTGACCGCTCTATGGTCTGACCGCTCTATGGTCTATGGTCTCTGACCGCTCTATGGTCTATGGTCAGAGTTCAGGAGCTTTGTGAAAGTCGAGGTGGCCGTCCTGGGCTTTCCGTCTTAATGAGCCTTACGGTTTCTGTGGACGTAAAGCAACATTGAACCATGCTTAAGCATTGGTCACAGTTTGTTCCTAATATGTCAGCCGACATCCGAGGACATGAAGCTCTACATCATCATCGTGGTCTACGGTCTCTGACATAGTTCAGGAGCTGTGTGAGAGTCGAGGTGGCCGTCCTGGGCTGTCCGTCCTAACGAGCCTTCTGGTTTCCGTGGACGTAAAGCTATATTGAACCATGCTTCGGCATTGGTCACAGCTTGTCCCTAATATGTCAGCCGACATCTGAGGACATTAAGCATCACTTCATCATCAGGTCTCTGGCCGCTCTATGGTCAGAGCTCAGGAGCTGTGTGAAAGTCGAGGTAGCCGTCCTGGGCTCCCGTCCCTAATAAGCCTACGGATTCTGTGGACGTAAAGCAACACTTCAACAACAACTCTATGGTCTGACGCAGCCAGCGGTCGAGTTAACCTGGGCTGAGGACAAGTAACGAGGCAAGACGAGGAAAGATAACGTTCAGGGATGGACCGGATATATTAATTATTCTCTTTGTGGGCGTGCTTTCAGTAGATCATCTAGAGGGCTTAATACCTTCGTTTGTTTCTTTGTAAGTCTGTCAGAGAGCCTCAGCTAAAACCTTGAGGTTTACCCAGTGTTGGGTGAGAAGGTAGCGTGTGCAACCGTTTCCCTACACCCTTACATACTTTCATGCACACAGTTGCAGTGTTATCCGCCGTTCGGGGACCTGCACCCCATCTTTGGGATTTCAACGATGGGGTTTGTTATTTCATGAAGACTACTACAGCTGAATGTAATCCTGGCATGGAACTGTTCAACAACAAACATTTTGCTGTAGCCATAACGTTGTAGCTACAGATGATATGATGCCAACAGCGGCGACGCCAGCAGCCTCTGACGGTGACCAGTCAATACCCTTGAAGATGCACTTTTGTAGGAAGATGATGGCTAGGTTAAAAATTGAGAGAGAGAGAGAGAGAGAGAGAGAGAGAGAGAGAGAGAGAGAGAGAGAGAGAGAGAGAGAGAGAGAGAGAGAGAGAGAGAGAGGGAGGAGGGGGATTCACAAAAAGATACCCGTGTGTGGTTATAGCATTAATGGTACAAATACAAAACTCAGGCGGTGGTTTTAGTATGAACGTGTCTCTGTATGTAACTCACAAGAGAGTGCGTTCAGATTCACTGACGACTATGAGCTTTAGTTCAGTATTTTGCTACTTTATATGTGTCAAACTGAAACAATCACAAAACACGCAAGAAGTCTGCACTATCTCTTGAATCCCTTCAGCTGGTTGCGGCAACAAACGAAAGATCACACTAGAGAGAGAGAGAGAGAGAGAGAGAGAGAGAGAGAGAGAGAGAGAGAGAGAGAGAGAGAGAGAGAGAGAGAGAGAGAGAGAGAGAGAGAGAGAGAGAGAGAGAGAGAGAGAGAGAGAGAGAGACAGAGAGAGACAGACACAGACACAGACACAGACAGACAGACAGACAGACAGACAGACAGACAGAGATTCTATTTTACATGTAATACAGTAAAGCGCGTCTCGCTCTCTCTTTTTGCCAGAGGGCTGGATATTCCATTACCCTCGTTAATAAAAAAATTCGTCTCTTCGTTCGTTCTCTTTCCTTCTCTCTCTCTCTCTCAGGCGCGCGCGCGTGTGTGTACGCGTGTGCGTGTGTGTGCGTTTGCGCGCGCGTGTCACGTGTGTGTGTGTGTGTGTGTGTGTGTGTGTGTGTGTGTGTGTGCGGTTTTGTGCGCCCGCGTGTCACGTGTGTGTGTGTGTGTGGTGTGTGTGTGTGTGTGTGTGTGTGTGTGTGTGTGTGTGCGCGCGCGCCGCGCGCGTTTGCGTGTCTGCGTATATACGTGTGTAAGTGTATGCCTGCGTGTGGGTGATACTCACGTTTACAATGTCAGACCAGACCGGACCATGCAGACTTGCGGAGCCAAGGCTCTGTGGACACTTGGCTGTCAGGCGCGGCAACAACCCACTGCCCCTGGCACGGATGAACAACGACGAACAATGATCATGATCATTGCCAGTCGTACTTTCCTGTCTGGTCCATTGCGGACACAGACCAACTTGGTTCCGCAGTCAGGTGTTTTTGTTAGTTCTTCTTCTTCTTCTTCTTCTTTATTTCAGCGGCGGCGATATCTGATCGTCTTCAGTTCTCGCTCAGCCTCAGTGAATGCTTCTCACTCACAATCACGCGAGCTAGGAATACCGAAAACAGTCGTGCGCGCTTACAGAATATTTACGTTTGAAAGTGTGTGCTGTGTGTTGCGACTCAGCTGTCGATAGGACAGGAAAAGTTTGTTGTACTTCACTGCAAATCAGTGCTCTTCGGGGACAAGTCAGACGGAAGCTCGTACTGTGCTAGAAAGTACAGATTCTTTGGCCATTGTGTGTGTCTTCCGTTGCAACGACTCAGCTAAAGTCCGCACACAAGTTCAACAAAATGATCATCTGCGAAACCGACGTTAAGCCAGAAAAACAAGACACGATAGCCAAATATCACTTTTGTACAGTTAAAAACTTAACCACAAAAGTGACGATTTCAAATGGCACGCCGCAAGCGAGTGAACTGTCAAGGCCGTAACAAATCAGGGACTGCTGTTCAGTTCAGTGCTGCTTTACGTTCACAGAGACCCTGAGGACTATTAGCGACGGGGAACCCAGGACGGCCACCTCGACTTTCACACAGCTTGTCAGCAGAACAACGCGGCACTATATGTGTGTTTTTTCTTCCCCGAGTTCAGTGTTGCATTTACGTCCACAGAAACCATAAGGCTTATTAGGGACGGGGAGCCCAGGACGGCCACTTCGACTTTCACACAGCTCCTGATCTCTGCTCTGTGTGGCACTATACCAGCGTAGCGCACTTAAAAGAACTGATACAACCTACGACTTCAATGGCCCTCTCTTTGGCTGCACGGCTTGACACCTACTTCTCAATGGAAAAGACGTTCGCGAGTGACCACAGAAAGACACCGCACAGTCTCATAGGCGCCGCATGCAAAACGGGGCGGAGCTACTGTGCGAGTGCTCTTTTGCTATTATTAGCTTTGGGGGCGGGGCTGTGGGAGAGACGGAAAACCGCACGGCGACATCCGGTCGTGACACACTACGCAAAGGTGCTAGATCTCACACCAAAACCGTTACTTTCACGCGTGATCCGTGATCCGTGTCATTGAAAGGGAGGAGCTTCTAAGCTCTTTCGTCTCTTCCTCTCGTCTTTGCCTTCAGTGAGGCACATATGGCGTACTTGTTGCCATGTCCGTTTCGTTAGCTTCGTCGTCCCGTATTACCGGAGCTGGGATAGGCTAGATGATGCAGTATCTTAGTTGTTAAAAACACGTTGGAAATGAGCAATTAAAAAATTAAGATCCTACAGTACACAGATAGAGCACTTAGCCCTAAAGCGCCGGAAGACGGACCAAAGGGCAAGCTAAAGCCCGACCTCGTCTTCACACGAGACGAAGTGGCCCTGATCGTCGACCCGACAGTGGTCTGGGAACACTACTTTGTCAAATTTAATTTTTTGTTATGTTTTGGTTCTTGCAGGCGCGCGTGTGTGCGTGCATGCGTGCGCGCAGGTCTGTGTATGTGTGTGTATTTCTTTCCACATTCACGCGAAGACTTTTATTCAGAGAAGAACAAACAAACAAAAACAAAAACAAAAACAAACAACACACACACACACACACACACACACACACACACACACACACACACACACACACAACACACACACACCACACAACACACACACCAGCCAGGGGGGGGGGGGGGGGGGGGGGGGGGGGGACTGGGACATAACAGGGGTGGTCTGAAAAGGCATCACTGTACGTACACCACTGAACTGACTCAGCTGCAGCGCTGGATCTTCTCCGGATGGTACCCTTCAAGCAGTCTGACGCATTTCTTCACCAATTCTTAGCTCGTCGCAGGGTATATGAAAAGTACACCTTCGCTCGCTGAATGCATGCAGTTCAGTTATCATTAATAGGTGGTTAGGGCGTTAGTTAGTTAGTTCTTAGATTTTTACGTCCCGTCAACGATTCAAGCGGCAACATTGCACAGATCAGCTTGCCGTGTACTTGAAAACTGCATCATCGCTGAACTTATCTGTCATCATCCCTGTCACAGCATTGCTTGTTTGCTATATAAATGTATGAATGAATGAATGAATGAAAATTGATATGCGTCACATAAAAACTTCCGCACAAAACCTTGCGTGTTCACAGCGCCAGATGCGCACAGTGCGTTTACGTAGGCTCTCACAAGCTAAAGCTACCAAAGATATTCATGCTAGTAAGGTATTCAGAACACACACACACACACAATTTTTTTTTTTACAACTATACATAGTAGTTAGCTGTAAAAATAGACACTGAGTTGGAGAGAGAGAGAGAGAGAGAGAGAGAGAGAGAGAGAGAGAGAGAGAGAGAGAGAGAGAGAGAGAGAGAGAGAGAGAGAGAGAGAGAGAGAGAGAGAGAGAGAGAGAGAGAGAGACAGAGAGAGACAGAGAGAGACAGAGACAGAGACAGAGACAGAGACAGAGACAGAGAGAGAGACACACAGAGACAGAGACAGAGACAGAGACAGAGAGAGACAGAGACAGAGACAGACAGACAGACTAGACAGACAGACTAGACAGACAGACTAGACAAACAGAGGAATCAATATTTATGGAATAGTACAGCACTCCACACCGACAGACAGACAGACAGACAGACAGACAGACACACACACACACACACACACACACACACACACACACACACACACACACACACACCATGATTATATAACATTTACCTCGCTTATTACAACCCCACAATATTTGCATCCCCGAGCATGCAGCACACTTCGATTAACTTGCTTTTCGTTCTAAATCTAATTCACTTCAGTGACCTCCACTGCCGTCTCCATACCTCGTTGTGGTCAGCTACAATGACCATTCCGGCCACACCACTCCTACTGTGATGTTCATCGTTGACGTCACCAGTTGAATCACGCTTGATGATGTCATTACAATGCCTCGGCGTGTTCTTCGTGACAATGATTTCGGTTTCTTATGGTGATTGTATTAATCAAGCGGCAAGCCTTTACATTCATAACCAAGTTTGCCAAAGCCCCGGGCAGCCTGTCAGAACTGGCTTCACACTTGTCCTTGATTTGTAGACTCTGGACTAAACCCAACATCTGTAACGACACGCTGTATACACGACTTTAGTTAAAGGGGAACCGAACGGAACAGCATCATGAGCCATATCGACAGGAAAGAAGGAGAAGAAGAAGAAGAAGAAGAAGAAGAAGAAGAAGAAGAAGAAGAAGAAGAAGAAGAAGAAGAAGAGCAGCAGCAGCAGCAGCAGAAGAGCAGCAGCAACAACAACAACAATAATAATAATAACGATAATTACTTGGGGGTCGGGTGGGGGTGGGCGGTCTAATATCACCTTGCTGTGCACAGAAAATAAAACAGTGATAATGGTAATATAAAGATAAATATTGCTGCTGCTGCTGCTGCTGCTGCTGCTGTGACTACTACTACTACTACTACTACTACTACTACTACTACT
Source organism: Alviniconcha marisindica (assembly GCA_018857735.1). Taxonomy (NCBI): domain Eukaryota; kingdom Metazoa; phylum Mollusca; class Gastropoda; family Provannidae; genus Alviniconcha; species Alviniconcha marisindica. Next base: position 315,862 of record JABMCL010000539.1, read on the forward strand.
ACTACTACTACTACTACTACTACAGCAGTATTTCACTCGACTTCTCGCCCTGTTTGTTAAAAATCGACGTTTGAAGGACGGCAAAACACGACACTGAGTGATGCGATTTTAGCGCCTAAAAGTTTATAATAGTGACGTCATAAACAAAGCCAGCATGAGTGGCAAACGTAAACTGAGGTGAACTGTTTAAAAACATCACGAACCAGTCTTTCTCTGCGTTTGTTTTTGTTTTGTTTTTTTGTTTTGTTTTGTTTGTTGGTAAGGAGCGAACCAACATGGCTGCGCATTGAGGTCAAATTTGAAGAGAAGGGAAACAACAACAACAACAACAACAACAACAACAACAACACACACACACACACACACACACACACACACACACACACACACACACACACACACACACACACACACACACACACACACACACACACCAAAAAACTACCAAACAAAAAACGAGTTTTTTTTATATAGTATAACTGTTGATAGTAAAACCAAGTGAAGCATACAAATGGAAATACTTGCATTTTTTTTTTTTTAAAATGACACAAGGCTGAAAGCCAGTATCCAACAGCAAACATCTCCAACAACCAAAACAACTAGTCAGATTTCATTGACGTCATCGTGTGTTAGCGTATTGGCTGTCGGTTCGCAGTTTGAAAGAGTTGTTTGCACACACACACTTTCGCATATTTTGTAGGTTATTGTCAGATTGAAGCCGCTGTGTTTCATTTTCTCACAACCCTCCCTCTCTCTACCCCTTTCGTTGAAAATCTAGTGTTGGCCTACCCACCACATTCTGTATTTGTCATTTACTGAGCGTCTCCTACAAGTTTACTTGTCTGACGCTCCCCAAAACTAATCTGTTAATGTCTGTTGTTATGCTTTCATGAATAAAAATTAGCTTAAACTATATAGCCTTATTTTTAACCTCTAGTGCGTTTTGGTTGAAAACATACCCCCCCAAAAAACAAAAAAACAAAAAACAAACAAACAAAAAAACCACACACAAAAAACCACACACAAACACACACACACACACACACACACACACACACACACACACACACACACACACACACACACACACAACACAACAACAACAACAACAACAACAACAACAACAACAACCCCCAGCAACAACAACAACTAAAACTTTTTAGGCCAGCTTGCGTCCTCAGTTCGGTTTCCCTTTAACATTGCCAACAAAGATCAGTACCACCTCAGTAAAACGGACATTTAACGAGAAGAAGAAGAAGAAGAAGAAGAAGAGTCTGCCAACAAACCCCCATTGACAACCTTCGCCGCTAGATTTAGGTCTGTGTAATATCTGCCTCGTCATAGGACCGGACCGATCCTGCGAAACGAAGAAAGACAACGATGTCTGAATTTACCGCCAAGATCAATCTCATCAATATTCCTCCTCCTCCTCGGCTTCTGTGCGCCTCGAAATCCCTTCCAGTTGTAGGCTTACGTGTTGTGGGTCTTGATTCAACAAATTGGTTTTGCTGGGATCAAGGGAGATCATCGGTGTCTCCGCTGACAGCGCCCTCTGGCCACCTTTCGGGTCCTCCCGGAAATAAATTGTCTGCCCTCAGGGGCTGGACAACAGTTAAAGGCGATCTGGTGGCTGGAATAAAGAGTTGAACTGAGTGGAAGCGAGAAGACGAATTCGTTCTGAGGAGAGATGAGGCGGCTTGGTCACGAGTGACATGAAGAAATGTCTTTGCATTCGTGTGAACGGGGTGACAATGACAGCATCTTCAAGAAGACGAAAGAGGTTTTGTCACCGCACCGTGGGAGGCGATTGGGAAGGACAAAAGTGTGTTATTTGGCGATGTATAAACCGACAATATCACAGTGTATAGGTTAAAAATGAACGCCTTTTAAATGTGCGAATTTGCAGCAATTTCTTTATTGCAACAAGGAACAGTTAAATTGTCCAGTACGAAACTAGCGAAGATGAAGGAATGTCTTGGCTGTGCGCATCTACTGCACAACTTAACATACACGAAAGTAATGAATCAGTTAAGAGAGAGAGAGAGAGAGAGAGAGAGAGAGAGAGAGAGAGAGAGAGAGAGAGAGAGAGAGAGAGAGAGAGAGAGAGAGAGAGAGAGAGAGAGAGAGAGAGAGAGAGCGTTTCGTACACAAGTTACCTTGCACAAATCCAATCAACAAATAGAAAAGGCAGCGTCTCGTACACAACTTACCTTGAACTAAAATAATGAACAAGTAGAAAAAAACGTGTATCGTACACAAATTATCTTGGACGACAGTCGAGTATGATGCAAGCGACCTGTTAGAAGCCTTTTGTGTGTGTGTGTGTGTGTGTGTGTGTGTGTGTCGTGTGTGTGTGTGTGTGTGTGTGTGTGTGTGTGTGTGTGTGTGTGTGTGTGTGTGTGTGTGTGTGTGTGTGTGTGTGTGTGTGTGTGTGTGTGTGTGTGTTTTTCATTTTCATTTTGCTGCGTGTCATGTCTACTTAAAAGAAACTTCAGTGTGTTTGAGACAGTTATTATGTTCCCCTTGTGGGTTGGGTTATCAAAGTGTTATTCATACACACACACACACACACACACACACACACACACACACACAACACACACACACACACACACACACACACACACACACACAATGGTAACACGCACGCACCACACACACACACACACACACACACACACACACACACACACACACACACACACACACACACACACACACACACTTCACCCCCTCAGCCTTGCTGCACCCATATAAACACATTCACCTGCCTCCCCCCTCCCCCCTCCCCACCTCCATTACCCACTCCACCCCACACCCCACACCCCCGCACTCAAACCTGCGGCACGTACACAACAAGCACACACCTCCTCCGCTGTTACACCTACGTGGAAGTGAATTACGCATTGACAACCTCTGCTCTTTCCTCTTCCGTCTGCCTAATGCCCGAGTGTGGCGACAGCGATCTCAAATAATTCGCACCTACACCTCCACTGGAATGCCTGAAGACCACACGGACGTGTCTGCTTGCTGTGGGGTACCTTTTATTCTGCTTCTTCTTCTTTTTGGGGGGTGTCTTTTTTTTTCTTTTTTTTTGTCTGCAGGTTTTCCGTTTCTTCCTGTACTTATATACCGGCGGTAGACTCATTAACCGACATCGTCCTTGGATCAGTGATCCGAGCACTGCCATTGCTCACAGCTCTTGCTTATCTTTGTTTTGTTCCAGGGCCTGCTCCTGTGGCGGAGCGGTGTTTTGTACATTTACAAGCTTCCGACTGCACTTCATAGTTTGTTTGATATAATGCAGGCATTTGGCAAGGTGTTCCTGTCTTGTGTCAGGGGCTCACAGGCTGTTACATGCACAGATACACACACGGACAGGCACAGACACACAGACACAGACAGGCACAGGCACACAGACACAGACACAGACACAGACACACACACACACACACACACACACACACACACACACACACACACACACACACACACACACACACACACACACACACATAACAACACACACACACACACACACACACACACACACACACACACACACACACACACACACACACACACACACACACACACGACACACACACACACACACATACACAACACCCCACACACAACAACACACACACACACACACACACACACCACAACACACATGAACACACAGACACACATTCACCCCCCCCCCCCCCCCCCCCACCTTCGCATCTACTGTCATGTCAGTCTGTCCGCACCTTCTGCATCCTCCTGTCATGTCAGTCTGTCCCGCACCGTCTGCATCCTCCTGTCATGTCAGTCTGTCCCGCACCTTCTGCACCCTCCTGTCATGTCAGTCTGTCCCACACCGTCTGCATCCTCCTGTCATGTCAGTCTGTCCCGCACCTCTGCATCCTCCTGTCATGTCAGTCTGTCCCGCACCTTCTGCATCCTCCTGTCATGTCAGTCTGTCCCGTTCCATCTGCATCCTACTGTCATGTCAGTCTGTCCCGCACCTTCTGCATCCTACTGTCATGTCAATCTGTCCCGCACCTTCTGCATCCTCCTGTCATGTCAGTCTGTCCAGGACCTGCTGTATCCTACTGTCATGTCAGTCTGTCCCGCACCTTCTGCATCCTACTGTCATGTCAGTCTGTCCAGGACCTTCTGCATCCTACTGTCATGTCAGTCTGTCCCGCACCTTCTGCACCCTCCTGTCATGTCAGTCTGTCCCACACCGTCTGCATCCTCCTGTCATGTCAGTCTGTCCCGCACCTTCTGCATCCTCCTGTCATGTCAGTCTGTCCCGCACCTTCTGCATCCTCCTGTCATGTCAGTCTGTCCCGTTCCATCTGCATCCTACTGTCATGTCAGTCTGTCCCGCACCTTCTGCATCCTACTGTCATGTCAGTCTGTCCCGCACCTTCTGCATCCTCCTGTCATGTCAGTCTGTCCAGACCTCTGCATCCTACTGTCATGTCAGTCTGTCCACGCACCTTCTGCATCCTACTGTCATGTCAGTCTGTCCAGGACCTGCTGTATCCTCCTGTCATGTCAGTCTGTCACGCACCTTCTGCATCCTCCTGTCATGTCAGTCTGTCCCGCACCTTCTGCATCCTACTGTCATGTCAGTCTGTCCAGGACCTGCTGTATCCTCCTGTCATGTCAGTCTGTCACGCACCTTCTGCATCCTCCTGTCATGTCAGTCTGTCCCGCACCTTCTGCATCCTACTGTCATGTCAGTCTGTCCCGCACCTTCTGCATCCTACTGTCATGTCAGTCTGTCCAGGACCTTCTGCATCCTCCTGTCATGTCAGTCTGTCCCGCACCTTCTGCATCCTACTGTCATGTCAGTCTGTCCAGGACCTTCTGCATCCTACTGTCATGTCAGTCTGTCCCGCACCTTCTGCATCCTCCTGTCATGTCAGTCTGTCCCGCACCTTCTGCATCCTACTGTCATGTCAGTCTGTCCAGGACCTTCTCCATCCCCAGATTTTCTCGCTCTTTCCATGCACGCACTTGGCCACAACGTTATATAACCACATATAGCGTTACGGTGTTAATTAATATGAGCCGGTTTGGCCTAGCGGTTAAGGCGTTAGGCTGGTAAGCGGAGGGACCTCGGTTCGATTCTCCTTCGGCTCTTCTTTCTCTTCAAAAAGGTTGTGGTTTGTGGACACTGTCTAGTGACTTTGTCCCTCACAATTCATGAAACATTAAAATGGCTCTCATCGCTACCCATCTTAATGCAGGAGTCATTGTGGTGGTGACAGTGTAGCGATAGGTATATAATTTCCCTCTTCCCACACCTCCATTCGGCCCGTCCCTAATAAGCCTTATGGTTTCTCGGGACACCGTGAAGCACCATGAAAGAAGGAAAACTAATTCAGTAGCAGTAAACAGCAACACTGACGAAGTCGGCTCCTGAACATCCTAAGTAAGTAAGAAAGTAAGTAAACATGGTGCTCAACGTCCACAGAAACCATAAGGCTTATTAGGGACGGGGAGAATGGGGGGGAAGGGGGTATGGAAGTGTGGGAAGAGGGAGAGTATATACCTATCGCTACACTTGTCACCACCAGAATGACCTGCATTAAGATGGGCAGCGATGAGAGCCATTTTAATGTTTCATTAATTGTGAGGGACAAAGTCACAAGACCGTGTCCGAAGACCACAACTTTTGAAGAGAAAGGAGAGCCGAAGCGGTATCGAACCGAGGTCCTTCCGCTTACCAGCCTACCGCCTTACCGCTAGGCCAAACCGGCTCTCAACATCCTAAGCGATCGCATGCCTTAGTAACCTAGTACCACCGCCACCTGTTGGCGGACTGCGCTGCCCTGAAGTGGACAACAGCGTTGTGTATTGTTCAGTTCAGTTACGTTCAGTTCAAGATGGTATCTAAGCGCTCGGAAAAACCCATACCCGCTCCACTCTGTCTCTCTAGAAGTTTCACCAACGCTGCCTTTGAAATGGTTCTACTGTTCGTCTGATTGACGATGGCCCTTTCTTGTCCTTTCAGAGAAGATCGTCTAGAGCCTCCTCTTTCCACGCCTCTCTCCTCCAGGCGATCGACGGTGTGATGTCCTTGGCTTTGTCAGTGCCCGCAGGTAGTGTCTCAAGCTTCTCAACACTTCAGACCTTCCGAGAAGCAAGCCGCTTGCGAGGGTGTGTGATTTGTAGATATGGCAGACTGAGGCATTCACATGCGCAACGGCATCTTTAGTCGCAGCGGCCGGCCAAAACAGCGAGGAGCAGATCCGACAACCTGTTGAGAGAAATACAGGCGTAGTCCTCCGCTCAGCTAGCGACGATCGTGACATGATCCGTCAGATCAGAAGCCCCGCCCAGCGGCTAACCCTTCTGTCTTGCATATCGTAAGCAAATACCAGGGGTCACTGACGGAGCTTGCTGGGGGTGGATGGGGAGTGGGAAGAGGGGTTGGGGGGCGGGGGTGTTGGGGGGGGGGGAGGTGAGGGTGGATGGGGACTTACTAGGGGTGGATGGGGACCCAGCCGTCCCGAGGGGCAGGCGAGCAATGCCAATCATCACCCAAAGAACACAAGAACAAAGACATGCCGCGAAACAAACAAAACCGTCTTCCAGCTCACGTTACAGCCGAGAGCACGCGAGGGCCAACACACA
>JABMCL010000539.1:325000-332500 GCA_018857735.1 Alviniconcha marisindica
TCTCTCTGTGTGTCTCTCTCTCACCACCTCCCTCCCTCTGAGTCCCCCTCTCTGTCTCCCTCTGTGTCTCTCCTAGTGTCTCTCTCTCTCTGTGTCTCCGCCTGTGTCTCTCCTAGTGTCTCTCTGTCTCTCTGTGTGTCTGTCTCTCTCACCACCTCCCTCCCTCTGAGTCCCCCTCTCTGTCCCCCTCTGTGTCTCTCCTAGTTCTCTCTGTGTGTCTTCCTCTGTGTCTCCCCTGTCCCCTCTCTGTGTCTCCTCTCTTGTCTCTCCTGGTCTCCCCTTCGTCCCCTTGTGTCCTCTGAGTCTCTCCTATTGTCTTTGTCTCTCCTAGTGTCTCCCTCTGTGTCTCTCTATCTCTCTCTTTTCTCCGCCTGTGTCCCCATGTCTCTCTGTCTCTCTCTGTGTCTGTCTCTTTCCCTCTGAGTCCCCCCACCCCCTCTGTCTCCTTCCTCCCTCTCCATCTGGCCCTCTCTCCCCTTTCTCTCTCCCTCCCTTCACCCCCCCCCATCTCCTCCCATCCATTTGATGTTAGGCAATTTGGGGCGATTTTAGGCGATATACTCCATTTGATGAGGAAAATATACCCCATTTGATGTGGGGCGATATACCCTATTTTATGTCGGGCAATATACCCAATTTAATGTGTGTGTGTGTGTGGGGGGGGGGGGGGGGGGGGTATACCCAATTTGATGTGGGGTAATATAGCCCATTTAATGTGGGGAAATATACCCCGTTTCATGTCGGGCATTAGCCTCTATCCCATTTGATGTGGGGCAATATACCCAATTTGATATGGGGCAATATACCTTATTTTATGTCGGGCAGTCTACCCCCATTTGATGTTGACAGTATACCCCATCTGATGTGTGGCGATATATACTTCGTTTTTGATGTGGGGCGATATACCCCATTTCATGTCAAGCGATATACCCCATTTCATGTCGATTTAAAGAAACACGGCGGGAAATGCACTAGTCCTTTTAACAATGCAGCCAATGATTCGACACGCCAGAGGCCACACATGAAAGAGGCCGCGGTATGCGATAAGCGATCTATGACACTTGAGGTATTATGTACATCTCAAGCTGTCAATCGTTGCTCGTGGTTCTGTTTCTTTTTTCTTTACTGTTTGTTATTCGATATAAAATACACAAAATCAACATCTTTAACTTGAAGTGGATCTCGTCTTCTGGATCTCTGTCTCTGTTTCTCTCTTCCTCTCCCTCCCTCTCTCCCCCCCTCCCTCTCTCTCCCCCCTTTCTCTCTCTCTCCCCCCCCCTCCATCTCTCTATCTGTTTTTCTCTCTCTCCCCCTCTCTCCTCCTCTCTCTCCCCTCTCTCTGCCTCTCCCCTCTCCCTCCCTCTCTGTCTTTCTCTCCCTCTCTTCTCTCCCTCCCTATCTCTCTCTCCCTCTCCTGGTTGGTCAAAACATTTTTTTTAGAAGGCTACTTACTTTAAGTTGTAGAACCATCGTAGCCTATATTATACTGTCTTTCTCTCCCTCTCTACTCTCCCTCCCTATCTCTCTCTCTCCCTCTCCTGGTTGGTCAGAACATTTTTTTTAGAAGGCTACTTACTTTAAGTTGTAGAACACATCGTAGCCTATATTATACTGGCACTTGTTGAACTGCTGAGCGAATGTAGGCGTGTGGCACTGACAGACCTTTCAGTCTGTGTATTTGTCTGTCTGGCTTGACCTGCATCACTGTTTGTTTATCTGTCAGTCCTCTCTTTCCCTGTTTTCTTTCGGGTATCTTCCCCATTGTTTGTTTATCTGTCAGTCCTCTCTTTCTCTGTTTTCTTTCGAATATCTTCCCCATTGTTTGTTTATCTGTCAATCCTCTCTTTCTCTGTTTTCTTTCAGAATATCTTCCCATTTATTTTGTTTGTTTATCTGTCAATCCTCTCTTTCGCTGTTTTCTTTCGGGTATTTTCCACACTGTTTATCTGCCAGTCCTCTCTTTCCCTGTTTTCTTTTGAGTATCTTCCCCATTGTTTGTTTATCTGTCAATCCTCTCTTTCTCTGTTTTCTTTCGGGTGTCTTCCCCATTGTTTGTTTATTGTCAATCCTCTCTTTCTCTGTTTTCTTTCGAATATCTTCCCCATTTTTGTTTATCTGTCAATCCTCTCTTTCTTGTTTTCTTTCGAATATCTTCCCCTTTGTTTGTTTATCTGTCAATCCTCTCTTCTCTGTTTTCTTTCGAATATCTTCCCATTATTTTGTTTATCTGTGCAATCCTCTCTTTCTCTGTTTTCTTTCGAATATCTTCCCCTTTGTTTGTTTATCTGTCAATCCTCTCTTTCTCTGTTTTCTTTCGGGTGTCTTCCCCTTTGTTTGTTTATCTGTCAATCCTCTCTTTCTCTGTTTTCTTTCGAATATCTTCCCATTTATTTTGTTTATCTGTCAATCCTCTCTTTCTCTGTTTTCTTTCGGGTGTCTTCCCCTTTGTTTGTCTGTCAGTCCTCTCTTTCTCTGTTTTCTTTTGAGTATCTTCCCCATTGTTTGTTTATATGTCAATCACATCTTTCTCTGTTTTCTTTCGAATATCTTCCCCATTGTTTGTTTATCTGTCAATCCTCTCTTTCTCTGTTTTCTTTCCAGTATCTCGCCCACGTCATTGCTGTCGTGACCCCCCCCCGCACCCCCCCACCCCCACCGTCCATCCTCATCCCCCCTGTAGATTCTGCAAAATATTGTGTTTATTTCAGTTCAGACATCCTCCCTTCCCGGCATGAAACAAATAATGTTTATCGTGTTGTAGTAAAATATCATCATCATTATCGTTATTGGATTCCAACCTCTCTCTGTGTCTCTGTTGTGTGTGTGTGTGTGTGTGTGTGTGTGTGGTGTGTTGTGTTGTGTGTGTGTGGGTGTTTGTGTGTGTGTTGTGTGTTGTGTGTGTGTGTGTGGTGTGTGTGTGTGTGTGTGTGTGTGTGTGTGTGTGTGTGTGTGTGTGTGTGTGGTGTGTGTGTGTGCGGTGGTGGTGGGGTGGGGGGGAAGGGGAGGTGTGGTTGTGGGGTGTGGTGTGTGTGTGTGTGTGTGGTGAAGGTGTGGTGGGGGGTGAGTGTTTTGTGTTGTGTTTTTTGGGTTATGGAGTTTTTGGGTGTGTGTGTGGTGTGTGTGTTGTGGTGTGTGTGTGTTTTTGGTTTTTTGTGTGTGTGTTGGTGTGTGTGTGTGTTGTGTGTGTGTGTTTTGTGTTGTGGTGTGTGTGTGTTGGTGTGTGTGTGTGTGGGTGTGTGTGTGTGTGTGTGTGGGGTGTTTGGGCATTCGTCGGGCTGGAGGCTCGGCGTGCGGCCCGGGGGAGCGAGCGAGCGAGGGGCGGGGAGGAGAGAGAAGAAAAAAGGAGAGAGAGGAGAGAAGAGAGAGAGAGAGAGAGGAGAGAGAGAGAGAAGAGAAGAGAGAAGGCCCCCCCAACCCCCCCACCCCCAAAATCACAAAAGACGCCTTATCAATTCAAAGATATATACCTACTACACCAAGACGCCAGGCTACTTATGAAATGTCTACATTTTAATTCTTGTGCTTGAAAACCACTTCTACCGTATTTTCAACACACAAACATGTTTACTCCACTCCCATCAAATCCAGCATGCACCAGAGACCGATAAAAGCTCCCAAACCGGAATATATGACACGCACTGTTTCAAAAAAAGCCATTAACGGAAACTGAAGACAAACCGGCAACAGGTGTTCCTATGAGATGTCTTTGAGATGCCGTTTCTTTTTCAGTTTTTTCTTCTTTCTAGCTTCTTGGCGAAGGAATTCCAAACTTAGTTTAAATTTAATGAACTACTTTTTTGTGTGTGAACCGTTTGAGTACCGTGACACCGTAGCTAATGTGCAACCATACATTTGTGTGCAATCGACATCTTAAGCATTTAGGCGCCAGTTTCGTCTCGTCATGTGGAGACTGTTTCCTTGTCGCACGTAAGAGACTGATGTATGTATGGGTGTTGTGTGAGTGTCTCTCCCTTCGATGCCGTCATCAGTTGTAGTACTTGGAGAAAGAGAAAAAAAGTGATTTATTCTTGGAAACGGCCCAGCGTACTATGTTGAGAGAGAGAGAGAGAGAGAGAGAGAGAGAGAGAGAGAGAGAGAGAGAGAGAGAGAGAGAGAGAGAGAGAGAGAGAGAGAGAGAGAGAGAGATTTTATTGATTAGGCCATATGCCGATATCAGTGCGCGCGCTTGTGTGTGGTGTGTGTGTGTGTGTGTGTGTGTGTGTGTGTGTGTGTGGTGTGTGTGTGTGTGTGTGTGTGTGTGTGTGTGTGTGTGTGTGTGTGTGTGTGTGTGTGTGTGTGTGTGTGTGTGTGGTGTGTGTGTGTGTGTGTGTGTGTGTGTGTGAGAGGGGAGAGAGAGAGAGAAGAGAGAGAGAGAGAGAGAGAGAGAGAGAGAGAGGGGTCTGGATTTTATTGATTAGGCCATATGCCATTTCAGTGCGCGCGCGAGGCGGCGTGTGTGTGTTGGGTGTGTTGTGTTGTGTGTGTGGTGTGTGTGTGTGTGTGTGTGGTGTGTGTGTGTGTGTGTGTGTGTGTGTGTGTGTGTGGGAAGAGAGAGAGAGAGAGAGAGAGAGAGAGAGAGAGAGAGAGAGAGAGAGAGAAGAGAAGAAGAGAGAGAGAGAGAAGAGAGAGAGAGAGAGAGAGAGAGAGAGAGAGAGAGAAGAGAGGGAGAGGGAGAGGATTTGTTGTTGCTGTGTTTTGTGTGTGTGTGTGTGTGTGTGTGTGTGTGTGTGGGGGTGTGGGGTGTGTGTGTGTGTGTGTGTGTGTGTTGTGTGTGTTTGTGTGTGTGTGTATGAGAGAGAGAGAGAGAGAGAGAAGAGAGAGGAGAGAGAGAGAGAGAGAGAGAGAGAGGAGAGAGAGAGAGAGAGAAAAAAAAATACGAATACGAAAGTTTAACTGTTTAGGCCACAGACCCATTACAATATGGGGGATGGGGGAGGGGTTACACAAAATAGTTATGCAACAGTTATTCAATCATAAAAATCGAAACCGAATCCAGGGTGCAATAGTTCACATGAGCCATGGAGACCATGTCACAAAAGCAACACCAGTCACTTCAGTGCCGAGATGCCACACTGCACTCATTTCATCACTGAGTGTGTACAAAAGTCAAAATTTCAAACAGCGTGAAAATATTGCCGAGCCTCTGTGGTGACGGTAAGAAGACAACAGGAGATGAATTCCAGCTCTTCCGTGTACTTGGATGTATCTTCCGAAGCCCAGTTTGTGACGACGAACACTGCCTCATTTTCAAGGGCAGTCATCTTTCTGCAATTCTGTTTGACGAACCAGCGTTGCAAAATGCGTTTCTTCAAGTCGAACTGGAAAATGAAATCATCAGACTCACACACCAAAGTTTCTCGGTTCCAACATCTATGAAGCGCTACTTTCTCGATCGTTTTGTTTCTTGATAGGTTTGTGATGCGTCGCTGAACAGACTTGTCACTCAGACCACTCAACTTGCCTCTGATCACCCAGGATTAGCCTTCGTGAAACGCTGCGTATCCCCTGTCATTTGTATGGTTGCAATATTCATCACTAAAACTGACACTTGTATCGGGCGATTTGTTTTCTGCTAATGAAAGCTCAGTCACACTTGCCTCAGACAAATAATCAAACTTTTCACTGGTTTTTATCTGTCCTGTCTTGTGTCACTCAAGCCAAGCACGGTTTCAGTGGGTACAGAAACAGACTCGCATTTGCTTGTCATGTCAACACAGTCACTGACATTCCCACTCTTTGCAGTGCTTGTCTGTCTCCCAACAGGTTGTGTTGTGAACTCTCTGTGTTCTTGCTTTGACGACTCTCTTTGTCAGCAGTAGGCAAAAATTCAACATAATGTTCTCGAAATTCACTTGCCTGTTTAGTCCTTGTTGTTGACCATTATTCGTTGGGGTTGTTGGTGCTTCATTGCTGCTATCCTCTCTTCGCTCCCTTTTGTCTCGCAACACTTGATCGGGGGTTCTTTTGTAGTGGACGGTGTGGGCTTAATGGCTGACTGTTAATGTCGAGCTCTGGGCTGTCAACCGAGAATGAACACGGTGCTGTTGTTGCGGTCTCCGGTGATTTTCCACGAAGACACGACTTTTTTCTGTAGCAGGGCATAAGAGTGATTTCTGCTGCAACTGGTAGTCCACTTACAGGCATGGTTTTTGGAATTCAGAGAGAGAGAGAGAGGAGAGAGAGAGAGAGAGAGAGAGGAGGGGGGGGGGGCTTTGTGTGTGTTGTGTTTTGTGTGTGTGTGGGGTGGGGGTTTTTTTTGTGTGTGGTGTGTGTGTGTGTGTGGTGTGTGTGTGAGAGAGAGAGAGAGGAGGGGAAAAGGAGAGAGAGAGAGAGAGAGAGAGAGAAAAAAACCCCGGGGGGGGGGGGGGGGGGGGGAGAGAGAGAGAGGGGAAAGGAGGAGAGAGAGAGATGGGGGTGGGGATGAAGATGATTTTCATGATACACGCTTGACGCCGAGTTGTCTCCGGAGAGGAACAGCGGGGTCCAAGAACCCAGGAGATGACGGGATGGGGGAACCATACCTAACACAGTACATTGTCACCACCAGAATAATTCGACATTAAAGATGGGCAGCGACGAGAGCCGTTTTAAAGTTTCAGGTACTGTGAGAATGGACAGTCACAAGTCCTTAAGCCACAACTTTCAAACAGACACGAGAACCGAAGCGTGGAATCGAACCGACGTTTGTGTCTATATCGGCTTTTTTCCCCCTGGTGTTTTACGTCCACAGAAACCACTGATAAGGCTTATTGGGGACGGGCAAATGGAGGCGGGGGAAGAGGGAGATTATATACACCTATCGCTACACTGTCACCACCAGAATGACTCCTGCAGTAAGATGGGCAGCGATGAGAGCCATTTTAATGTTTCATTAATTGTGAGGGACAAAGTCACAAGACAGTGTCCACAAACAACAACCTTTTTGAAGAGAAAGGAAAGCCGAAGCCGCGGAATCGAGCCGTGGCCGGCCTAGCCCTTCCTCTTACCAGCCTAACGCCTTACCGGTAAGCCAAACCGGCTCTCTTTAACCTACACAGTCTACACCTAAGCTATAATTATACATTCGTATGATGATGCCACCCGCACCGTTGTTTAGGGTGCTCCAAAAAAAAAACACAAACGAATCGACCATTGACATTCGTGCGCCATTCCGAGGCAAGATGGCGATCATAAAGAGGCTCGAGTGGGGCGTAGTTCAGTAGCCAAACACCGGCTGATTACCCTTTTCAACTTACCTCCCTCACCCTGACGGCGCCGTCATCAATAAAGGCGGGCGCCGGGGCCGCTGCCGAAAAGTGCGAAATACCTATGTGTCTGAGTACTGCCCTGATCTTTCTCTTTTGCCGCGGCCTTTTCGCCACTCTCCCTCCTTCAAATCCAGTTAGAAAAAGTATCCTTTTGTTACCAAAGGGGGTTCGGGCTGTCGGTAAAGTTCGACCTCCGACAGACCTGAAGTGTTTACGCAGCATTAAAGGAAGTCTTGTTATTTCAGTTGCTATT
>JABMCL010000539.1:342500-345723 GCA_018857735.1 Alviniconcha marisindica
ATGTGTGTGTATGTCTGGGGGGCTCTAATATCACCTTGCTGTGTGAACGGACATTAAATAAAAGAGTGAATGAGTGACATTTTTCATTCGTGCCTTTCGTGGAGTTCATGTACCTTGCGCTTACTTGCATGCCAGGTGAGAGTACTGTAGGCGATTCGGGTTTTTGTGGCTGTGTTCATGTGAAGTCTTTTGAGAGCTAAATAACTCCCTTTGTTTGTTGATTTAAAATGGAGAAAAAAACCTTGTCGTTTGGTTGTTCACGTGTTTTTGTTTTCTATGGGTTTCCTAAAAACATAAACGTTCCCCCAAAAGACATACAATTGTTAATTTGAATCAAAGGCAGAACAGAGCACAACGAACGTTTACGGATATAAGTATACAAGTGCCCGCATCATCATCTTCTTGAATTCGATCGAATTGTAAGACATTTCAGTACCTGAATCATCATCTGTTTGTATTCGATCGAGTTGTAAGACATTTTAGTACCTGAATAATCATCTTTTTGTATTCGATCGAGTTGTAAGACATTTAAGTATCGGAATCATCATCTTCTTGTATTACAACGAGTCAGGTTGTAGTATATTTAAGTACCTACATCAACATCATCTTGTGTTTTATCGAGTCAGGCTGTAATATATTTAAGTACGTGCATCATCACCATCTTGTATTCCATTGAGTCAGGTTGTAATATTTTCAAGTACCTGAATCATCATTTTCTTCAATCCGATCGAGTTGTAAGACATTTAATCATCATCATCTTTATTCCATCGAGTCAGGTTGTAATATATTTAAGTGCCTGCATCATCATCTTCTTGTATTCCAAGAGTCAGGTTGTAATATATTTAAGTGCCTGCATCATCATCTTCTTGTATTCCAAGAATCAGGTTGTAATACATTTAAGTACCTGCATCATCATCTTCTTGTATTCCAAGAGTCAGGTTGTAATACATTTAAGTACCTGCATCATCATCTTCTTGTATTCCAAGAGTCAGGTTGTAATACATTTAAGTACCTGCATCATCATCTTCTTGTATCCCAAGAGTCAGGTTGTAATACATTTAAGTACCTGCATCATCATCTTCTTGAACCCATTCTTGCCCATCCTGATACCCGCCCCGTCGTGAAAGCATGTGCCAGGACCTCCAAGCGTCCAGCCGACCAGCAGGTGTGGGCATTTGGACAGGTCACAGTTAATCTCTCTTGGGCCGTGCACCTCCGCGTCTGAAATTATCAAACAAGCCACGTTATTCAAGCTGTCGGCATTTGGCCATGTTACACTTTTTTTTGGAGTCTGAAATTATCAAACAAGCCAGGTTATTGAAGCTGTCAGCATTGGGCCATGTTACACTTCTTTCTTCTGAGTCTGAAATGATCAAACAAGCCACGTTATTCAAGTTGTCGGCATTGGGCCATGTTACACTTCTTTCTTCAGAGTATGAAATTATCAATCAAAGTGACGTTATTGAAGCTGTCAGCATTGGGCCATGTTACACTTCTTTCTTCAGAGTCTGAAATTATCAATCAAAGCTACGTTATTCAAGTTGTCGGCACTGGGCCATGTTACACTTCTTTCTTCAGAGTATGAAATTATCAATCAAAGTGACGTTACTGAAGCTGTCGGCATTGGGCCATGTTACACTTCTTTCTTCAGAGTATGAAATTATCAATCAAAGTGACGTTATTGAAGCTGTCAGCATTGGGCCATGTTACACTTCTTTCTTCAGAGTCTGAAATTATCAATCAAAGCGACGTTATTCAAGTTGTCGGCACTGGGCCATGTTACACTTCTTTCTTCAGAGTCTGAAATTATCAATCAAAGCGACGTTATTCAAGTTGTCGGCACTGGGCCATGTTACACTTCTTTCTTCAGAGTCTGAAATTATCAATCAAAGCGACGTTATTGAAGCTGTCGGCATTGGGCCATGTTACACTTCTTTCTTCAGAGTCTGAAATTATCAATCAAAGCGACGTTATTCAAGTTGTCGGCATTGGGCCATGTTACACTTCTTTCTTCAGAGTATGAAATTATCAATCAAAGTGACGTTATTGAAGCTGTCAGCATTGGGCCATGTTACACTTCTTTCTTCAGAGTCTGAAATTATCAATCAAAGCGACGTTATTCAAGTTGTCGGCACTGGGCCATGTTACACTTCTTTCTTCAGAGTCTGAAATTATCAATCAAAGCGACGTTATTCAAGTTGTCGGCACTGGGCCATGTTACACTTCTTTCTTCAGAGTCTGAAATTATCAATCAAAGCGACGTTATTCAAGTTGTCGGCACTGGGCCATGTTACACTTCTTTCTTCAGAGTGAAATTATCAATCAAAGTGACGTTATTGAAGCTGTCAGCATTGGGCCATTTTACACCTCTTTTTAGGATCGTGCGCCTCCTCGTCTGAAATTATCAAGTCACGTTATTGAAGCTGTCGGCATTTGGCCATGTTAAACTTCTTTTTTCGGACTCTGACATTATTAAACAAGCCACTTATTCAAGTTGTCGGCATTAGGCCATGTTACACATCTTTTAAGGATCGTGTGTCTCCTCGTCTGAAATTACCAAACAAGCCACGCTACTGACGCTGTGGAAACACGCTCTTGTTCCTTATTTCTTCGGAATTTGAAATTATCAAACAAGCCGCATTATTGAAACTGTCGGCATTGGGCCATGTTACACTTCTCTCTAGGATGGGGAATTTGTCAGCGTCTGAAATTCATCAAACAATTCACATGTAATTGCACTTAACCTGTTGCAGACACTGTGGTGACACTATACACTCCCAGCATACTTGATCTATCTGTTACAACCCTTTTATATCTGACCTAAATCAAAGTTTGCTCGGTTTCTCAACCAAACTGTAACAAAACAATATTTCAGGCGTAGTAGTATAACTGTATAATTATTTAAAATTAAAATTAAAGCAAAAAAGAAAACAAGAAAACATCCCGTTTTATTGTTGTTCTGCTTTCTGTTTTTTGTTTTGTTTTGTTGCCTTCGACTTTTCACAATAATTTCAAACTCCATCTTGCATCGTGCATGTGTATGTGACTGTGTTTTGATTTATAGGTAACAAATAAGCATATTGCTTTTGTGTTTCCTGTACCTGCATGTTGTTTGTTGAGTTTGTGATTACGATGTATTGAAGCTTTGTATAAACCAACTGTATATGAATATACTAGATTACCGTCATCGCAACCGTAGAGCAGCATGTGATGCATGACGTTA
>JABMCL010002779.1:7500-12500 GCA_018857735.1 Alviniconcha marisindica
GAGAGAAGAGAGAAGGAGAGAGAAGAGAGAGAGAGAGAGAGAGAGAGAGAGAAGGGGAGAGAGAGAGAGAGAAAAAGAGGGGAGAGAGATACTGAGGTGGAAGAAGAAGAAGAAAAGTGAGAGGGGTACATATGAGAGAGAGATGAGAGAGAGAGAGAGAGAGAGAGAGAGAGGAGAGAGAGAGAGAGAGAGAGAGATACATGAAGGTGGAGAGAGAGAGAGGGGTCAAGAGAGAGAGAGAGAGAATGTCCGATGGTTTATGAAGGTACAGGTGGATGGAGAGAAGGGGGGAAAACGACATCGTGTTGTGTTGTGTTCAGTTCTGTTCTGTTTTACGCGTTCCTCTACTCTCGATCCAAGGAGGGGAGATAACATCAATAAATGGTCTTTCACCACACAGAGATTTCTTCCGTATTTGTCTCCCATGCATACTGGCCTGATCACATTGTGATTATTAGAACGATTGTAACAACAGAGAGAGAGAGAGAGAGAGAGAGAGAGAGAGAGAGAGAGAGAGAGAGAGAGAGAGAGAGAGAATACCTTATCTTTATCTTTGTATACAATGATAAAGATTTAAGCACAAGTTGGCTTCTTTTTTACAAATCTGTCCCTGATCACAAACACAGCAACACACCACAACCCCCACACCACACCCACACACACACACACACACACACACACACACACACACCCCACACACACACACACACGCACGCACGCACGCCCCCGCACGCACGCACGCCCACGCACCACGCAACCCCACACACACACACACACACACACACAAAACCACACAAACACGCACAGACCCCACCCCACACAACACACACACACACACACAACACCACACACACAGAACCCAGAGACAGACAACAAAAGATAGAGACAGAGAGTCAAGACCACAGAGAGACAAAGACAGAGAGACAGAGAACAAGGGACAGAGAGGGGCAGGACACCCCAGAGAGACCCAAAAGACAAAAGACAGAGACAGAGAACAGAAATAGAGAGACAGAACAGACAGAGAGACACAGAGAGAGAGAGAGAGAGAGAGAACACACACACACACACACCCCACACACACACACCCCCCACACACACACACAACACACACACACACACACCACACACCCCACACCACAACACAGAATGGATGGTTTCCTTTTGACAAATACATCGCCCTGATATAACCGTACCGGTTGACTGGGCTTAAAACACCCAAATTACTTACTTACTTACTTCTTTGAAAAATAATTTTTTTTAGTGGAAGGTTGGAAAACCAAACAATGCGGGGGGGGCAAACACGGTGTGTGAGGCCCGGCTCCAGATGTGAGGACCATTTCTGCCGTAAGTTTTTGGGCATTTTGGGAAAAATACATGGGGGTTTGGGGGGGGGGGGGGGGGGGGGGGGGGGGGGGGGGGGGGGGGGCGGGGGGGGGGGGGGCGGGTGGGGGGGGAAGGGGGGGGAGGGAGAGTGTCATTAAATTTAAATTTTCGCGCTTGGGGCTCTGTAAGCTTTCCCAGCGACTAAATGAGTGGTATTCAGTTTTTTTTTTTTTTTTTGTTGACTGGAGGAACAGCGGTTTTCTTTGCTTTAGTTCTTAGTTCAGCCCCCCTTTTTTTCCAAAATTTCCCCAAATTGAAAAAAACCCCGGGGGATGCTGCGTTGGGCTGGTTTGGAAAAACCCGGGGTTCCCCCGCCCGAAACTCTAAGCCCCGCCTCTATCCTCACGAACGTTCTGTCTGACCACCACGTGGTTCGGTGTTGACTGGTGGAACAGAGGGTTCAGATCTGTGCTCTAAGCCCCGGCCCTCTTCCTCACAAACTTTCCATTTGACCGCCATGCTGTACAGTGTTCACCGTCTTTGTTTCAAGGTCACAGGTGTGTGTCAGAAATTACACGCTGAACTTTAAGCCCCGCCCCTTTCCTCACAAACCTTCGATAACTACCACGTGGTACTGTGCTGATTGGTGGAACAGAGGGCTCCGCCATTGAGCCCTAACTCTAAGCTCCGCCTCTGTCTTCACAAACGTTCTATCTGACCACCATGTGGTACGGTGTTGACTGGTGGAAACCAGGGCTCTGCACTAAGCTCTAAGCCAACGCCTCTTTCCTCACAAGCTTTCGATAACCACTGTGTGGTGCTGCGTTGATTGGTGGAAACCAGGGTTCCGTGCAAAGCTCTAAGCCCCGCCCCTTTCCTCACAAACTCTATCTGACCAGCTTGTGGTACGGTGTTGATTGGTGGAACTGAGGGTTCTGCATTGAGCTCTAAGCCAACGCCTCTCTCCTCAGAAACGTTCTATCTGACCACTGTGTGGTACTGTGTTGATTGGTGGAAACCAGGGCTCTGTACTGAACACTAAGCCCCGCCTCTATCCTCACAAACTCTATCTGACCAGCTTGTTTACTGTGTTGACTGGTGGAATAGAGGGTTCCGTGCAAAGCTCTAAGCCCCGCCTCTATCCTCACAAACTCTCTATCTGAACTGCTTGTTTATGTGTTGATTGGTGGAGTAGAGGGTTCCGTGCAAAGCTCTAAGCCCCGCCTCTATCTTCACAAACTCTCTATCTGAACTGCTTGTTTACTGTGTTGACTGGTGGAATAGAGGGTTCCGTGCAAAGCTCTAAGCCCCGCCTCTATCCTCACAAACTCTCTATCTGAACTGCTTGTTTACTGTGTTGACTGGTGGAATAGAGGGTTCCGTGCAAAGCTCTAAGCCCCGCCTCTATCCTCACAAACTCTCTATCTGAACTGCTTGTTTATGTGTTGATTGGTGGAGTAGAGGGTTCCGTGCAAAGCTCTAAGCCCCGCCTCTATCTTCACAAACTCTCTATCTGAACTGCTTGTTTACTGTGTTGACTGGTGGAATAGAGGGTTCCGTGCAAAGCTCTAAGCCCCGCCTCT
Source organism: Alviniconcha marisindica (assembly GCA_018857735.1). Taxonomy (NCBI): domain Eukaryota; kingdom Metazoa; phylum Mollusca; class Gastropoda; family Provannidae; genus Alviniconcha; species Alviniconcha marisindica. Next base: position 10,407 of record JABMCL010002779.1, read on the forward strand.
ATCCTCACACACGTTCTGTCTAACCACCACGTGGTTCGGTGTTGACTGGTGGAATAGAGGGTTCAGATCTGTGCTCTAAACCCCGCCCCTCTATCCTCACACACGTTCTGTCTAACCACCACGTGGTTCGGTGTTGATTGGTGGAATAGAGGGTTCAGATCTGTGCTCTAAGCCCCGCCCCTCTTCCTCAAACATTTCCAACTGACCGCCATTGTACAGTTTGTTCTTTGTTTAATCCTGTTCGAAATTACAGCTGATCTTTTCTTTTCTTCTTCTTCTGTGATTTTACCCTTTTTCTTTTTTCTTTTCTTCTTCTTCTTTTTTCTTCTGTATTTTGACCTTTTCTTCTCTTCTTCTTCTTCTTTTTCCCTTTTTCTTCTTCTTCGTGATTTTTACGGTCTTTTTTCTTCTTCTTCTTTTTTCTTCTTTTTTTTCCTTCTTCTTCTTTTCTTCTTCTTTTCTTTTTTGGGTTTCTTTTCTTCTTTTTCTCTTCCTTCTTTCTTCTTTTTCTTCTTCTTCTTCTTCTGTGATTTTTTTCCCTTCTTCTTTTTTTCTTCTTTTTTTTTAGGTTTTCTTCTTCTTCTTCTTTTCTTTTCTTTTCTTCTCTTTTCTTCTTCTTCTTTGTGTTTTGGGTTTTTTTTCTTCTTCCCTTCTTCTTCTTTCTTTTCTTTTCTTTGTGATTTTACGCCTTCTTTTCTTCTTCTTCTTCTTTTTCTTTTCTTCTTTTCTTCTTTCTTCTTTTCTTTTTTTCTTCTTCTTCTTCCCTTTTTTTCTTCTTTTTTTTTTCTTCTTCTTCTTCTTTTTCTTTTCTTCTTCTTCTGTGTTTTTCTTCTTCTTCCTGATTCTTCTTTTTCTTCTTTTTCTCCTGTGATTTTGACGCTCTTTTCTTCTTCTTCTTCTTTTCTTCTTCTTCTTCTTCTTTTTTTTCTTCTTCTTCTTTTCTTTTTCTTTTCTTCTTCTTTTTTCTTTTTCTTCTTCTTCTTCTTCTTCTGTGTTTTTACCCCCTTCTTCTTTTTTCTTCTTCTTCTTCTTCTTCTTTTTCCCGTGATTTTGGGTCTTCTTCTTTTCTTCTTCTTCTTTTTTCCTTCTTCTTCCTTCTTCTTCTTCTTCTTCTTCTTTTTCTTCTTCTTATTTTTTAAAATTCTTCTTCTTCTTCTTCTTCTTCTTCTGTTTGATTTGACGCTTCCTTTTCTTTTCTTCTTTTCTGTGCTTTGACGAAGAATTTTCCCCCAAAATTTTGCCCAAAAATTTTAAACACGTGTTTGAATTTTCCCCACACATGGTGGAATAAAGGGTTTTTTAAAACAATTTTTTTTCTCACGATGTTTGAAGCGGGAATTAATTATAACTCAAGCCGGTTGACGTGGAAATTTTAACTAGCACTATTCTACTGTTTATACCAACATTGAGGTCGGAATTTTAATGACACTGTTTGACGTAGGTAGTATATACTAACATTGAGGTGGGAATTTTAATGACACTGTTTGACGTAGGAAGTTTATACTAACATTGAGGTCGGAATTTTAATGACACTGTTTGATGTAGGAAGTTCACAATAATATTGAGGTAGGAATTTTAATGGCACTGTTTGACGTAGGAAGTTTGTACTAACATTGAGGTAGGAGTTTTAATGACACTGTTTGACGTATGAAGTTTATACTAACATTGAGGTCGGAATTTTAATGACACTGTTTGACGTATGAAGTTTATACTAACATTGAGGCAGGAATTTTAATGAAACTTTTTGACGTAGGAAGTTTATATTTAAAATTGAGGTCGGAATTTTAATGACACTGTTTGAGTATGAAGTTTATACTAACATTGAGGCAGGAATTTTAATGAAACTTTTTGACGTAGGAAGTTTATACTAACATTGAGGTGGAATTTTAATGACACTGTTTGACGTATGAAGTTTATACTAACATTAGGAGGAATTTTAATGAAACTTTTTGACGTAGAAGTTTTACTAACATTAGGTAGAAAAATTAATGACCTGTTTGACGTAGGGAAATTTTACTAACATGAGTGGAATTTAAAGCCTGTTTGACGTAGGAGTTTTTCCCAAAATGAACAAAAAAAAAAGGGAAATTCAAA
>JABMCL010002779.1:27500-35000 GCA_018857735.1 Alviniconcha marisindica
ATAGAAGTCGTGAGAAGTCGCAGCGCACTTCCGGGCCGATTTCTGAGTAGGCGTTGCTTCACGCTGTGTATAACAGTGGAAGTTGAACCTAGAATCGCGAAGCAGTACAAATGCCAATACTGATGCAGTTGCAAAAATTAACGTGGAAAAGGGATGGAGGGTGGAAAAAAAGGGTCTTTGCGTCGTTTTTTGGCTGACCAGAAGATGCGAGTTCGTACAAAAAATGGCATTGTGGGGCATCCTATAGCACGAGCAACAAGTTATTGTTATTACCAGACACATTCTGACTACGGACCTCCAAAAATGAATGTTGGCAGTGTAAAATTCGCAAATTCACTGTCACCGCCTTCCATTGTGAAGAAAGTACGCACCGGAAGTAAAAGCAGCCAAGGGACTTAAGCGATGCCGGGCAAAAGTCAAGGGAGTTAACACCCCCGTCTGAATCGCCCAACAGAGAGGCCTTGGAAACATTGCATCAATCCGTCCCTGTGACAGGGCAACTGTTTCACGTGCCGTCGGCCGTAATCTCTAGCCTTCTGCACACCTTGCGTATGAGAAAAACACGTTTTGCACGTGCACTTCATTCTGGATTATTGAGCACTTTTTTTCCTCTTTTTTTTTTTTTTTTCCTTTTTTATTTTTTTTTCCTTTTTTTCTTTTCTTTTTCTTCTTGTCTTTTCTTTCTTTTCTTTTTCTTTTTTCTGTCTTTTTTCTTTTCTTCCCCTTTTTCTTTCTTTTCTTTTTCTTTCTTTTCTTTCTCTGCTTTCTTTTCTTTTTTTCTTCTTCTTATAGCGCCATTCTCCGCTCTCGAGCAGACTCACTGCTGCCTTCGCATGTGACTCTACATGAGTGAATAGCTTTTTTATAGCGCGTTTTTTGAATATCCACCGAAGTGGTGTACTTACAGCGCTGGCATAGCTGGTGCCACATGAAACTGCTGCCGTCTCGGCGCGTTCTGTGTACACCATACAACCATGCACCATGTCACGTCACCTCATGCAAAACCACATACGTAAGGTGCATGCGTGTTTAGCTGTAACCTGCTACCTGCACTTTTGGCAGAATGACCGGGGTCTTTTACGTGCTACTGCGGTAACACGGGGATGAAACGGATACCGAAATAAAAGTCAGCACAGAAAGTCGACCCTGGAGAAGAAGAAAAAAATCCCGGAACTCCTGCGGGGACTCGAACCCGCGACCTTTAAATCACGAGCCTGGCGCTTTAACCACTGAGCTATCCCGGCTCCCCCAGTTTTCTAGCACACGTGACGTTGAGATGTCTCGAGCTTTGCACGTGCCGGATTACATCACTACGGGTGTCTCGGGCAGGTTCCGTGTTCTCTCTCTCTCTCTCTCTCTCTCTCTCTCTCTCTCTCTCTCTCTCTCTCTCTCGTAAACAGTGTCTTTCACTCGAAGTTTTCTGTTTGCAGGATTGGATTTGGGAAGCCCATGTAACCCAAGCAGACCTTGCAGAATAGGCTCTGTCTGTGATGAGGTCAAGGGGCAGTTCTCTTGCAGTGAGTATAATGTATAACTGTGACAAAACCACATGCTTAAAAACGGAATTTAAAACTAAAGTCTTATAAAAAAAAATATATAAAAATAAAAGACAAAACCAGCTAGGCTCACTTTCACGTGGTGGGGTCTTTACGATGCGTGGTGTGCAAACATGTATCAACCGAGTTTGTCCTTCTGTGTGTGTGTGTGTGTGTCTCTCTCTCTCTCCTCTCTCTCTCTCTCTCTCTCTCTCTCTCTCTCTCTCTCTCTCTCTCTCTCTCACCCACCTAAACTACAATCCTTGTAAAATAAAGTTTTCGAGTTCGAGTTCTCTCTTCTCTCTCTCTCTCTCTCTCTCTCTCTCTCTCTCTCTCTCTCTCTCTTACCTAAACTACAATCTTTGTAAAATAAAGTTTTCGAGTTCGAGTTTTCTCTCTCTCTCTCTCTCTCTCTCTCTCTCTCTCTCTCTCTCTCTCTCTCTCTCTCTCTCTTACCTAAACTACAATCTTTGTAAAATAAAGTTTTCGAGTTCGAGTTCTCTCTCTCTCTCTCTCTCTCTCTCTCTACCTAAACTACAATCCTTTCAAATAAATTTTCGAGTTCGAGTTCTCTCTCTTCTCTCTCTCTCTCTCTCTCTCTCTCTCTCTCTCTCTCCTCTCTCTTACCTAAACTACAATCTTTGTAAAATAAGTTCAGTTCGAGTTCTCTCTCTCTCTCTCTCTCTCTCTCTCTCTCTCTCTCTCTCTCTCTCTCTCTCTCTCTCTCTCTCTTCTTCTCTCTTCTTCTTCTTCTTCTTCTTCTTTTTAGCATTTTTATTCTGTTCTTATAAGTGTCTATAAGTCTGTAATTGTCTATTTCTGTGTCCACGTTGTTCTTCTTCTTGGTGGTGATCGCTTTTATATGGCGGCCCTAAGCTGTGCTTAAATTACGTTTTGTATAGTCAGTAGGGCATATATATGCTCGTGTGTGTGTGTGTGTGTGTGTGTGTGTGTGTGTGTGGGGGGGGGGGAGGTGCGTGTGTGCGTGCGTGCGAGCGTGCGTGCGTGCGTGCGTGCTTAGAATAGTCTTCGAGCAGAATCTCTACAGTGCTCTTGTCACATGTGATTCTGAATAAGTAAGTAAACACGGTGCTTAACGTCCACAGAAACCATAAGGCTTATTAGGGACGGGGAGAATGGGGGGAAGGGGGTATGGAGGTGGGGGAAGAGGGAGAGTATATACCTATCGCTACACTGTCACCACCAGATGACCTGCATTAAGATGGGCAGCGATGAGAGCCATTTTAATGTTTCATTAATTGTGAGGGACAAAGTCACAAGACAGTGTCCACAAACCACAATTTTTGAAGAGAAAGGAGAGCCGAAGCGGTATCGAACCGAGGTCCTTCCGCTTACCAGCCTAACGCCTTACCGCTAGGCCAAACCGGCTCACATGTGATTCTGAATGAGCGACTGCAGCCTTTTATAGCGCGTTTTAAATATCCGCCGAAGTGGCGTACTTAAAGCGCTGTTTGGTTGTTACATGGCTGGTGCCACGTAAACTAGCGTCCGCTCATTTCATACCTCCCGAAAGTCTCAGTCTGTCCTGAACATAAGGCGCTTTCTAGCTGTAACTGTCGGCGCAACGAAAGTTATGGACGCATCAGAACAAAATCTAAATATCGACTGGTGTCCAAAAATATTAATAATAATAATAACAATAAATAATAATTCTTATAAAGCGCTATTCTTTAACCAGAGTTAAACTCACTGCGCTGTACAAACATCTTATCACAAAAACTACATTAGCATACATTTCAGCAAACAGAACCTTAATTATTGTAGCTTAAATTACCATTATCGCCTATCGAACATTAGACACCACACACACACACACACACACACACACACACACACACACACACACACACACACACACACACATATGACATGCGCACACCAAAATATTAGGCATTGCCTGTTCATAGCGCAACTCTCTTTTAGTGCTAGATTATTATTTTTTTAAATTAACCTGAAGATTTCTTTCTGTCACAGAATATTAGGCATTGCCTGTTGTTAGCGGAACGAAAGTTATAAACTGTTGTAGTGAGTAGAACAAAGTCTCTTGAAGACCTACTTCTGTTCAGAATATTAGGCATTGCCTGGTGTTAGCGGAACGAAAGTTATAAACTGTTGCAGTAAGTAGAACAAAAACCTCATGAAGATTTCCTTCTGTCACAGAAAATTAAGCATTGCCTGGTGTTAGCGGACAAAAGTTATAAACTCTTGTAGTGAGTAGAATCAAACCTGAAGATTTCCTTCTGTCACAGAAAATTAGGCATTGCCTGGTGTTCGCGCAACGATAGTTGTAAACTCTTGCAGTAAGTAGAACAAAAACCTCACGAAGATTTCCTTCTGTCACAAAATATAAGGCGTTGCCTGTTGTTAGCGGAACGAAAGTTGCAACTCTTGTAGAGAGCAGAACAAAACCAAGTGAAGATCTCCCACTGTTCAGCATATTCACAAATTTCCTGACCAATGTGACACTGAATAAAGAATCATTGCCTTGAACGATGGGTTGGATGAGTCTTTCTTTTTATGGGAGATGACATCCGTGAAGATGGTAGAGCGAGAAAGTGTGAAACAACTCAGTACAACACCGCTAAACTCGGTCTGAAACCAAGCCCAGACAGGGCAGCGTCCTTGCTGCGAAAATCACGTGCGGCACGTGAAAAACGTGATTTACGCCCTGTCTGTTGTTACGGCAACGAAAGTCATAAACTGTTAAGTATGTAAAACAAAGCCCCCCTGAAGAGCTCCTGTTCAGAATACTTCCTGAAGATTTCCTTCTGTCCTGAGTCCTGAATATTAGGCATTGCCTGTTGTTCGGGCAACGAAAATTAAAACTTCTGGCAATAAGTAGAACAAAGCCCCCAGAAGATCTCCTGTTTAGAATACCTCCCGAAGATCTCCTTCTATCACAGAATATTAGGCATTGCCTGTTGTTAGGGCACCGAAAATTAGAAATGCTGGCGATAAGTAGAACAGAAAAAGAAAAACGATTTTTAGAGTGATGTACACAGGATTTCACCTTTACGTTGAGTGTGGGGGTACGTGTGATGTGTGTCATTTTGTGTTGTGTGTGTGTGTGTGTGTGTGTGTGTGTGTGTATGTTTGGGGTTGGTGTGCGTGGTGCATGTCGCGGGGGGGGTGTGGTGTGTTTGGTGCTGGTGGCGGGTGTGTTTTGGGAAGTGGAAGGGGGTGGTGTTGTGTGTGTGTGTGTGTGTTGTGTGTGTGTGTGTGTGTGTGTGTGTGTGTGTGTGTGTGTGTGTGTGTGTGGTTGGTGGTGTGTTGTGCGTGCGTGCGGGGCATGGCGGTTTGGGGGTGGTGTGTGTGTGTGTTGTGTGTGTGTGTGTGTGTGTGTGTGTGTGTGTGTGTGTGTGCGTGCGCGTTGGGGTGAGCGGATGTGTGTGTGTGATGTGTGTGTGTGTGTGGTTGTGTGTTGTGTGTGCTGCGCGGTGATGCGTGTATGTGCGTGTGTGTGTGTGTGTGTGTTGTGTGTGTGTGTGTGATGTGTGTGTGTGTGTGTGTGTGTGTGTGTGTGTGTGTGTGTGTGTGTAGTGTGTGTGTGTGGGCGAGCGTGTGTTGGCGTGCTGTGTGTGTGTGTGTGTGATGTTGTAGTGCGTGGGAGTGTGTTTGTGTGTGTGTGGTGTGTGTGGGGTGTGTGTGTGTGTGTGTGTGTGTGTGTGTGTGTGGGTGTGTGTGTGTGTGTGTGTGATGTGCTGCGTGCGCTGTGTGCGTCGTATTTTTTTTGTGTGTGTGTGTGTGTGTGTGGTGGTGTGTGTTTATGCTGTATCGGGTTTGTTGTGTTTGTGTGTGTGTTGTGATGTGTGTGTGTGTGTGTGTGGTGTGGTGTGTTTGTGTGTGTGTGTGTGTGTTACTGCTGCCAGACTGACTACTCTCTGTCTCCATCAGGATTGAACTGCGGACTGTAGCCGGACGAGACATGTCAATTCGAAAGCCGCCTGTGACACTCTCCATAAGTGTAGTGAGTTCAGTCAGGGAGGGGTTGTTGTTGTTGTTGTTGTTGTTGTTATTGTTGTTGTTTTTGTTTGCGTTTTTTGTTTAGTTTTGCTTTTGCTTTTCTTTTCTTTTCTTCCGGGTGTTGTCAGGGTGACGGATGGCAGAGTGATGGGTGACAAGCGTTGCCAGGGTGACAGGTGACTCACGTTTTCAAGATAAAAAATGACTGCGTGACGAGTTACAGACGTTGTCAGGGTGACGGATAACAGAGTGAAGGGTGACTCACGTTGTCAGGGTAATAAATGACTGCGTGACGAGTTACAGACGTTTTCAGGGTGACGAATAACAGACTGATGGGTGACAAGCGTTGTTAGGGTGACAAGTGACTGAGTGAAGGGTGACTCACGTTGTCAAGGTAACAAATGACAGAGTGACGAGTTTACAGACGTTGTCAAGGTGACGATGACAAAGTGAAGGGTGACTCACATTGTCACGGTAACGGATGACAATGAAGAGTGACAGGCGTTGTCAAGGTAACGGATGACAGAGTGAAGGGTGACAGACGTTTTCAGGGTGACGGACAACAGAGTGAAGGGTGACAGAGGTTGTCAGCGTAACAGACGACAGAATAAAGGTGACACCGTCTATTGTCGTGGTAAGGGATACCCAGTGACGAAATCTGAAACAAAAATGACACTACGTTCAAACCAGATCCAAACACACAAACCCCAAGCGACAGATGCTAAATGTGTCTTTGGCGGGAGCTCCACAATTTTGTCGCGACAAAAGTAAGCTTGTCGGACAAACCTTTTTTGGTGCGACAAAATTATGTTTTTCGCGAAAAATATTTGGCCGACAACGTTTGGTGGGCGACAAGCATATTTTTGTTGCGAAAAACACTCTTTTGTCCGACAAATTTTTTCACGACAAAAAAAAAACAAAAAAAACAAAAAAAAATTTGTCGCTCCGCCATTTTTAAAAAACGACACTCACCGGCCCCCCTGTTTGATGCAGGATCAAGGGGGGGAGGGTGTATTAACCCCCCCCAGTCTGTGTGGGTGGGGCGAAATGTCAGGGGACGTGCGTCGCCGATCACTCAGTGGACGGGCAGCAGCGGGAGCGTTTGTGGTATACGGTTATTGCTATTGCTCATACACACAACTCAAACGACGAGGCCCAGAACGTTCGAAACTCTAAAATTTTCTTTGTTTTCGCGCCCCCCCCTCCCAACCCCTCCCCCCCCCCCCCCCCCCCCCCCCCCCCACTCCCATTTTCCCGTGACCTGTCTGTATCGAGTGTGCGTGCTGCCGTGTGTGTGTGTGTTTTTGGTGTGTTGGGGGGTGTTGGGGGTTTTTTTTTGCGTGTTGGGTGTGTTTTGTGTGTGTGTGTGTGTTGTTGTGTGTGTTGGTGTGTGTGTGTGTTTTGTTTCTGTGGTGGTGGGTTTTCGTGTGTGTGTTGGGGGGTTGGGGGTTGTGTGTGTGTGTGTGTGTTTGTGTGTGTGTCGTTGTTGTGTGTGGTGCGTGCGTATGTGTGTGTGTTGTGTGTGGTGTGGCGCGCAGCGCGCGGCTGTGTGTGTGCGCCGCGCGCGCGAGCGTGTGTGTGGTGGTGTGTGTGTGTGTGTGTGTGTTGTGTGGTGTGTGCTAGGAAGTAAGTGGATATGCATTTTGTTAGAGTTTATTTTATGTTGTAGCATGTTGTCACTTTTCTTCGTTTTCGTACGCGCCTTAGGGTTGTTAAAAATATTTTTTGAAAGCTAGGGCGCTTACAAATGTCCATTATTATTATTACTGTATTATCAGAATCAACACACAAGGGAGGTAATTAGCGCTTGAAGTACGTAACACAAGTATAACAAAAAAAGACCTAAGTCGCCTACGGTAACTCTCACCTGGCATGCATGTAAAAAAAATACAAGGTACATAAACTCCACCAGAGGTACATCCTCCATAGTTATTATACTCACTAGGTTCACGACATATATATGTTCACTACATATACATAT
>JABMCL010002779.1:37500-42500 GCA_018857735.1 Alviniconcha marisindica
TGAATCGCCCAATAGTGAGTGAGTATGGTGAGTATAATGGGTGTGGTGACTCTATGGTGTGTATAGTGAGTGAGTGTGGTGTGTATAGTGAGTGAGCATAGTGAGCGTAGTGACTAAATTACTGACCTGTTTTCATCTTGTGGTGACGATAGTGAGTCTGGTGAGTATAGTATGGTGTGTATAGTGAGTGAGTATGGTGTGAATAGTGAGTGAGTATAGTGAGTGTAGTGACTAAATTACTGTGTCTTTTTTTCCATCTTGTGGTGACTATAGTGAGTCTGGTAAGTATAGTATGGTGTGTATAGTGAGTGAGTATGGTGTGAATAATGAGCATAGTGAGCGTAGTGACTAAATTACTGTGTCCTTTTTTCATCTTGTGGTGACTATAGTGAGTCTGGTGAGTATAGTATGGTGTGTATAGTGAGTGAGTATGGTGTGTATAGTGAGTGAGTATAGTGAGCGTAGCGACTAAATTACTGTGTCCTTTTTTCACCTTGTGGTGGCGATAGTGAGTCTGGTGAGTATAGTACGGTGTGTATAGTGAGTGAGTATGGTGTGTATAGTGAGTGAGTATAGTGAGTATGGTGTGAATAGTGAGTATAGTGAGTATAGTGACTAAATTACTGTGTCCTTTTTTCATCTTGTCTTCTGGCTACAGAGCTTGCTCCGGGTCAGACGTGTAGCCGGAACTCTGCCGACTGTGTCTCAAGCACCGTCTGTGACCTGGACGGGATCTGCAGTGAGTTTTTGCTGGTCCTGTCCGTGTTTTGGTAGTTTGGCCGATCTTTTCACAATTTGTTTCTAGAGCAATCCTTTGAGCTAGGACATCAATCTTTGGAATTTGGAGACAACGTGGTGTCTAGTTTCCGCACACACAAAAAAAGTTAGTGATGAAGCCAATAGCGAAACACAACGAGAAAAGAAATATTAAATTTTTACGCCTTAGCCTTACATATTTATAACAACTTTGATTTTTGTGTTTGAGCATTTTTTTCTTTCTTATATATATATATATATAAAGTGTGGTAGCTATTTATTAGCAGAACTCATGTACTTGTTCATAATGAATGTCGTGTGCGAATGTAACTTCGCTTTCTAGCTCCAAGGGGCAAAAAGCTCAGTAAAACCTTGAAACCTTGCTAGCGACCGTTCATTATTTAAAGCCGGCTGAGCATCGCCCCAACTGTCAATTCCCACATTCATTACACGAAAAACTCGAACACAGATATTGCCGCTGTAGGCCACTAGTTGCGACATTTTGTTTATTACGAATTTAGCACACTAAGCTGTGCCACCAAATTAGACCATGACCATGTCTCTTTACGTCCACAGAAGCGAGGTTGCTTATTAGGGACAGGGACAGGGGGGGAAGGGGGCGAGAGAGTGAAGGCTCGACCGCGGATACCGCCCGAAAAAGACCGGAGAGACCGTGGACCGCCGCCAGAACAATGGAAGTGTTAAGGCGGTGTCCCCTCGCCATTGCCCAGCGACTAGTGCACCGCGAAATTTTCTGTTTCAACTGCCGTGCTCGGGCAGAGTCACAAGGACAATGTCCGTTGCACTGCTGTTGAGGAACAACCCAAGCGAAAGAAGTCCAACTTTCGCAGCCCAGCTCCACCTCCCTGCTCTTGATCTCTTCTGGGCTAACTTGAGGGTCCAGCTCCACCTCCCTGTTCATGATCTGTTCTGGGCTGACTTGAGGGTCCAGCTCCACCTCCCTGTTCATGATCTGTTCTGGGCTGACTTGAGGGTCCAGCTCCACCTCCCTGCTCATGATCTCTTCTGGGCTAACTTGAGGGTCCAGCTCCACCTCCCTGCTCATGATCTCTTCTGGGTTAACTTGAGGGTCCAGCTCCACCTCCCTGCTCATGATCTCTTCTGGGTTAACTTGAGGGTCCAGCTCCACCTCCCTGTTCATGATCTCTTCTGGGCTACTTGAGGGTCCAGCTCCACCTCCCTCCTCATGATCTCTTCTGGGCTAACTTGAGGGTCCAGCTCCACCTCCCTCCTCATGATCTCTTCTGGGCTAACTTGAGGGTCCAGCTCCACCTCCCTGCTCATGATCTCTTCTGGGCTAACTGGAGGGTCCAGCTCCACCTCCCTCCTCTTGATCTCGCCTGGAACGTCAGTGTTACCAAATCAGAGAAAGTACCACACTTTTGTACCAAATGTTCCAGAGACTGAAAGTGTTCACCAGTGCTCTCCCCTGATGACCTAATTATGAGCTTTAATCAGTTAATTGGCACCTTTCATTTGGGGGCTGGAAACGCCTTCAAACAGCAAGTTATTTAAGGCTGACGCACACATAGGCGACGCCACACTCCGAGCACCGCTTTCCGGCACCTTCCTCCAAACTCTGCCAGATTTAGTTACGCCACTGAAGGGGCACTCTTTATCTCCGCGCTGCTGTCCACCGACGCGGTCAGCGCCCTCGAAAGGTTCGGGTACTGATATGACTGTAGAAGCAACTAGCGCCAAAGCACGCACGTAAAAATGAGGCGCATCCACCACGGGTAAAAAAAAAGAAAAAAGAGTTCGGTCTCGATTTAAACGATTGTGGTTTTATTTGTGCTGGTGTAAACTTTGTTGGCGGCTATAAATGACACGCCTTGTTTTATTTGAGTCGTTTGTAACAAACTTACTACTGTTTGAGCGCCAACAAAAAAACTGCTCGTTAGCTGACTGTTTTCTGGACCCTAGGGCAACGTAACTAAATACGGCAGTGGTTGAAGGAAGGATGTTGTAAACCAGTGCTTTGAGTTTGAGGCGACACGCCACATCCACAAGCCACAAGCCACGCGCAACAGCAAAGCGTCAGGATTTTTTGTGTGGAGTGGCTGTGTGTGCGAGATCGAAGCCACGTTTGTGTGTGTGTGTGTGTGTGTGTGGAGGGTGGGGGGGGGTGTGTGCGTGTGTTGTGGTTGTGTGTGTGTGTGTATGGTTGCGGGGGTGGTGTGTGTGTGTGGTGTGTGTGGTGTGTGTGAGTGTGGTTGGTGTGTGTGTGTGTGGTGTGTGTTGTGTGTGTGTGTGTATGTAGTGTGTGTATGTGTGTGTGGTGTGGTGTGTGTGTGTGTGTGTGTGTGGTGTGGTAGTGTGTGTATGTAGTGTGTGTGTGTGTGTGTGGTGTGTGTGTGTGTGTGTGTGTGTGTGTGGGGTGTGTGTGTGAGTGTTGTGTGTGTGTGTGTGTGTGTGTGTGGTTTGTTTGACTGTGTTTGGTTCTTGTTTGAATGGGTTATGTGTTCACAAATACTTGGGACCACACACACACACACACACCACACACACACCACACACACACACACACACACACCACCACACCCTCCACACTCACACTCACACACAACCCACACACACCCACACCCACCCCCCCCCACCACACACACACACCCACCCACCACCACACACACCACACTCCACACACCACCCACCCACCCCCACCACCCTCCACACACACACACACACACACACACCACACACCCACACACACCCACACCCACACCACACACACACACACACACACACACACACACAAAGGGGGAAGAGACAGCGTTGCCTACGACCTATTAAGACCCATACCTACCCCTTATCCAGTGCAACTACACCCTACATGCCTTAGGCACTGTCTGCTGCCTTAATAAAAAATTAAAAAATCATTCTAATTGTCTGTGTACACCTGCACGTACCTACGCCAGGACTGAAAGTGGGAGAAAGCTGTGCCGGTGTTCACAAGGGCCACTGTATCCTGGAGTCGGTTTGCGAGCGGGACAGCATCTGTCGTAAGTCTCTCCGTTTTTTGTTTTTTTCCTGCCATGTAATCCGTCCCTCTCACCACCCGACGTATCGCTGGCGGGAGCTGCCAAACATCATTTTGTCGCGACAAACACGCATTTGTCGCGTCAAAAGTAAGCTCGTCGCGACAAAACTTGTGTCACGCTGTGGTGTGTCTCGACAAAGTTTTGTCGCGACAAGCATACTTTTGTCACGCTGTGGTTTGTCACGACAATGTTTTGTCGCGACAAGCATACTTTTGTTGCGACAAAAGACTTTTGTCGCGTCAAAACATTTGTCGCGACAAAAATGATACTTGCGGCAGCTCCCGCCAATGATACCAACGGACTCCCCTCCCCACTCTCCCTCCCATTTCGTCACCTCTTTCCCCCTTCCTCTGTGTGTTTTTTTTTTTTTTTTTTTCTTTCACTGTATTTTCTCCCTCTCACCACCCAACGTATCGCTGGCGGGAGCTGCCACAAGTGTCATTTTTGTCGCCAGAAAATATTTTGTCGCCGCAAACATAATTTTGTCGCGACAAATTTTTGTTGCGACGAGCATACTTTTGTCGCGACAAAAGACGTGTTTTGTCGCGACAAGCATACTTTTGTCGCGACAAAAGACGTGTTTTGTTGCGACGAGCATATTTGTCGCGACAAAAGACGTGTTTTGTCGCGACAAGCTCGCCGCAAAAACGTGACTCCCATACTTCCTCCCAATACACCCCTCCTCCTCCTCCCTGTCCCCCTCCCCCTTCCCTCCCTCCCTTCCCCTCCCCCCCCCCCCGTACATTTAAAAAATGTGTAAGCGCTTATGGTCTGTGCGGGTTAGGGGCTCCAAGTACCCATTATTATCAATTTTATTATTACTGTTATTATTATTATTATTATTATCGTGTGTGGCAAAAATTGATCTTCAAAACGGCCCTGCGCTGTAGTAGTCGAGGACGTTGAAGTCCTGACGCTAACTGTTACTAGCTGCTGTTGTCGTCGTCGTCGTCGTTGTTGTGGTTCCAGGATGGACACTTCACGGAAACTGCGGTGCCAGAAACGACACCTGCATGCAGGGAACCGTCTGCGACTCCAAGGGCAAGTGCAGTGAGTATAATACGTCGCTATAGTTTGTAAGGCAACGTTGTTGGGGAAACTTCTGAGAGAGAGAGAGAGAGAGAGAGAGAGAGAGAGAGAGAGAGAGAGAGAGAGAGAGAGAGAGAGAGAGAGAGAGAGAGGAGA
>JABMCL010002779.1:60000-62500 GCA_018857735.1 Alviniconcha marisindica
AGAGAGAGAGAAGGAGAGAGAGACGAGAGAGGAAGAGAGAGAGAGAGAGGAGAAGAAGAAGAGAGAGAGAAGACCAGAGAGAGAGAGAGAGAGAGAGAAAGAGACACACACAAGAGAGGGAGGGGAGGGGTCTTTTGACGCTTTAATGTTAAATTTATTGTCTTCAGCTTACAAGCCCACAAGACAAGGGGTAACGAAACATGTAATGAACAAGTTTCCATTACACACAAGCGATGTATTCAAATCATGTAGCTCCTTCAAAAAGAACCAACAAAGAGAGACAGAGACAGACAGACAGAGAGACCGAAAGAGAGACAGACACACAGACAGACAGACAGAGAGACCGAAAGAGAGACAGACAGACAGACAGACCGACAGAGAGAGAGGCAGACAGACAGACAGACAGAGACAGAGAAACTGAAAGAGAGAGAGACCGACATGGAGACAGAGAGACCGAAAGAGAGACAGACAGACCGACAGAGAGACCGAAAGAGAGAGACAGAGACAGAGAGACCGAAAGAGAGAGAGACAGACAGGCATATAGACAGACAGAGACAGACAGACACAGACAGACAGAGACCGAAAGAGAGAGAGACAGAGACAGAGAGACCGAAAGAGAGAGAGACAGACAGGCATATAGACAGACAGAGACAGACAGACAGACAGACAGAGACAGAGAGACCGAAGGAGAGAGAGACAGAGACAGAGAGACCGAAGGAGAGAGAGACAGACAGGCATATAGACAGACAGAGACAGACAGACAGACAGACACAGACAGACAGAGACAGACAGACAGACAGAGGATGGGGAGAGGGAGGAGCAGTTTGCTGCTCACTGGAAGGTGGCTGCCCAATGCAAAGAAGGAGAGGCTTCAGGACTGTATGTCAATCATCCTAGATTTATTTTTAGTCAAACTGTTAGCCAATCAACAACAACAAAAATAGCCAATTTTGCCGCCATACTCTCCTCACGACGGACGACCGGACGACATGGGGGACAGACATCCGGCGGGAAATTAGGGGTGACACTGACAGGCGACCTGGCAATAGGTAAGTAAGTAAGTAGCCCTTACGTCTAGTCAGCCATTACGGTTACATCCGGGCGACTGGCAAAAGGTAAGTAAGGAAGTAAATGACCCTTACGCCTAGTCAGCCATTACGGTTACATCCGGGCGACTGGGCGGCAAAAGGTAAGTATGTAAGTAACCCTTACGCCTATGGCCTAGTCAACCATTACGGTTACATCCGGGCGACTGGCAAACGGTAAAAAGTAAGTAATTAACCCTTACGCCTAGTCAGCCATTACGGTTACATCCGGGCGACTGGGCGGCAAAAGGTAAGTAAGTAAGTAACCCTTACGCTTAGTCAGCCATTACGGTTACATCCGGGCGACTGGGCGGCAAAAGGTAAGTAAGTAAGTAAATAACCCTTACGCCTAGTCAGCCATTACAGTTACATCCGGGGGACTGGGCGGCAAAAGGTAAGTAAGTAAGTAACCCTTACGCCTATGGCCTAGTCAACCATTACGGTTACATCCGGGCGACTGGCAAAAGGTAAAGGGAAGAAGTAAATAACCCTTACGCCTAGTCAGCCATTACAGTTACATCCGGGGGACTGGGCGGCAAAAGGTAAGTAAGTAAGTAACCCTTACGCCAGGTCAACCATTACGGTTACATCCGGGGACTGGCAAAAGGTAAGTAAGTAAGTAAAAAACCCCTTTCGCCCCCAGTCAGCCAAAGTTACATCCGGGGGACTGGGGGGAAAAGGTAAGTAAGTAAGTAAACCCCTTTCCCTATGGCCTAGTCAACCATTACGGGTTTAATCCGGGCGACTGGCAAAAGGTAAGTAAGTAAGTAACCCTTACGCCTATGGCCTAGTCAACCATTACGGTTACATCCGGGCGACTGGCAAAAGGTAAGTAAGTAAGTAACCCTTACGCCTATGGCCTAGTCAGCCATTATGGTTACATCCGGGCGACTGGCAAAAGGTAAGTAAGCAACCCTTACGCCTAGTCAGGCATTACGGTTACATCCGGGCGACTGGCAAAAGGGTGACAGAGGACAGGACAATGGAATGGCAGGCAACCGGACAAAATGGGTCAACGCCCGCAAGCCAAGTTTGTCCGACTTCCCTTTTTAATTTCGTTGCTAATTGCTAGTGTATGAATTATCTGCTTGCTCGTCGCTGGAAAAAGGGTACTTGCATTTTAAATTATTTTTTCTTTTTTCTTTTTTTATTATTATTTTTTTCCTCCCCATTATTAATCTTAATTTGTTTTCGTTTTTTTCTCTCTCTTTTTCAGGGGGGCCATCACGACAAAAGTCGCAATACAGTAAGCACCGAAACTTCTCTTTTTCTTTTTTCTTCTTTTTCTTTCTTTATTTCTTTTTGTTTTGTTGTTGTGTTTGTTGTTGTTGTTTTTGTTGTTGTTATTTTTGTTTTGTTTTGTTTGTGCTAAAACTGTAAATTGTGACTGAGTGCGTGTGTGGAAGAGAGAGAGA
>JABMCL010002779.1:67500-77500 GCA_018857735.1 Alviniconcha marisindica
AGAAAGGGGGGGGGGGAGACAGGGGGGGAGAGAGAGAGAGAGAGAGGGGGGGTGATGATCACACAACCCATATTCAAAGCCTAAACAGAACAACATATGCTTTTATTTTACCTCTTCGATTCTCCCCTGTTCTTGAAGCTGGATCAAGAAGGCAAACTGACAGGAACGTCTAAACCTTAATGGGAGTAATTATAATGAGAGAGAGAGAGAGGTGTGTGGTGTGTGTGTGTGTGTGTGTGTGTGTGTGTGTGTGTGTGTGCGTGCGTGTGTGTGTGTGGTGTGTGGTGCGTGTGTGTGTGTGTGTGTGTGTGTGTGTGTGTGTGTGTGTGTGTGTGTGTGAGAGAGAGAGAGAGAGAGACAGGACAGACAGACAGACAAAAACAGACAGACAGAAGACAGCAAAAACCTGTGTGTGTGTGTGAGAGAGAGAGAGAGAGGTGTGTGTGGGGTGGGGGGGGGGGAGGAGTGAGAGAGAGAGAGAGAGAGAGAGAGAGAGAGAATGTGTGTGTGTGTGTGTGTGTGTGTGTGTGTGTGTGTGTGTGTGTTGTGTGTGTGTGTGTGTGTGTGTGTGTGTGGTGTGTGTGTGTGTGTTGTGTGCGTGTGTGTGTGTGTGTGAGAGAGAGAGAGAGAGAGAGAGAGTGGTGTGTGTGTGTGTGTGTGTGGTGTGTGTGTGTGTGTGTGTGTGTGTGTGTGTGTGTGTGAGAGAGAGAGAGAGAGAGAAGAGAGTGTGTGTGAGAGAGAGGGGAGAGAGAGAGAGAGAGAGAGAGTGTGTGTGTGAGAGAGAGAGACAGAGACAGAGACAGAGAGACAAGAGAGACAGAGAGAGACAGAGACAGAGACAGAAACAGAGACAGAGAGAGACTAAGTTCAGTACCGCGAGTGGCCACCACGTGCGTCTATCAGAGCTTGACTCGCAGGATCAGATAAGACGCCTCAGCGACTCCTGGGGGCTTCTTCCGCCGCTCCTGGATAACGCGGTGCTTGACGAAGGTCCGGCACTGACAGACTGCGGTGGATGATGCGGCGGGCGTTGCTGCGCGCTGTCGACGTTCCGGACTCGTCCCTGACAACAGCTGAGCAGCTGCTGGTGAGGTTGACAAACTAGAACGGGTCTAGGGAAATGCACTCACCGGTGCGGCGAAACGCAAGGAGACAACAGTACACTGACGAGCGCTTTCGACAAAAAATCATGTGTCTTCTTCGGGAGTAAGAAGATATAGATACGGCAGCAACAACAACAACAACAAAAAGAAGAAGAAGGAGGAAGAGGAAGAGGAAGCAAAGAAGGGGACAGACAAGGAAGGAGCTGATGGGGAAGGGGAAAAAAAGAAGAAGAAAAAAGAAGAAGAAGAAGGAGGAAGCAAAGAAGGGGACAGACAAGGAAGGAGCTGATGGGGAAGGAAAAAAAAGGGAAAAAAAGGAAGAAGAAGAAGGAGGAAGCAAAGAAGGGGACAGACAAGGAAGGAGCTGATGGGGAAGGGGAAAAAAAGAAAAGAAAAAAAGAAGAAGAAGGAGGAAGCAAAGAAGGAGGCTGACAAGGAGACTAGAAGGGAGGGAAAAAAGATACGAAGAAAGGAAGAGAAGGAGGAAGCAAAGAAGGGGACAGAGCGCGAAGTGAGCTGATGGGAAAAAAAGGGAAAAAGGAGAAGAAGAAGGAGGAAGGCAAACAGGGGACAGACAAGGAAGGAGTGATGGGGAAAAAGAAGAAGAAGAAGAAGAAGAAGGAGGGAAGCAAAGAAGGGGACGACAAGGAGGAGCTGATGAAGGGAAAAGGAAAAGGAAGAAGAAGAAGGAGGAAGCAAAAAGGAAGAAGAAGATGAGAGAAAGAAAAAGAAGAAAGCAAAGAAGGGGACGGACAAGGAAGGAGCTGATGGAAAAAAATGAGAGAGAAAAAAATGGGAAAAAAAGGAAGAAGGAGAAGGAAGCAAAGATGGGGACAGACAAGGAAGGAGCTGATGAGAAAGAATGAAGAAGAAGAAGAAGAAGAAGAAGAAGAAGAAGAAGAAGAAGAAGAAGAAGAAGAAGAAGAAGAAGAAGAAGAAGAAGAAGAAGAAAGCAAAGAAGGGGACAGACAAGGAGCTGATGGGGGGGGGGAGAAAAATTATTTAAAAAAAAGAAAAGAAGGAAGCAAAGAAGGGGACAGACAAGGAGCTGATGTAAAAAAAAAAAAATAAAAAAAAAACTTCTTTGCTTCCTTTTTTTTTTTTTTTTTTTTTTTTGGATGTCCCTATCTTCTTACACCCGAAGAAAACATTTTTCGTCGAAAGCGATCGTGTGCTACTGTCTCTTTGCGTTTCGTCGCATTAATAAATAATAACAATAATAATAATAATGGACATTTGTAAAGCGCCTACCCTGCGGATCAAAGCACTGAACAAGCATACACACATAATGTACATCGAGATGGAAAATGTTTTCAGAAAAAGAGAAGAAAAATAATGTAGACATCAACAATGGTTTCAAGCATAACTATGCGGCAAAAGATGCGCGCGCGCACTCACAACACACGCACACGTGCGCACGCACGCACACGCACGCACGCACGCACGCACGCACGCACAGCACACACCACACACACACACACACACACACACACTGTACCGACTGACAGGGGTGAAGGACAGTTGGTGAGAACATTTCCCTAGATCTGTTCTATCATCCCAGACAGGTTCAACTGGTGAAAATCAATCAGTCAATATTTTATTTTATGTCTGTTCACATCGAGGTGATATTAGACCCCCCCCCCCCCCCCCCAAAAAAAAAAAAACAAAAAAAAAACATATAATTATTATTTATACTAATTTTCCCACAGAACTATGAACAATCGACTTGACAATATTAGTAATAACTTTTTTTCTTTTTTTCTTTTCTTTTTTCAACTGGTGACAGACCAGGAAAGGTGCCTGGCCAGGGTAAGTCAAGGTGTCCCTGTTTCAGACCTGGAGTTCACTCTGCACCGCTCTGGCATTAACCCCTTCACTGCCTCAGCCTGAACTGAAAATTTCCGGGTGAATGAATGATGCAGGGACGCGCCTGCAAACCGAGTACATTTTCCGGTCCTATAACATCTGTTTTCAAGGCTGGGCGTTTTCATGAAGTTCCTTTCACGTGCCAGTGCGAAAAACTACAAGACAAAAGGGCTTAGTGGTTCCCAATTTCGCTCATTTGTGTGTCGTTTTCAAATGACGTCATGGCAGTTAAGGGGTTAACACCGTTGCTGCTGCTGCAGACACAGGCGCACCGCTGTCCGACGTGGCAACGGCTCGAAGCATCTGACTTTGCGACGTGCGTCGACGTGCTTCTTTTCCGGGATGGTTTCTTCTGAACGACTGAAATGAGTGGCAAAAAGCAAGACACGATTGTCAGTGAAGGCGTTTTTAACGCCATTGTGTGTGTGTGTGTGTGTGTGTGTGTGTGTGTGTGGTGTGTTGTGTGGTGTGGTGTGTGTGTGTGTGGTGTGTGTGGTGTGTGCGGCGGGCGTGCGTGGTGGCGTGCGTGCGTGCGTCGTGCGTGCGTGCGTGTGTGTGTTGTGTGGTTGTGGTGTGTGTGCGTGTGGTTTGTGTGTGCGCGTGTGCGTGTGTGTGTGTGATGTGTGTGTGTGCGTGCGTGCGTGCGTGCGTGCGTGTGTGTGCGTGCGTGCGTGTTGTGTGCGTGAGTGTTGGTGACGCGTGCGTGAAGTGAGTGTGCGTGTGTGCGGTGCGTGGTGGTGTGCTGTGTGTGCGTGGCGTGCGTGCGTGTCGTGTGTGTGTGTGTGTGTGTGTGTGTGTGTGTGTGTGTGTGTGTGTGTCGTGCGGCTGGTGTGTGCAGCGTGTGCGAATGCGGCGTGCGTGCGTGAGTGATTGTGCGTGCGTGCGATGATGCTGTGTAGTGATGCGTGCAGTGCGTGCGTGCGTGCGTGCGTGCGTGTGCGTGACGTGCTGTGCGTGCGTGAGTGCGTGCGTGCGTGCGTGTGCGGGAGTGAGTGTGTGTGTGTGGTGTGTTGTGTGTGTGTGTGTGTGTGTGTGTGTGTGTGTGTGTGGTGGTGTGTGTGTGTGGCTGGATCACTTCCTGATACTGATAGTCATGAGATGCTACGTGCAAGTAATTAACGCAGTCATGAGATGCCACGTGCAAGTAATTAACGCAGTCATGAAAGTCACGTGCAAGTAATTAACGCAGACATGTTTATAACCTAACCTGCTAGCGTTCTCAGTTGCAGTGGCCACAGAATCGCTCGACGACATTTGATCCCTTCACGCACTAGAGATGTTACAATAATACTGAGGCAGCAGTAAATTCTTAGATTTTATTTTGGTACATTCGTCTTTAACATCGTAATGAAGAAGACATCGTTTCAGTTTCCCAGTTGCGAGTGAAACGGAAGGTCGAATTTCCGACTTCTACCTCGATTTAAAATAAAAGCAATCTTGCTGTTTCAAGTAAATGTTTTAACTGAAACTAATATGCCCGAAAAATATTATGTTAGTCCATGACGGTCATTTTTGTGCCAGTTTTTAAAAAAAATCATCATCCCTCCAAACAGACCAGAATTTTTTTAAATCTCACTTCTACAAGTTCTTGAATTTCTGATTACAATCTACGAGCTACAACTTTGTTAACTGTTTGTTTATGGTTATTTTGAACTGTGAATCAGACTTCTACTTCTGTCCTTTTTCTTTAAATTATTTATTTGTATTTGATTCTGGTATGTTCAGCATGGTTGGCTTGATGATAGTGTCAAGTTACTACTTATGAGCTGATTCACCTTTATTCACTGTGTACTTGTGTATGTGCCAGTGTGGCTGTGTGCACTTTCATGTATGTTTGTTAGCTGTGTATGTGGGGGGGGGGGGGGGGAATAAAGGTGGAATTGTTATGTATTCATATTAAAATTTTTTTTTTTTTTTTTTTTTTTAAAAATTAGTTGTCAAAGGAAAAAAAGAAATTTATTATATATATATATATTTTTTAAAAAAGCTGTGAACAAAGTGAGACAGAGAAAACGTCATACGGTATTCATATTAAGTGCATTTTTTTTAAAAGTTTTTTTTTTAGTTGTTTTAAAAAAAAAATACAAAAAAATTTCACACACACACACACACACACACACACACACACACACCCACAAACCCACCACACACACACACACACACACACACACACACACACACACACACAATAGGTGCGAGAGTTGCTAACTTTGGTGTTGTTCCCGGCACCCAGCTAAATTCCCCAGGATGAGAAAACTGTGTCAATGTGGAATCATGTCAACCCATAATATAGCTGCATGTCAGTGCCTGTTGTAGGGAGACCCGGGGACCCCCCACCACCCGCACCACCACCACCACACACCACCCCCACACACACACACAACACACACACACACACACACACACACACACCCACACACACAAAAAAAAAAAACAAACAAACAAAAAAACCTAGTTGCCGGACTTTGGCCGCCAACGCGGCAATTCAAACTAATTTCCCCTTTGTATCTTCATTTTAGACGATAGAGGCACTAAGTGGCAGAGACACTAAAAACACACAAAACAAAATACACACCCCACACACACACACACACACACACACACAAACAAAAAAAAAAAAGGGGGGGGGGATTCACCAAAGGCGTAGAAATGGCAAACTTAACTCTAAAAAGGGAAATTTATGGGTCTTCTATTTGATACTATTGATCTGAATGAACACACACACCAAACACACTGAGGAAAAGCCGAAACAAAATGAGAAAATTTAAAGCGAACAACTCTAAAGTGTGGTTTCGGCAGTTAACTTTGTCCACTCTGGAACCGTGGTCACGGGTTTGTATATATACAGCCGGCAATGTGGTTGGTGTCGCGGCCCCCCCCGGGCCCCCGGGCCTCCCCCTCGGCGCCCGCTTGTTTCTGCTTGTTTCTGCCTGGGTAATTTTTTTCTTAATCACTTTGGGGGGGGTGTTTTGGTTTGGGAAATAAATAAAGCCGGAAGGGAAGACAATAAATTATTTTATGAAGAAAGAAAGGATGACTTGAAAGTAATGTTTGGACTCAGTAAAATCAGTCATTTCTGAAACTAAACTGCTGATATGGGACTCAAATTAATTATTCGTATTTTCGCAAGGCATTAAAAAACGAACAAAAACAACAAAAGTTAGATTACAGCATACACGTATGAAGGTGCCGACTGAAGTGCTTGCATATTGCACTCAGCCTTCGGGTTTAACTAAAGTTTATTCATGTTCAAGTAAAACTGTACAAACGAAATGAGCGCATGAGCATTAAACAAGCTATACACCCTCATTACAAATGCTCATTAGACATAACTGACAGTAAATCTACTTAGAAACAGGGGGATTTTTTACCATTCAGTCTTTGCTGACTGAAGTTTTATTCTGCCTTATGCAGAGAGCCAGTTAAAAATGCAACGCTAAGGAGTTTTCTTCTTTGCGATATGTGCCGCTGCCCAGTGACCAGGAGTGCGGGAACGTAAAAAAACCCGGCGGGTTTTCTTCAGGCGTAAAAGCCGGCGCCCCTGCGGGGGGGCACAGGGTTGGAGGGGTCCATACTTATTTTTGAATATCAATCTTTATCCAAACAAAAGTAATAAAAAACTGACTAAGGATTCACTTTTTTCTAGGCGGGGTTAAGAGAAAAGAAGGAAAACCGAGATATCACGGCATGTGGTTGTTTTGTCCCCGGCGCCGGGGTTTGTTTAGTGTGTGCCCGTGGTTTTTTGTGTGTGTGTGTGTGTGGGCCCCGTAACCTTTTGGTTTACGGACGTTGGGAAAACAAGAAATTTTTACCCTTGAAAATAGCCGCCTGGAAAAAAAACGATGAGGGAAAACCCGGTTACTTCCCTTGACAAACTCTCAAAAACTTTCCGTTAACGACTGATCCGAGCTTGAGAAATTTAAGGTAATAACCAAGCACTGGTTATAACACGTTGATTGTTGCCCTTAAGAAAATGTTGTTGGGATGAATGACAGGACCAGTTCGCAAATTTAATATATATTTATCCAATCTTACTTCCAAACCACGTTTTTGTTTAGAGAAAGGTCAAGGACGGTGAAGCGGAAGTGCCGATTGTTTTCATTCCGTGGAAATATTGCAAGTAAGTTTACCCTAGATTTTTCTTCGCTTTCTTCCTTTTCCGTTGACGATTTCGCCACAAACACTGATATAGATTTAGATTTAGATTAGACCGTAAGTGGTAAGTGGCTGTTAATGTTATGTATTCTTTTCTGAAGTGCTGTGATTGGAAGACTTTAGCCTTCTAGTTTGATTACGATCGTGCTGTCTCCGTGTCTGCGTCAAAAACTAGGGCCAGCAAAGGGAATGTACCGTAATGTAAACTGTTTGGAAGTATTCAAACTCTGCTTATCGCTCCAGTTTTAGTCACAAACTCCAAAACATGAACGATGTATCTGGCGTTATGTGTCTACAGGTGCAAATGTATTGGCTTTAGAACTAGAAGTAAGAACCGCTTCAGATTTGACTCCAGAGCATACACTGAGCAAAACAGAAGACAAGGTTACGTCGCCGTGCCCCTTGAGGAAATATTTATCAGTTTTGCAAAGTCTCATAGGGCTCGGCAGCCATTGGCTCTGCTCAGAATAGATGTCTGCAGAACATCCGCACAATCACACTGTTCACGATCGTTTAAATTTTAAGGATTTCCATTTGACTCAGACGGTAAAAGGGAAACTATGCATTATCTCAAATTCACTTTTTATTGATTATGTGAGGAGGTGTCAGGTGCTCATTTCCGTATCCCTGGTTGTATAACTTTCATACCCCATGTGCTTGACAGACTTGGCGGGAGCCTATCCTCACCAGGGGTCTGTTACTGTTACTGTTAGTGTGTTAGTAACACTGTTACCAATGTTAACACTGTTACCAATGTTAGAAATGACTGCAGAGACACTCGGAGTACACACAGCCCACAGTCATACAGTATCCAATCCTATTCCTAATTTCAATTTTTCATGCAATTTTTTAGTACTGATTTTTGCTTGGCTGTGAATCAGACACATCTATTTGCCAGGATTAATCGGCAGACAAAACTCTGCTGTGCTGACACTGTGACAGAGCTTGACATAAAAATAAAAGCTGACGAAGAAAAGTTGAAGATAATAAATCAGTGCAAAAATGTGAAGGGGTATGAATCTATGATGCTGTTAGTATTACTAATTACTATGAGTATGATAAAGTCTAGAACATGTACTCCACAGGTTGGTGCCACGAGTGTCACTGTCACTAGCATCACTGCCACTAGTGTCACTGTCATTAGAGTCACTGCCACTAGAACTGTTAGTGTCATTAGAGTTACTGCCACCAGTGTTAGTGTTACTGTCATTAGGGTCACTCGACTCACTGCCACTAGTGTTACTGTCATTAGAGTCACTGTCACTAGTGTCACTGCCAGTAGTGTCACTCGACTCACTGCCACTAGTGTCACTGCCACTAGTGTCACTGTCATTAGAGTCATTGTCACTAGTGTCACTGCCAGTAGTGTCACTGCCACTAGTGTTAGTGTCATTAGAGTTACTGCCACTAGTGTTACTGTCATTAGTCACTCGACTCACTGCCACTAGTGTTACTGTCACTAGTGTCACTGCCAGTAGTGTCACTGCCAGTAGTGTCACTGTCATTAGAGTCATTGTCACTAGTGTCACTGCCACTAGTGTCAGTGTCATTAGAGTTACTGCCACTAGTGTTACTGTCATTAGAGTCACTCGACTCACTGCCACTAGTGTCACTGTCATTAGTTACTGTCACTAGAGTTATTGTCACTAGTGTCACTGCCAGTAGTGTCACTGACAGTGTCACTGTCAGTGTCACTTTGTTAATGTTTGGCTATGCTTCAGAAAGATTGACATTGTCACTGTCAGCTAATGAGCTGTTATGTTACTGTTTTACACTTACAGTGTTAGATCCCAATACAGAAAAGGTTCAAAAGAACGCCATTCATTTAAAATATCATTAAGCTACAAAATGACACTTGAACAACAGTTAAACAATCACAATGAAAAATGAGAATGGAGAGCTAAGCCATTTATCTGTTTTTGGTTCAGCTATGTTGTTTTCCTGTCTCGTCGTTTTTCACCGTTTTTACCGTTGTTCAACTGCAAGTGTTGTTTAGTAAAATTTTGCAGCTTGATAACTCATAAAGGGGATTACCCCGAAAATTTGCAGGTTGTCTTTTGTCCTGATAAATAGCATTCTTTTGAACCTTTTATGTGTATGGATCTTGTTTTACTTTTAGAATGCTAGCAGTCATTCTTGTTGCAGTCTTTTTTGTTACAGTTTCAGACTTTTGTTATCATTATACTACAGTGTTAGACTAAATACCCAACTTGGGGAAAGCAAATACTGTGCCGATGTCCTGAGTGGGATGCGACTCTTTGCCGTCGGCAGGAATCCAGTTAAATCTGCTGTTGCTGACTAGATAATCTAGTAGATTCACCAGTGACAATTAGGCCTTTATTAGTAATCACTGTGTGTGGGGGGGTGGGGGTGGGGAGGGGGTTGTTGTATAATATAAAAGACCCTGGTCATTCTGCCAAAAGTGCAGGTGGCAGATCACGGCTGAAAACACATGTATAAAAATTAAAATATAACATTTATATATTATAATGCATCCTGCGTGTACACGTGGCTTTAAACGAAGCGACACTGTAAACTGTTACACGGTGTACTCAGAATGTGGACACCCAGTCAAATAGCGTTGTAAAAAGTGTAACAGTGTAAACTGTATTAAGTGCGCCACTTCGGTTGATATCCAGAACACGCTGTAAAATTACTGCGAAGGCTACAGTCACTCGTTCAGAATCGCACACATGTGGGAAGAGTCAGCTCGAGAGCAGAATCAGTTAATTAACGTTACAGTTTTTGATGCGCACTGTGCGTTAATCATTATAAGCTAGGTATTAACTGTGATGCATCGATTTCTTTGATTTGCTTTCAGCTTCACTGGCGCTTTGCGGCCGTCGCGTCATCATGCGAACAGCATGCTCGCTTCT
>JABMCL010002779.1:82500-145000 GCA_018857735.1 Alviniconcha marisindica
AGTTCAATTCAAGATAGCACTGCTAGATCTACATGCGTAGAAGAGCATAATATGTGCTCCATCCCATCAGCTGCCGAAGAAAAGTGAAGTCAGACTGACCACCACCAACATGTAAGACACTAGGCAGACATGTTCGCCAGTTTACTTCACTTCACTTCACAAGATAGTATTGATAGCTCTACGTGCACGGAAAACCCCAGCCTGTCGCCTGCACAAAAAGAGTGAATTTAAACCGATCACCACCAACACTCAGTGTAAGACATGTTTGCCAGTTCAGTTTAATTTAGTTCAGTTCAAGATGGTACTGCTAGATCTACATGCATGGAAAAAACCCATGTGCACACCACCCTTTCATCTGCAAAAGAAGAGTGAAGTTGGATATGGCTGCGTGTGTCACTGTGTGTATGACTGCGTGTGTCACTGTGTGTATGACTGCGTGTGTCACTGTGTGTATGACTGCATGTGTCACTGTGTGTATGTGTGTGTTCACAGCTTGGTGAAGTCAGCGGACACCATGTTCCGTGAGGCCGAGAACTTGGACAGTCAGGGCGACGAGGAGAGAGCCTTCATCATGTACATGCGTTACTTCAACATCATCAAGCAGGTCAAAACAAGTCCTGATTACAAGAAAAACAAGGTATTTTGTGGAGAAGAAGAAGGAAACTAAAGAAACATAATAATAATAATAATGTACATTTATCATGCGCCCAACAACGCCCTGAGCGCTCACATGATACATGTATATTTTAACATGAATACAACATTCTATACACACGCAGAGGACGGTCCTGCCAAAACAGTTTATGTAAGGTATTATATGGAAACACACACACACACACACACTGACACACACACACACACTCACTCACACACATACACACACACACACACACACACACACACACACACACACACTGACCACACACACACACACACACACACACACACACACACACACACACACACCACACACACTCACTCACACCACACACACACACACACACCACTCACACACACACACCACACCTAAAACACACACACACACACACACATACACACACACACACACACACCACACACACACACACACACACACACACACACACACACACACACACACACACACACACACACTGACCAGCAGAGAATGGGTACTGATATTAGTTGGGGCAGAAATACAGTGAGAAGAGGAAGGTTTTCAGTTTGCCTGAAGCAAAATACTGAAGGGAAACCAAGCTGAAGGCTCACTCTCTTAAGCCCGCCCGTTTGTTCTCCGAACATACTTCGGACAGTTCGACAAACTATGATTCGTTTCTTAATTGAACTTTTAGTTCGCCGAACATGGTTGGGACAGTCCAAACTTTACTTCATTCTCAACTGGCTCGTAATGAGAATTTTTTTTTGCTATATACTGTGATGACGTATAGCATGTAACGATTGCTTTGAAATACCGCTGAGGAACATTTATTCAAAACCACCAACAGTGCAGAAACGCAGCACACACACAAAACTCATTCTTTATTTTATTCAGTATTTAATGTGTGTGGTTATATTAAAGGAAAATAAATAAGAAAATTGTGTGTGTGTGTGACTGCAACAACATTCTGACAGCTTTATAAAGAGCATTTTTATGTGCATGTGTGTCTGCAGCAATATTACAACAACTTATGGAAAACATCTTCATGTGTGTGTGTGTCGGCAGCAATATTACAACAGCTTTCATGGAAAACATTTTTATGTGTGTGTCTGCAGGAATATTACAACAACTTTATGGAAAACATTTTTATGTTTGTGTGTGTGTCTACAGAATTAATACGACAGCTTTATGGAAAACATTTTTATATGTGTGTGTCTGCAGCAATATTACAACAACATTATGGAAAACATTTTTATGTTTGTGTGTGTGTCTACAGCAATATTACGACAGCTTTATGGCAAACGATTTTATGTGTGTGTGTCTGCAGCAATATTACGACAACTTTATGGGGCAGAAGAATCAAGTCCGTGCCATCGAGCAAGCCGAGCAGTTGGCCGGGAGCCTGAAAGAAAGGTAGATAACCTCGGATTGTTCCTGACCTCTGGCAGGGCTGCACACCTCAACCGTTCTGTTCCAGAACTATTACTCGCTGGCGGCACACTCTCTTAAGCCCGCCCGTTTGTTCGCCGAACATACTTCGGACAGTTCGACGACTATGATTCGTTTCTTAATTGAACTTTTAGTTCGCCGAACATGGTTGGGACAGTCCAAACTTTACTTCATTCTCAACTGGCTCGTAATGAGATGCAAGCTTCGGCCCGAACTTGCGGCAGACGCGCAGCAGACAGCATGATCAAAAATGTAGGCTAAAGTCAAGTCAAGTCAAGTCAGTATACTTTAATCATCCCTCACAGAGTAATTCAACTAACTACTATCTCATTCTGGGTCTCCGAGACAAGGCTGTGCCTCCCACAAGTCAACAAATAAACAAATTCCCTCTAAAGCGAGTGAAGAACCTAGTGACACCGTCATCCATTTTTATTTTTATTTTTTCATCATCCACAGGAGAGCTCTGCTCTCAGCCAATCAGAGGCAATGATCGTCAAATAGGGCGAATGTTCCTAGAACAGTTGAGCGAAGCTTTTTGGACCCCGAATATAGCTTCGATGAATACTTCCAACTAGGTTCGCGAAGAAAAGTTGGCCCAATTAAGAACCAACTAGCTTCGCCGAACACTTCCAACTAGGTTTGCGAAGAAACATTCGCCCATTTAAGAACGGGCTTTAGGCCTTTTTCAAGAAAATATAAAAAATAAACTGTCTGGGTAAAATGTCGTAGACCAGTCGATTTGTTTTTTTTTAGTAAGGTAAAACTCCTCTTTTTTTCAGAACTTTTTGAGGAAAATAATTCCAGAAAATAAACTATCTAATAAAATAGAACAGCTGTAGAGAAATGTACTCGCCTATACGACAACACATAAAGAGCAATTAAAAACACAAGCGCGTTCGACACATGGTCTTCATCTGGTGTAGAAGAGAGAAAATAATATGAGCTTGTAAATGTTTACAGGGTATAGCGCTATATAAGAGTCATTATTATTATTATTATAAAGAAGAAGGAAGGAAAGAAGTTGAAGTGAGAGAGATTTAATAATCTCTCTTCTACACCAGACGAAGACCATGTGTCGAAAGCGCTTGTGTTTTTAATTGTTCTTTATGTGTCGTCGTATAGGTGAGTACATTTCTCTAGAGCTGTTCTATTTTGTCAACCTCACCAGCAGTCGTTGACGCATTCCTTGGATATCTAATCAAATGTTAGACCAGTAGAGCTTTAAAAAGGTTACTTTTTTTTTTAAATTAGAAAGGTAACACTGTTTTTTGGCTTTTTAAAGAAAATCCAGAAAGTGAACTATCTGATAAAATGTTATAGACATTTACATCTTTTTGAAAGGTAAGACTATTTCTGGCCTTTTTAAAGAAAATATAGAAAGTGAACTATCCGATAAAATGTTATAGACGTCTTTTTGAAAGGTAAAACTATTTTTGGACTTTTTAAAGAAAATATAGAAAGAGAACTGTCCGATAAAATGTTATAGACATTTACATCTTTGTGAAAGGTAAGACTATGTTGGGCCTTTTTAAAGAAAATTTTAGACCAGTAACTATCAAAAATGTTACTATTTATTTTTTTGAAAGGTAAGACTTTTTTTTGGCCCTTTTTAAAGAAAACCCTAGAAAGTAAACCCTATCCAATAAAATGTTATAGACATTTACGTCTTTTTGAAAGGTAAAACTATTTTTGGACTTTTTAAAGAAAATATAGAAAGAGAACTGTCCGATAAAATGTTATAGACATTTACATCTTTTTGAAAGCTAAGACAATTTGGGGCCTTTTTAAAGAAAATCTAGAAAGTGAACCCTATCCGATAAAATGTTACAGACATTTATGTCTTTTTGAAAGATAAGACTATTTTTGGCCTTTTTAAAGAAAATCTAGAAAGTGAACCATCCGATAAAATTTTAAATAGACATTTCCCGTCTTTTTGAAAGCTAAGACTATTTGGGGGCCTTTTTAAAGAAAATCTAGAAAGTGAACCATCCGATAAAATGTTATAGACATTTACGTCTTTTTGAAAGCTAAGACTATGTTGGGCCTTTTTAAAGAAAATATAGAAAGTGAACAGTCCGATAAAATGTTACAGACATTTATGTCTTTTTGAAAGGTAAGATTATTTTTTGACTTTTAAAGAAAATATAGAAAGTGAACTGTCCGATAAAATGTTATAGACATTTCCGTCTTTTTGAAAGCTAAGACTATTTTTGGCCTTTTTAAAGAAAATGTAGAATGTGATCTATCCGATAAAATGTTACAGACCAGTACATTTTTAGAAAGGTCAGACTGTCTGTTGAAACCGCACACCATGCTCTATCACAGTAATGGGAAAAAAATGGAAAAAAATATTGTTTTTATTTTCTGTAATCTTTTGTCGATAAACCAGACAGAATTGTTGATGATACCAGAATGCCTAGGATTATGTACTCTTTTTAACAAAGGCAGTACTGAAGAAACTAACTTGTCAGAAATTTGTGATGGATGTTTGTGTGTGTGTATATATATATATATATATACATGTACATGTATGTTTTGCATTATGTTTCGCTGGCGTATTGGTTGACTTTATAGATTTGACTTGAGAAAGGGCTGACATGAGAGTCAAACTCCCAGCACTGGTTGACGACATCCTTCCTCCAACCACTGCCGTAACTGATTACACCTTAGGTCTCGCAGAACTGTCAGCTAACGAACATTTTTTCACGGGTGCTCAAATGGCAGCGAATTTGTAACGGACAACTCAGATTATATCAGACGATTCTTTTATAACCACCCACGTTGCTTACAAATAAAACCAAAACTGTTTGAATGAGCGACTTTGCTGGCTTGAGCATTGCACTGCCTAAATAGGCGCAGCGCCACCTGGCTAGTGTAGGGGAGATCATTTTTTGCTCACCTGAGCTTTGTCAAAGCCCCAAATATGCCCAGCGCCACCTAGCGGGGCGATCCGCAGCTAAGTCGCCCATTGAGATGGAACTCTTTAAAATAAAAATAAAAACCAGGACAGATGGGCCTCGTATTTGCATGTGCGCTTCAATGCTGTGACGCACCTACAGTCTTATTAAGTTATTAGCACCCGGACATTTTGGTCGGCGCTGACAGCAAAAGGGGGAAAGCTTGGACAGAGATAAGGGAGTGCCCCTTCAGTGGCGTAACCAATTCTGGCAGAGTTTGGAGGAAGGTGCCAGAAGGTGATGCGCGGGAGTGTGATGTGAGACACGTTTTGAAGTGTGCACTTGCTAGTGACGGAGTTCGATCATCACCCTGAGGTGAGCGCACATGGTTGACAATGTTAAAATCCATTTACAAACTAGCTACTCATTTTGATGGGGGGGGGGGGGGGGGGGGGGGACTGTACTTTTTCTGTGACTGCTCGCAATCCCACGTTGATATATATATATGTGTGAGAAGAGTTTAGAAACGTGCGTTTGCTTATGACCTGAGTTTGACTGTCCTGAGGTGAGTGACCCTGTGTAGCTGACAGGACGTTAAAATCCAATTACTACTACTACTACTACTACTACTACTCACAATCCCATGACTGTGTAAGGTATGACTTCAAAGAGGCAGAGGCGGTTGCCAGGAAGTTTGCGGCGCTGGAGGAAACCGCCAAGAATAAGGCAAAGAAGGAGAAGGACAACGACAGGGAGACGGGCGTCACAGCCGACAGCAAGACTAACGGCACTTCCATGGACAATGCGGACTCCAAACAGGAACCGTCTACCTCTGGTGAGAGCCAAGGTAAAAAGTTAATAAATAAAGAAGTAAACAAAGCAGAAAATTAAGTCACTGTGTACGATAAAAAAAAAAAAATCCAAACAAAATCAGTGTAGTAAACGATTTAGCAGAAAATTAAGGTATCGTATACAGTCAAAATAGATAAAGAACTCAGTGTAGTAAAAGATTAATCAGAAAATTAAGTCACTGTGTACGATCAAAATAGATAAATCATTGTGCATCGTTGAATGGTGAACACAGAACCTGCGCCAAGATGGCAGCAGTTTCACATGGCACCAGCCGTGCAACAACCAAAGAGCACCGTCAGTACACCGCTCCCATGGATATTACAAATACGCGCTATATGTAAAAGGGCACTGTCACTCATTCAGAATCACATCCGACACGTGCGCAATGAGTCTGCTTGAGAGCAGAGAATAACCCTGTATATGAAAGCAACGAATACTATGAATAACCTCTCTCCCCATGGCAGTCAGTCAAGCAGCAAAATCGTTTTCAGCTCCAGCGATGCTGCCCCTGATCATGCCAACGGCACTCTGCGAGCTGCTGCGCGACACCAGCACCCAGCTGATCATCATGGATGCTCGCAGCGGTGCGGACTTTGCCAGCTCTCACATCAACCACGCCGCCTGCATCTCCGTGCCGCAGGAGATTCTGCCTCCAGGGTGAGTTCAGATTCCAAGCACCGGTTTGTTTATGGCATCCTTCCACTGACCGCTGCCGTAACTGGTTACGCCTTAGGTCTCCGGAAACTGCCATAACTGGTTACGCCTTAGGTCTCCGGAAACTGTCATAACTGGTTACAACTAGAGTCTCTGGAAACTGCCCAACTGATTGTGCATTAGGGCTCTAAAAACAGCCGTAACTGGTTACTCCTTAAGTCGCTTAAAACCTGCCATAACTGGTTACACCTTAGGCCTCTGAAAATTGCCACAGCTGGTTATGTCTTAAGTCTATGAAAACTGGTTACACCATAGGTCTCCAGAAACTGCTGTAAATGATTATGCCGTAAGTCTCTGGAAACTGCCATAACTGGTTATGCCTTAGGTCTCCGGACACACACACACATGCACCCACAACACACGCACACATGCATGCATGCACACACAACACACACACACACACAACACATGTACACACACACACACACACACACACACACACACACACACACACACACACACACACACACACACACACACACACAAAACCAGCAGCAGGAGATGGGGGATGCAAACTGGAACAATGACAGAAAACCCGGTGTCCTTTTCAGAACCACCGTAACCCGGATCGAGAGCCAACTCCCGCCAGAGTCACAGTCGCTATGGAAACAGCGGGGAAATGTTGACCACATCGTGATGCTGGACTGGAGGTCCAAGCTGGAAACACTGGACATCGGAACCACGCTACGCACGCTAAAGGACGCGTTGTTCAAGGTTACAATCATCTTCTTGTTGTCAGAGTTGTGTTCAGAGGGTCTTTTTAAAAATTTGGAAAAATCTGCAGTGCCTTTATACAGGTCTAGAATGTTTCGGGGAAAACAGGATTTCGCGTCAAGGTTAGTAAAGTTGGGCAATTTCATGATAACGGTCCGCGTAGAATTTGTAGAAAGCGGGACCGACAAAAGTGACTCCGCATTTGCTTGTTTCAGTTCAGTTTAACATTGATTAGCAAGTATGACCAAGGTTGCTATGGTTGTGCTATCCAATGTTTTGTTGTTGTTGTTGTTCAGAATGGCTCTAGAAATCTTAAATGGCTCAGAATGTCTCTACAGTGATCAGCAAGTATGACAAAGGTTGCTGTGATTGTGCTACCCAGCGTCTTTTTGTTGTTGTTGTTGTTGTTGTTGTTGTTGTTGTTGTTGAGACTGGCTCCACAGCAGTCGGCAAGGAAGACAAAGTCAAAGGTTGCGATGAGAATGAGCAAAGCCCGTTGTACTACCATGCCTGTTGTCCATTTCCTGGACTCGCATACAACCCAGTAGGAGTATGTCCTTGTTTCACTCTGACTTCACAGCGATCATCAGAGTCAATCTGCTGGTGCTGGAAGGGGGCAGGTGTCCTGTCCCTGTTTCAGTTTGACTAGTGTACTACCTACCTGTCCCTGTTTCAGTTTGACTAGTGTACTGCCTACCTGTCCCTGTTTCAGTTTGACTAGTGTACTACCTACCTGTCCCTGTTTCAGTTTGACTAGTGTACTGCCTACCTGTCCCTGTTTCAGTTTGACTAGTGTACTGCCTACCTGTCCCTGTTTCAGTTTGACTAGTGTACTGCCTACCTGTCCCTGTTTCAGTTTGACTAGTGTACTGCCTACCTGTCCCTGTTTCAGTTTGACTAGTGTACTGCCTACCTGTCCCTGTTTCAGTACGACTAGTGTACTGCCTACCTGTCCCTGTTTCAGTACGACTAGTGTACTGCCTACCTGTCCCTGTTTCAGTACGACTAGTGTACTGCCTACCTGTCCCTGTTTCAGTACGACTAGTGTACTGCCTACCTGTCCCTGTTTCAGTACGACTAGTGTACTACCTACCTGTCCCTGTTTCAGTACAGCTAGTGTACTGCCTACCTGTCCCTGTTTCAGTACAGCTAGTGTACTACCTACCTGTCCCTGTTTCAGTACGACTCCACAGTGATCATCAAGAGCGAGCCGCTGGTGCTGGAAGGGGGTTACGAGCAATGGCTGCTGTACTACCCAACCATGACCACCAACGCCAGAGTGTCGTGCCCCGGCATCTCCACCGTCACCTCCAACATCGTCTCGCGTGAGTCAGACCGGGAGGCATGCTGCCCAGTAATGGGCGTACGCGTTTTTGAGTCAGCAGACATTGTAACGCAATGTAAAAGAGTATTTGTAAGGCGAGATGATAGTTGGTAGGTGGTGCGTGCGCAGCTTGCTGCCATAATTATGGCACTGGGATTGGCGGGGCTTTTTTTTAGTGCTAGATCCTGCAACTAAGATTATTATTTCAGACTTTTTTCTTTCTTTGTGTGTGTGACATGCAGTGCATTTAAAAGGCTGGCTCCTCTAATGCTGTGTAAATACAGTTTGATTTTGTTGTCTCTGCTCGCATTCCAGTGGATTTTGTTGTCTCTGCTCACATTCCAGTGGACTTTGGTTTTGTGGTCTCTGCTCATATTCCAGTAGACTTTGTGGTCTCTGCATTCCAGTGGACTTTGTTGTCTCTGCTCACATTCCAGTGGAGGCGGACTTTGTTGTCTGTGCTTGAATTCCAGTGGAATTTGATTTTGTTGTCTGCTCACATTCCAGTGGATTTTGCCTTTTTTATTTTTTTTATCTCTGCTTGCATTTCAGTGGCCTTTGATTTTGTTGTCTCTGCTCACATTCCAGTGGACTTTGACTTTGTCGTCTCTGCTCGCATTCCAGTGGAATTTGTTGTCCCTGCTCACATTCCAGTGGTTTTTGACTTTGTTATCTCTGCTTGCATTCCAGTGGACTTTGTTGTCTCTGCTTGCATTCCAGTGGACTTTGTTGTCCCTGCTCACATTCAAGTGGACTTTGATTTTGTTGTCTCTGCTTGAATTCCAGTGGACTTTGTTGTCTCTGCTTGCATTCCAGTGGACTTTGATTTTGTTGTCTCTGCTTGAAATCCAGTGGAATTTGTTGTCTCTGCTTGAATTCCAGTGGAATGTGTTGTCTCTGCTCACATTTCAGTGGACTTTGTTGTCTCTGCTTGCATTCCAGTGGACTTGGACTTTGTTGTCTCTGCTCACATTCCAGTGGACTTTGATTTTGTTGTTTCTGCTCGCATTCTGGTGGACTTTGTTGTCTCTGCTCGCATTCGAGAGGACTTTGTTGTCTCTGCTTGCATTCCAGTGGACTTTGTTGTCCAGTGGACTCTGCTCAAATTCTAGTGGACTTGGACTTTGTTGTCTCTGCTCACATTCCAGTGGACTTGGACTTTGTTGTCTCTGCTCACATTCCAGTGGACTTCGACTACCCCGACTTTGAAGAACCGCAGACGACGAAAGAGCCCGTCCCCGACCTGACCAACGTCATCGACCAGAGCGCTCCGCAGGACAACACCTCCACCACCACCACCACCGCCACCGCCAACGTGCCTGGGACAGTCCCACAGTTCAACCGAGCCCTCAAGCCCAGGACTCCAGCCGAGACCATCGCTGATTCCATAGCCAAGACCTCCGGCTTGAACAACGATCGCAACCTGAACCTCGCCCGCGGCAGACAGGTTGCGGAAGGTCCCAGCATCCTGTCCAACAACCTGTACCCGTCTGTCGTCATGGCCCAGAAGCCGGAGAAGAACACCAACATCGCTGTGGACAGGCAGCGGATACCGCAGGTGAGCGTGTCAGAGGGGGGGGGGGGGGGGGGGGGGGGGGTAGGTGAACATAAACATTCACCATTGCCAACATCAGCATTCATGGTTGCCAGCATAAACATTTATGGCTGTCAAAATAAACATTCACCATTGCCAACATAAACATTCACCAGTGCCGACATAAGCATTCACGGTTGCCAGCATAAACATTCACAGCTGTCAAAGTAAACATTCACCATTGCCAGTATAAACATTCACCATTGTGACCATTAACATTCACCGCCCACCCCACCCTACCAATCATCAGGATGGTATAAACATTCACCACTGTCAATATAAACATCCACCATTTTCACCATTAACCTTCACTGCCCACCCTACCAGTCAGGATGGTATAAACATTGACCATGGTCACTATAAACATTCACCATTGTCACTATAAACATTCACCATTGTCAGTGTTAAAATTCACCATCCACCCCACCCTTCCAATCGTATATAAACGTTTACCATTGTCAACATAAACATTCACCACCCACCCCACCCTACCAATCAGGATGTTATAAACATTCACCATTGTCACCATTAACATTCACCATCCTCCCCACCCTACCAGTCGTATATAAACATTCACCACTGTCAGCATAAACATTCATCACCTGCCCCACCAAACCAGTCAGGATGGTATAAACATTCACCGCTGTCGGCATAAACATTCACCACCCACCCCACCAAACCAGTCAGGATGGTATAAACATTCACCGCTGTCAGCATAAACATTCACCACCCACCCCACCAAACCAGTCAGGATGGTATAAACATTCACCGCTGTCAGCATAAACATTCACCACCCACCCCACCAAACCAGTCAGGATGGTATAAACATTCACCATTTGCAACATAAACATTCACTATTGGCAACATAAACATTCACCGCTGTCACCATTAACATTCACCACCCACCCTGCCCTGCTAATCACCAGGACGGCAGCCCCCTGGACACCAGTCGGCACGCGGCGAGCTCGTCCCCGGCCGACAGCGGCCACCAGGAGGCGGAGCAGCGGGCGCTGCTGGAGGAGCTGGTGGAGAAGCGGAAGAAGGAGGAGAAGGCGCTGGCAGACATCATGCGCAAGCGGCGCCACGCCGAGCGTGACCTGAAGGAGACCGAGAGGCTGGCAGAGCAGGAGAGGCAGGCGTGAGTAGCGCTCACTCTCAAGTTCCCTTTGATTTTTTTTTTGATTTTTTTTTTAAATTAATTTTTTGATTTTTTTTCTCTCGAGGAAGTTAGGCGAGCAGGAGAGGTAGATGGGAGTAGCGGTCGCTCACAAGTTCACTTCTTTTCATTTTTTTTTTTTTTTTTTTTTTGTTAATTTCTTTTCTTGTTTTGTTTGCTTTGCTTTTTTCATAAGAGGCTCACTCAGCTGGCGAGGTAGGCGTGAGTAGTGGTCACTCACGAGTTCACTTTTCTTTCTCGGCCTTTTTTAAAGATATTTCTTTGATTATTTTATTCATTTTTCTCAAGGCTTAGCTGGAGAGGGAGGCATGACTAGCAGTCACTCACAGGTTCACATCTTTTCTTTCTTGGCCATTTTTGTTTTTTGTTTTTTTTGTTTTTGAAAAGGTAGGCGTGAGTAGTGGTCACTCACGAGTTCACTTTTCTTTCTCGGCCTTTTGTAAAGATATTTCTTTGATTATTTTATTCATTTTTCTCAAGGCTTACCTGGAGAGGGAGGCAGTCACTCCCACGTGTGCATTTTTTTAATTTAAAAAAAAAAGTTTTCAAGGAGGCTCACAGAGCAGGACAGGCAGGTGTGAGCAGCGGTCACTCACATGTCCACTTATTTTCTTTCTGCCCTTTTGGGCCCTTTTTTTAAAGTTTTTTTGATTATTTTTTTTTTTCTGTTGTGGGGGGGGTGAGGGCGTCAAGTGTGCATTTTTTATTTATTCTCAAGAGCTTGAGCAGGAGAGAACAGCATGAGTAGTGATCACTCGCAAGTTTGCTTCTTTTCTTTCTTGGACGTTTTTCTTTTTTCTTTCTTGGACGTTTTCTTTCTTTTTTCTTTTCTTTTTTTATAATTTTTTTAATTCTCACTCATGGAGGCTGGCTGAACAGGAGAGGCAGACTCACTGAGTGGTCACTCACAAGTTCGCTTCTTTTCTTTCTTGGCCATTTCTTTTCTTTCTTCTTCTTCTTAAATTATTATTCATTTATTTTTAATTCTCTCACATGGAGGCCGGCTGAGCAGGAGAGGCAGACATGAGTAGTGGTCACTCACAAGTTCGCTTCTTTTCTTTAAAAAAAAAGAATTTTTTTTCTTTTTCTTTTTTCTTTTTTCTTTTTTCTTTCTTTTTTACACTGGCAAAATGTGTATTGCCCTGATGTATCCGCACTGGCTGACTGGGCGTAAAACACCAGTTTACTTACTTACTTACACTGAGCTTGACCTTTTGTGGGTTGGGGGTTGATTTGTTGCTCATATGTTCACATCTTCATCTGCGTTTCCTCAGGAAAGATGCGAGGGACAAGGCGGTGCAGGACGAGGAAGCGGAACGGAGAAGACAGGTGAGAAAATAGGTGAACAGGGAAGGGATGTGAGAAAACATGAACAAATGAACAGACAAGGCAGGTAAGAAACAGATGAACGGAGAAGGGAGGTGAGAAAACATGAACAAATGAACAGACAAGGCAGGTAAGAAACAGATGAACGGAGAAGGGATGTGAGAAGACGGATGAAAAAACAGATGAAGGCAGATAAGAAACAGATGAACTGGGAGGAGTGAGAAAACATAACAAATGAACGACAAGGCCGGTAAGAACACATGAAGAAAGGGATGTGAGAAAACATGAACAAATGAACAGTACAAGGCAGGTAAGATAACAGCTGTCGGAGAAGGCGAGTGTTGTTGACTACCTAACTCATGAACAGACAAGGCAGGTAAGAAACACATGAATGGAGATGACACGTGAGAAAACATGAACAGAGAAGACAGGTGATAAACAAATGAACAGAACAGACAGGTGATAAACAGATGAACGGAGAAAAAACAGGTGATAAACAGATCAATGCATAACGCAGGTGAGAAAACAGATGAACAAATGACCAGACAAGGCAGGTGATAAACAGATGAATGCATAAGACAGGCGAGAAAAGAGATGAACAAAGGAACAGACAAGGCAGGTGAGAAACAGATGAACGGAGAAGGTAGGTGAGAAAACAGACAAATGAATGGAGAAGACAGGTGATAAACAAATGAACAGAGAAGACAGGTGATAAACAGATGAACAGAGAAGACAGGTGAGAAAACAGATAGACAAATGACCAGACAAGGCAGGCGATAAACAGATGACTGCATAAGACAAATGAGAAAACAGATGAACAAAGGAACAGACAAGGCAGGTGAGAAACAGATGAATGGAAAAGACAGGTGAGAACACAGATGAACAAAGGAACAGACAAGGCAGGTGAGAAACAGATGAACGGAGAAGACATACGAGAAAACAGATGGGCGGAGAAGGCAGGTGAGAAACAAATGAACAGAGCAGATAGGTGATAAACAGACGAATGGGGAAAAGACAGGTGATAAACAGATCAATACTCAAGACAGGCAAGAAAACAGATGAACAAATGACCAGACAAGGCAGGTAAGAAACAGATGAACAGAGAAGACAGGTGAGAAAACAGATGAACAAAGGCACAGACAAGGCAGGTGAGAAAACAGATAAATGGAGAAGACAGATGGAGAAAAAAAGAGAAATGGAGAAGCCAGATGAGAAAACATGAACGGAGAAGACAGATGAAAAAACAGATGAACAAAGGAACAGACAAGGCAGGTGAGAAAACAGATAAATGGAGAAGACAGATGGAAAAAAAAGAGAAATGGAGAAGCCAGATGAGAAAACATGAACGGAGAAGACAGATGAAAAAACAGATGAAGGAGAATAAGAGGAAAACTGTTGAACTGAGGCTCTTTGTTCCAAGAAATGTCTGCATGAATTAAATGATTACGAAATGTGCGTGTCTGGGGCTCACCTGAGAAAGGTGCATGTGTGTATGCATGCACATGTGTACATGTACACAGGCATTCCATGCTCTCTCTGTGACTCTCTGTCTCTGTCTCTGTCTCTCTGTCTCTCTGTCTCTCTCTCTCTCTCTCTCTCTCTCTCTCTCTCTCTCTGTTCTTCGTCTTCTTCTTCTTCTCTCTTCCTCTTCCTGTCTGTCTGTCTGTCTGTCTGTCTGTCTGTCTGTCTCTCTTCTTCTCTCTCTCTCTCTCTCTCTCTCTCTCTCTCTCTCTCTCTCTCTCTCTCTCTCTCTCTCTCCTGAAAATTCAGATTTGTATCTGTCTTACTTTGTTGATTTGCATTTTGCGAGGTTTTAGACAGGAGTTGTTTTTTGTTTTGTTCTTAAGATGTATTTTAGTTTGCCGCAATTATTTGTATTCTTGTTTGAAGTATTGAGTGTTGCTGTGTTTGTCATCAGGGACAGATTTGTAAAAAAGCCTACACGTGCTTAAATCTTTATCCTTGTGTAATACAGTATTCTTCTCTCTCTCTCTCTCTCTCTCTCTCTCTCTCTCTCTCTCTCTCTCTCTCTCTCTCTCTCTCATGTATGTGTGTGCACGCAGACGTGTGTGTGTGTGTATATGTTATCTTACGTTTTATGAACCTTGTTTTAGCTCTAATACTAGTAATAGTAATCTGTTTAAACACTTCTTTTTTTCTTTTTCTTTTTTCCTGAACAGTTTTGTTCATTCGCATGTTACAGTGATGGTATATTTCAAAGAAAATTTCCTTCACGGACAATAAAGTATGCTTGTATATTATCTAAAACCCAGCTATTATTATGTCGATTATTATTATTATTAACTGGGATGCTGTCACGCTGTGGCTTTCCCGTGCAGATGGAGGTAGAGAGACTGCGACAGGAAAGAAAGAAGAAGGAAGAAGAGAGGAAGAGGAAGGAAGAAGAGAGGAAGAAGAAAGAGCAGTTAGACCAACAGAAGAAAGAACAGGATCAACAGCGGGAGAAAGAACGACTGGATAATTTGGTGAGTCTGCCTGCCCG
This sequence comes from Alviniconcha marisindica, assembly GCA_018857735.1. Taxonomy (NCBI): domain Eukaryota; kingdom Metazoa; phylum Mollusca; class Gastropoda; family Provannidae; genus Alviniconcha; species Alviniconcha marisindica. Next base: position 97,688 of record JABMCL010002779.1, read on the forward strand.
TGTTGTTACTACTCTGTGTGTTTATGTGTGTGTGTGTGTGTCTGTCTGTCTGTCCGCCTGCTTGTGTGGCTGTCTGTTCGTCTATCTTGTTAGTGGTGTTGCTGCTAAGTGTGTGATTGTGTGTGTGTGTGTGTGTGTGTGTGTGTGTGTGTGTGTGTGTGTGTCTGTCTGTCTGTCTGTCTGTCTGTCTGTCTGTCCGCCTGCTTGTGTAGCTGTCTGTTTGTCTGTCTTGTCAGTAGTGTTGCTGCTAAGTGTGTGATTGTGTGTCTGTCTGTCTGTCTGTCTGTCTGTCTGCTTGTGTAGCTGTCTGTTTGTCTATCTTGTTAGTGGTGTTGCTGCTAAGTGTGTGATTGTGTGTGTGTGTGTGTCTGTCTGTCTGTCTGTCTGTCTGTCTGTCTGTCTGTCTGTCTGTCTGTCTGTCTGTCTGTCAGCTGCTTGTGTAGCTGTCTGTTCGTCTGTCTTGTTAGTGGTGTTGCTGCTAAGTGTGTGATTGTGTGTGTGTGTGTGTGTGTATGTGTGTGTGTGTGTCTGTCTGTCTGCCTGCTTGTGTAGCTGTCTGTTCGTCTGTCTTGTTAGTGGTGTTGCTGCTAAGTGTGTGATGTGTGTGTGTGTGTGTCTGTCTGTCTGTCTGTCTGTCTGTCTGTCTGCCTGCTTGTGTAGCTGTCTGTTCGTCTATCTTGTCAGTAGAGTTGCTGCTAAGTGTGTGATTGTGTGTGTGTCTGTGTCTGTCTGTCTGTCTGCTTGTGTAGCTGTCTGTTCGTCTATCTGGTCAGTGGTGTTGCTACTCTGTGTGTGTGTGTGTGTGTGTGTACATGTGCGTGCGTGCATGTGCATGTGTCTGGGCGTTTTGTCTCTTCAATAAATGTAATTATGTCAAAAATAAATGTTGAGATGGTTATGCTTATTATTGACTGTTCTGACGTTGACCACGTAATTGATGTTTCGGGGTTGGCATTAGAAAAGGAATTTCTGGTTAATTGACCGCTGGATTGATGTTTTTTTTTTTATGCAGTTGATAAGGTCTGCTCTGTTGATAAGATGATTGCTGGTGCTTTTAGGCTGATGCAAAGAAACTGCGTTCAGTTGACCGGATGATTAGCGGTGTTTTTAGGCAAGGGAAACAAAACCGCTTGTTGGTTGACCAGATGATTGATGGTGTGTTTTTTAGTGATAATAATAGCGGTCATTTCTAAAGCACCATATCTCTATCTCACCAATGAGGGTGAGCCCACTGCACTTTACATGGTCAGCAATACATATACATTAAAACCTCAAAAATAATAAATTGTATCATCATAATATTGTATTCCTTGCACACCACACACACCACACACACACACACACACACACACACACACACACACACACACACACACACACACACACACACACACACACACCACACACACACACACCACACACATGCATCATGCACATGCATGCACACAACACACCACACACACACACACACACACACACACACAACACACCACACATGCAGCATCACACACACACACACACACCACACACACACACCACATCACACACACACACACATGCACGCATGCGCCACACACACACACAACATGCACACACACACACACGACGACGCACACATTGAACACTACACACACATCCCACCCCCATCTCTCTCTCTCTCTCTCTCTCTCTCTATCTCTCATGCACGCATGGGCGCACAGAAGGAAGGAGATAAAAAATAAAAAAAACTGTGAAAGAGACTGCTCGCTGGTTGACCAGAAACACTGACAATATTTCAGGCACAGGAAAAGGAACTGCGAGACGCTCAAGAACGAGCCAAGGCGGAAGAAGAGGAGAAGCAAGCGGCTCAAACAGCCGCAGAGCTGCACGCAGAGAAACTGCGACAAGAACGAGCGGACCAGGCGCGACAACAGGAAGCCGACAAGTTGGCTCAGCAGAAACGGGACGAGGAGCTACGTCTAGAAACTCTTCGCAAAGAGGAGGAGAGAAAGCGGAAGGAGGACGAGCGAGTGAAGAAGGAAGAGGAAGAGAGGAAGGCGAAGCTGGAGAGAGAGAAGGCGGAAGCAGCGGCAGCAGCAGCAGCAGCGGCAAGAAAAGCGAAGCAGGTGGAGGAAGAAAAGCGTGCCAGGGAGGAGAAAGAGAAAGGGATGGCTGAGAACGTTGCGATTCGACACGCACAAGGTACCTTCTGTCTCTTCTTTGGTTGGCTGGCTGTCGGCTTGTCTCTGTCTCTGTCTCTGTCTCTTGCTCGCTCCCTTCTTCCCTCTTTCCTTCTCCCTCCCTCCCCCCGCCCCCCTCCCTCCCTCTCTGTCTCTCTTATCTTTCTCCCTCCTTCTCTGTCTCTCTTATCTCCCTCCCTCCCTCTGTCTGTCACTCTCTCTCTCCCTCTCTCTTGCTGTCTCTCTCTCTCTCTCTGTTTCTCTCTCCCTCATCTTTCTCTCTCCCTCTCTCTTTGTCTCCCCCCCCCCAACCCCCCAACCCCCCAGGTCTGTCTGACTCTCTCTCTCTCTTTCCCCATCTCTCTCTCCCCCTCTCTCTCTCATGATCTCTCTCTTCCTCCCCCCTTCTCTCTGTCCCTCTCTCTCTCTCTCTCTCTTTCTTTCTCTCTCGCCCCCCCCCCACCCCCCTTCTCTCTCTCTCTCTCTGAATCTCAGCCCTCAGACCGTGAACCCCACTAAAACTTCATTCTTTGTAGGTCCTGGTCATTTCACAGCAATTTTGTTTGCGTGTTTGTGTGTTTGTCTTGTTCGAAATTGAGGCTTTCTCGTGCGCCGTAAATCACTAAATATCTTGGGATTTTTTCACAGAGCCGAAGATGATTCCATCGCCATCTCTGCCGCCTGGTTGGGAGAAGCGCCTGGACAGCTCCACACACCGCTACTACTACATCGACCACAACCACGGCAAGACGCAGTGGGAGCCGCCAACCATTCCCAAACAGCTGCAACCCAAAGGTGACCACGCTCTCTTGCACTCACCATCAACTGGGTGTGTTGATAGCTCTTTGGTCATACACTATACACCGTGCAGTCACAGCTCCACACCCACACACACACACACACACACACGCACCCCACACGCACACACACACACACTCACACACACACACACTGCACACACACACAAAACACCACACACACACACACAACATGCACCACACACATGTGCATGCATGCACACACACACATGCACACACACACACGCCACACTGCACACACTGGGATGCATGACACCACACATCACACACACACGCACCCACACACGCACAAACAAAAAAAACATGTAAAAAAACACACACACACACACACACACACACACACACACACACACACATGCAGCACATGCACTGCAGCCCCACACGCATGCACACCCCCTATTTCCCCCACCCAGCAGTTTTCGACTGTTTTTGGCCGAGACGGTAACAGACGTCCGTAAGCATAACCGTAACTCCGATCCGCAGACACCTACACGACCAGGCTGAAAGACGAGCCGAGCCAACCCAGCCGAGGCATGTCGCGATCCTACTCATCCCCAGACATCATGAAGCAGCTGGCGGACGAGTCCAAGGGCGTCAGCACGCCCATCTTCGACAGAACCAGCAAGCCCGACGTCAGGTAGGCGCCGAGGCGAGGCAGGGCGGGGTGCGTGGGGTTTGTGCTGTTGTACCGCTGCAGCACAGTACGAAGCAAACGCACAAAGACGCTCATACAGTCATAGTGTCGTACACGCACCTGAAAAATAATATACAAGGGAGGTGAGTGTATGCATGGTGTAGGGGAGGTTTTGGTGGGTCACGTGTTGTGGTTGTGGGGTATATTATTATTATTATTATTCAGAAGCTTTTATATAGCTTATGATTAGCAGTGTTTAGCACTTTGACCAAGCACTGCTAAGTGTCCGATAAAAGCTTTTATATAGCGCTATTCTCTGCTCTCGAGCAGACTGACTGCGCACATTGGCAAGCGATCCTGAATGAGTGACTGTAACCTTTTACAGCGCGTATTGTTAATATCCACGGAAGTGGTGTACCGGTAGCGCTCTGTGGTTGTTGCATGGCTGGTGCCACGTGAAATGCTGCCGTTTCGGCGCAGGTTCTGTGGACACCATTCAACCATGCACCAGGTTACAGCATCACTTCATTCAAAAGAGGCCTGTGTTTGTACTGTTATTGTATGGGAGGGCGTTGGGGAGGGAGGGGGGGGCTGTGACTATGCATGATGTAGGCAGGAGGAAAGAAGGTTTGGTGGTCAACGTGTTGTGGCTATAGGGTATATGAAGGAGGACTGTGTTTGTACCGTTACTGTATGGGTGGGGTGGTGGTGGGGTGGTGACTGTATCATGCGTATGTAAAATGTAGGAAGGAGGTGGGGGAGGTTTAATGTGTGGTTAAAAATGTGTACTGTTACAGGTTGGGGCGTATATGTATTCAAAAGGAGGTTTGTGTAACTGTTGTTGTGGGGAAAGGACGTTGGTGTACGGGAGGGGTGGGGTGGGGTGGTGACTGTATCATGTGTATGTACGATGTAGGAAGGAGGGGGGGGAGGTTTTGGTGGTTAATGTGTTGTGGTTGTGGGGTATACAAAGGACTTGTGTACTGTTAGTGTACGGGAGGGGTGGGGTGGGGTGGTGACTGTATCATGTGTATGTACGATGTAGGAAGGAGGGGGGGGAGGTTTTGGTGGTTAACGTGTTGTGGTTGTGGGGTATACAAAGGACTGTGTACTGTTAGTGTACGGGAGGGGTGGGGTGGGGTGGTGACTGTATCATGTGTATGTACGATGTAGGAAGGAGGGGGGGGAGGTTTTGGTGGTTAATGTGTTGTGGTTGTGGGGTATACAAAGGATTGTGTACTGTTAGTGTACGGGAGGGGTGGGGTGGGGTGGTGACTGTATCATGTGTATGTACGATGTAGGAAGGAGGGGGGGGAGGTTTTGGTGGTTAACGTGTTGTGGTTGTGGGGTATACAAAGGATTGTGTACTGTTAGTGTACGGGAGGGGTGGGGTGGGGTGGTGACTGTATCATGTGTATGTACGATGTAGGAAGGAGGGGGGGGAGGTTTTGGTGGTCAAGTGTTGTGGTTGTGGGGTATACAAAGGACTGTGTACTGTTAGTGTACGGGAGGGGTGGGGTGGGGTGGACTGTATCATGTGTATGTACGATGTAGGAAGGAGGGGGGGGAGGTTTGGTGGTTATGTGTTGTGGTTGTGGGGTATACAAAGGACTGTGTACTGTTAGTACGGAGGTGGGGTGGGGTGGTGACTGTACATGTGTGCGATGTAGGAAGGAGGGGGGGGAGGTTTTGGTGGTCAACATGCTGTGGTTATGGGGTACACAAAGGACTGTGTACTGTTAGTGTACGGGAGGGGGGGGACTGTATCATGTGTATGTACGGTGTAGGAAGGAGGAAAGGTTTGGGTGGGTTATGTGTTGTAGTTGTGGGGTATACGAAAGAGGACTGTGTTTGTACTGTTACTGTACAATGGGGAAGGGTTGGGGGTACTCTGTGTGTCTTGAGGACGCTGATGTGTGTCTTCATACCATCACTGTGTGTCTTCATCGCTGTGTGTCTTCACACCATCACTGTGTCTTCATACCACTACTGTGTCTTCATACCATCACACCATCACTGTGTGTCTTCACACCATCACTGTGTGTCTTCACACCATCACTGTGTGTCTTCACCGCTGTGTGTCTTCACACCATCACTGTGTCTTCATACCACTACTGTGTCTTCATACCATCACACCATCACTGTGTGTCTTCACACCATCACTGTGTGTCTTCATCGCTGTGTGTCTTTACACCATCACTGTGTGTCTTCATACCACTACTGTGTCTTCATACCACTACTGTGTCTTCATACCACTACAGTGTGTCTTCACACCATCACTGTGTGTCTTTACACCATCACTGTGTGTCTTCGTACCCCTGATGTGTGTCTTCATACCGCTACTGTGTCTTCATACCACCATTACTGCGTCTTCATACCACTATTGTGTGTCTTCACACTATCACTGTGTCTTCACACCATCACTGTGTGTCTTCATACCACTACTGTGTCTTCATACAACTTCTGTGTGTCTTCGCACCATCACTGTGTGTCTTCATACCACTACTGTGTCTTTATACCACTGATATGTGTCTTCGTACCACTACTGTATCTTCATACCACTGATGTGTGTCTTCATACCACTACTGTGTCTTCATACCACTACTGTGTGTCTTCATACCACTACTGTGCCTTTATACCATCATTGTGTGTCTTCATACTACTACGGTGTGTCTTCCTACCACTACTGTGTCTCCATACCACCGATGTGTGTCTTCATACCACTACTCTGTCTTTATACCATCATTGTGTGTCTTCATACCACTACTGTGTATCTTCATACTACTACGGTGTGTCTTCATACCACTACTGTGTCTTCATACCACTGATGTGTGTCCCTATACCACTACTGTGTCTTCATACCACTGATGTGTGTCTTCATACCACTACTGTGTCTTCATACCACTACTGTGTGTCTTCATACCACTACTGTGTCTTTATACCATCATTGTGTGTCTTCATACTACTACGGTGTGTCTTCCTACCACTGCTGTGTCTTCATACCACCGATGTGTGTCTTCATACCACTACTCTGTCTTTATACCATCATTGTGTGTCTTCATACCACTACTGTGTATCTTCATACTACTATGGTGTGTCTTCATACCACTACTGTGTCTTCATACCACTGATGTGTGTCTCCATACCACTACTGTGCCTTCATACCACTGATGTGTGTCTTCATACCACTACTGTGTCTTCATACTACTACTGTGTCTTCATACCATCACTGTGTCTTCATACCACTACTGTGTCTTCATACCTCTGATGTGTGTCTTCATACCACTGATGTGTGTCTTCATACCACTACTTTGTCTTTATACCATCATTGTGTCTTCATACCAGTACTGTGTGTCTTCATACCATTGCTGTGTCCTTATACCATCATTGTGTGTCTTCATACCACTGATATGTCTTCAGACCATCGTTGTGTGTCTTTGTGCTTTGACCAGGCCCCTAGACGCCACGCCCAGCAGATCGACAGTTATTCGACAAGTGGCACGGCGACGAGACCTGAACCCTGTTTACGGCAGTGTGGTGAGTGAGGGCAGTGCTCGTTCGGTCCTTGAAAGTCCTTGAGAGACCTTGACAGTCTTTGGGAGTAAGCAACTTGGTGTTTTACGCCCAGTCAAAAACACTAAGTTACTTACTTTCTCCCAAAGACTTTGGAAGGCTTTGACAATCCTTGACAGTCTTTGAGGGACCTTTACAGTCCTTGAGAGACCTTGACGGTCCTTGAGAAACCTTGAAAGTCTTTGAGGGACCTTTACAGTCCTTGAGAAACCTTGACAGTCCTTGAGAGACCTTGACAGTCCTTGAGAGACCTTACAGTCCTTGAAAGTCTTTGAGGGACCTTTACAGTCCTTGAGAGACCTTGACAGTCCTTGAGAAACCTTGACAGTCCGTGAGAAACCTTGACAGTCTTTGAGGGACCTTGACAGTCCTTGAGAGACCTTGACGGTCCTTGAGAAACCTTGACAGTCCTTGAGAGACCTTGACAGTCCTTGAGAAACCTTGACAGTCCTTGAGAAACCTTGAAAGTTTGAGGGACCTTGACAGTCCTTGAGAGACCTTGACAGTCCTTGAGAAACCTTGACAGTCTTTGAGGGACCTACAGTCCTTGAGAAACCTTGAAAGTCTTTGACAATCCTTGAAAGTCTTTGAGAGACCTTGAAAGCCCTGTAGAGACCTTGACAGTCCTTGAGAGACCTTGACAGTCCCTGAGAAACTTTGAAAGTCTTTGATAATCTTTGAAAGTCTTTGAGAGACCTTGAAAGCCCTGTATAGACCTTGGAAGTCTTTGAGGGACCTTGACAGTCCCTGAGAGACCTTGACAGTCCTTGAGAAACCTTGACAGTCTTTGACAGTCCTTGAAAGTCTCTGAGAGACCTTGAAAGCCCTGTAGAGACCTTGACAGTCCTTGAGAGACCTTGACAGTCTTTGAAAGACATTGAGAGACCTTAACAGTCCTTGAAAGACCTTGAAAATCTTTGAGAGACCTTGAATGTCTTTGAGAGAGACCTGACAGTCCTTGAAAGACATTGGGTGACCTTGATAGTCCTTGAAAGTCTTTGGGAAACCATGAAAGTCTTTGAGAGACCTTGACAGTCCTTGAAAGACCTTGATATACATTTTAAGTCTTTGAGAGACTATGACAGTCCTTGAGAGAACTTGAAAGTCCTTGAGAGACCCTGAAAGACATTGAGATACTTTGACAGCCCTTGAGAGACCTTGCATAGCCCTTGAGACTTGTACAGGACTTGAAGACCTTGAAAGTCCTTGAGAGACCTTGGCAGTCCTTGAAAGACATTGAGTGACCTTCATAGTCCTTGAAAGTGTTTGAGAAACCTTGAAAGTCCTTGAGAGACATTGACAGTCCTTGAAAGACCTCGATAGTCCTTCAGAGAACTTGAGAGTCCTTGAGAGAATTTGAAAGCCTCTTTTCAAGACCTTGAAAGTCTGTAAATCAGATTATTATTTTTTTGATTTTTTTTTTTTTAAATTAAGGAACAAGGTTTGGTTCAGTTTGAGCTGCAGTCTTGTTTCTTGCTGCCCCCAACTGCCCTGGCAAAGTTCGCCGGAGCAACCCCTTCGTGCAGTCTGAGAAAAATGACATCAGTTAGGGCATGCGCGACTCAGTTTTAACTCCTGTCCTGAGTCTTGTTTTCCCGAAGCACAGGGTACACCAGACTTCACAGCTCCGTTGTGGAGTCAGATAAAGTGTCCTCAGTTAGGGCCTGCGTGACTCAGTTTTGGTTTCTGTCCTGTGTCTTGTCTTCCCAGACCACAACGTACACTGGACTTCATGGCTCCATTATCGAGTCTGAGAAAATGCCATCAGTTTGGGCTTGCATCACTCAGTTTTGGGGCTTATGTCACTCAGTTTTGGGGCTTACGTCCCTCAGTTTTGGGGCTTACATCGCTCAGTTTTAACTCCTGACCTGAGTCTTGTTTTCCCAATCCACAACATACACCAAACTTCACGGCTCCGTTGTGGAGTCAGTCAGTTAGGACCTGCGTGACTCAATTTTCGCTTCTATCCTGCCTTGATCGTAAATGCACACTGGAATTTTTCGACACCTGTTGTGGAATAGGGCGCAGCGCTGACCGGTCTGCGTAACCTTGGCAACACGTGCTACATGAACTCCACCATCCAGTGCCTGAACAACACGACGCCGCTGGTGACCTACTTCCTCAACGACAACTTCCTCCAAGACATCAACAGGTGGGTGTGACCTCTGTGCAGGTGTGTGTCATGGTTAACCCCTTCGCTGCCCCAGCCTGTAAAATTTTCCAGGCTGAAAAATGCACGGACACATCCTACAAACAGTATATTTTCCCATCATATAACAAATCACTTTCAACACCATGCATTTTGATGGCAGTCCTCTCGCATGCTAATGCGAAACGGAAAAAGAAAATGCTTAAGAATTTCAAATTTCACACTTTTATCGGTCGTTTTCAAGTGAATTCATGGCAGTTAAAGGGTTAAGTGAGCGTTGCTGTTTGTGGCAGTTAAAGGGTTAAGTGAGCGTTGCTGTTCGTGGCCTGTACTTTAAAATGGGTGTTGGTTGTGCTGGTTGTAAGAAGGTGTGTGGGGGGGAGGGGGGGGGGGGGGGGGGGGGGGGTTGAAAAGGAGGCAGAATGTGGACCTGAGGCGCTTCAGAAAACGAACAGGGCAGTGGTGATAAATCGGACTGATGGAGGCGCCTGTGTATTTTTATTTGCTTTTTCTCTTGTGCATTTGCCTGTATGTGAGTGTGTGTGTGTGTGTGTGTGCCTGCATGTGTGTGTGCCTGGGTGTGTGTGTTTGTGTGTGTGGGGGGGATGTGTGTGTGAGGTGTTGTGTGTGTGTGTGGTGTGTGTGTGTGTGTGTGTGTGTGCATGTGCATGTGTGTGTGAGTGGTGTGGGGGTGGGGGGTTTTCTGCCTCCATCCCACCACCCTCCATCCCACACACCCTCCATCCCACACACCCTCCATCCCACCACCCTCCACCTTTTCATCCCCACACACCCTCCATCCCCACCCACCCCACACCCTCCATCCTCATCCCCACACTCCTCCATCCACCCACCCCACCCTCCATCCCCACCCACCCTCCATCCCCACACCCTCCATTCACCACCCTCCATCCACACCCTCATCCCCACCCACCCTCCATCCACCTCCATCCCACCCTCCATCCCACACACCCTCCATCCCACACACCCTCCATCCCCACACAAGTGTGTAGAGGTGGTGACGATGAGGATGAGGATGTTGATGATGATGATGATGATAATGGTGGTGATGTTGATGTTGCTGAAACAGAGTGTTGAACGAATTTGCAGCTTTTGCGACAATTATGATGTTCGTAATAATAATGATGATGACAATAATAATGATGGTGGTGATGTTGATGATGTTGCAGGGACAGCGGGCAAGGGAATGCATGGAGAGGCGGTGGATGAGTTTGCGGTGGTGGTGACAATGATGACAATGATGATGACGACGATGATAATGATGGCGATGATGTTGCAGGGACAGTGCACAGGAAATGCACAGAGAGGTGGTGAACAAGTTGGCGGTGGTGGTGACAATGATGATAATGATGACAATGATAATGAGGCTGATGATGTTGATGATGTTGCAGGGACAGCAGGCAAGGGAATGCATGGAGAGGCGGCGGACGAGTTTGTGGTGGTGTTGAGACTGATGATGATAATGATGATGATAATGATGTTGATGATGATGCAGGGACAAGCGCACAAGGGATGCTCAGAGAGATGGTGGATGAGTTTGCGGTGGCGTTGACAGTGATGATAACGATGATGACGACGATAACGATGGTGATAATGTTGCAGGGACAGTGCACACAAAATCCGCGGAGAGGTGGTGGACAAGTTGGCGGTGGTGGTGACAATGATGATGTTGATAATAATAATGATGATGACGATGATGATGATGATGGTCGTGATGTTGCAGGGACAGCGCGCAAGGGATGCACGGTGAGGTGGTGGACGAGTTTGCGGTGGTGGTGAAGGCGCTGTGGTCCGGCCAGTATCGCTGCATCACACCCAGAGATCTCAAGGTACGTTCTCTTACAGTGTGATGGCTACACCACTACCAAAAGCCGGATGTTTCTGTTACAGTTTGCTTGCTACAAACAGCATGATTTGTGTTAAAGTGTGATGGCTACACCACTACCAAAAGCCGGATGTTTCTGTTACAGTTTTCTTGCTACAAAGAGCAGGATGTTTCTGTCACAGTTTGCTTGCTACAAAGAGCAGGATGTTTCTGTCACAGTTTGCTTGCTACAAACAGCAGGATTTGTGTTAAAGTGTGATGGCTACACCACTACCAACAGCCGGATGTTTCTGTTACAGTTTTCTTGCTACAAAGAGCAGGATGTTTCTGTCACAGTTTGTTTGCTACAAAGAGCAGGATTTGTGTTAAAGTGTGATGGCTACACCACTACCAACAGCCGGATGTTTCTGTTACAGTTTTCTTGCTACAAAGAGCGGGATGTTTCTCTCAGTTTGCTTGCTACAAAGAGCAGGATGTTTCTGTCACAGTTTGCTTGCTACAAAGAGCAGGATGTTTCTGTCACAGTTTGCTTGCTACAAACAGCATGATTTGTGTTAAAGTGTGATGGCTACACCACTACCAAAAGCCGGATGTTTCTGTTACAGTTTTCTTGCTACAAAGAGCAGGATGTTTCTGTCACAGTTTGCTTGCTACAAAGAGCAGGATGTTTCTGTCACAGTTTGCTTGCTACAAACAGCAGGATTTGTGTTAAAGTGTGATGGCTACACCACTACCAACAGCCGGATGTTTCTGCTACATTTCTATTACAGTTTGCTCACTACCAACAGCAGGATGTTTCTGTTACAGTTTGCTTGCTACAAACAGCAGGATTTGTGTTACAGTTTGCTTGCTACAAAACAGCAGGATTTGCGTTACAGTATGATGGCTACACTGCTACAAAACAGCAGGATTTGCGTTACAGTATGATGGCTACACTGCTACAAACAGCAGGATTTGTGTTACAGTATGATGGCTACATCGCTACAAACAGCAGGATTTGTGTTACAGTATGATGGCTACATGCTACAAACAGCAGGATTTGCGTTACAGTATGATGGCTACATGCTACAAACAGCAGGATTTGTGTTACAGTATGATGGCTACACTGCTACAAACAGCAGGATTTGTGTTACAGTATGATGGCTACATCGCTACAAACAGCAGGATTTGTGTTACAGTATGATGGCTACACTGCTACAAACAGCAGGATTTGCGTTACAGTATGATGGCTACACTGCTACAAACAGCAGGATTTGTGTTACAGTATGATGGCTACACTGCTACAAACAGCAGGATTTGTGTTACAGTATGATGGCTACATCGCTACAAACAGCAGGATTTGTCGTTACAGTATGATGGCTACATGCTACAAACAGCAGGATTTGCGTTACAGTATGATGGCTACACTGCTACAAACAGCAGGATTTGCGTTACAGTATGATGGCTACACTGCTACAAACAGCAGGATTTGTGTTACAGTATGATGGCTACATCGCTACAAACAGCAGGATTTTGTTACAGTATGATGGCTACATCACTACAAACAGCAGGATTTGGTTACATATGATGGCTACAGTTCTACAAACAGCAGGATTTGCTTACAGTATGATGGCTACACTGCTACAAACAGCAGGATTTGCATTACAGTATGATGGCTACACTGCTACAAACAGCAGGATTTGCATTACAGTATGATGGCTACACTGCTACAAACAGCAGGATTTGTGTTACAGTATGATGGCTACACCTACAAACAGCAGGATTTTGTTACAGTATGATGGCTACATCGCTACAACAGCAGGATTTGGTTACAGTATGATGGCTACATCGCTACCAACAGCAGGATTTGCGTTACAGTATGATGGCTACATGCTACCAACAGCAGGATTTGCGTTACAGTATGATGGCTACACTGCTACAAACAGCAGGATTTGCGTTACAGTATGATGGCTACACTGCTACAAACAGCAGGATTTGCGTTACAGTATGATGGCTACATCGCTACCAACAGCAGGATTTGCGTTACAGTATGATGGCTACACTGCTACAAACAGCAGGATTTGCGTTACAGTATGATGGCTACATTGCTACCAACAGCAGGATTTGCGTTACAGTATGATGGCTACATCGCTACCAACAGCAGGATTTGCGTTACAGTATGATGGCTACACCGCTACCAACAGCAGGATTTGCATTACAGTATGATGGCTACATCACTACAAACAGCAGGATTTGCGTTACAGTATGATCGCTACCAACAGCAGGATGTTTCTGTTACAGAACACAGTAGGCAAGTACAACCCCATGTTCGCAGGATACCAGCAGCAGGATTCCCAGGAGTTCCTCACCTTCCTGCTGGATGGCTTGCACGAGGGACTGAATGAGGTACTGCTTCCCTTCACCGTAACGCTGACCGGTACAGGTCTGCCTCACTGTAGTGTTCACTAGTTACAGCTCCCATTCACTGCAGTGTTCACCGGCACAGTTCACCTGTTCTGTAGTGTTCATTTGTGCAGCTTTTATTCACTTTAATGTGCTCTGGTAGAGTTTGCTTTGTGTGTTCACTAGTACAGTCCCCTTCACTGTAGTGTTCACTGGTACAGTCCCCCTTCACTGTAGTGTTCACTAGTACAGTCCACTTCACTGTAGTGTTCACTGGTACAGTCCCCCTTCACTGTAGTGTTCACTGGTACAGTCCCCTTCACTTTAGTGTTCACTGGTACAGTCCTCTTCACTGTAGTGTTCACTGGTACAGTCCCCCTTAACTGTAGTGTTCACTGGTACAGTCCCCCTTCACTGTAGTGTTCACTGGTACAGTCCCCTTCACTGTAGTGTTCACTGGTACAGTCCCCTTCACTGTAGTGTTCACTAGAACAGTCCCCTTCACTGTAGTGTTCACTGGTACAGTCCCCCTTCACTGTAGTGTTCACTGGTACAGTCCCCTTCACTGTAGTGTTCACTGGTACAGTCCCCCTTCACTGTAGTGTTCACTGGTACAGTCCCCCTTCACTGTAGTGTTCACTAGTACAGTCCCCTTCACTGTAGTGTTCACTGGTACAGTCCCCCTTCACTGTAGTGTTCACTGGTACAGTCCCCTTCACTGTAGTGTTCACTGGTACAGTCCCTTCACTGTAGTGTTCACTGGTACAGTCCCCTTCACTGTAGTGTTCACTGGTACAGTCCCCTTCACTGTAGTGTTCACTGGTACAGTCCCCTTCACTGTAGTGTTCACTAGAACAGTCCCCTTCACTGTAGTGTTCACTGGTACAGTCCCCCTTCACTGTAGTGTTCACTGGTACGTCCCCTTCACTGTAGTGTTCACTGGTACAGTCCCCCTTCACTGTAGTGTTCACTGGTACAGTCCCCCCTTTACTGTAGTGTTCACTGGTACAGTCCCCTTCACTGTAGTGTTCACTGGTACAGTCCCCCTTCACTGTAGTGTTCACTGGTACAGTCCCCTTCACTGTAGTGTTCACTGGTACAGTCCCCCTTCACTGTAGTGTTCACTGGTACAGTCCCCCTTCACTGTAGTGTTCAGTGGTACAGTCCCCCTTCACTGTAGTGTTCACTAGTACAGTCCCCTTCACTGTAGTGTTCACTGGTACAGTCCCCCCTTTACTGTAGTGTTCACTGGTACAGTCCCCCTTCACTGTAGTGTTCACTGGTACAGTCCCCCTTCACTGTAGTGTTCACTAGTACAGTCCCCTTCACTGTAGTGTTCACTGGTACAGTCCCCCTTCACTGTAGTGTTCACTGGTACAGTCCCCCTTCACTGTAGTGTTCACTGGTACAGTCCCCTTCACTGTAGTGTTCACTGGTACAGTCCCCTTCACTGTAGTGTTCACTGGTACAGTCCCCCTTCACTGTAGTGTTCACTGGTACAGTCCCCCTTCACTGTAGTGTTCACTGGTACAGTCCCCCTTCACTGTAGTGTTCACTGGTACAGTCCCCTTCACTGTAGTGTTCACTGGTACAGCCCCCCTTCACTGTAGTGTTCACTGGTACAGTCCCCCTTCACTGTAGTGTTCACTGGTACAGTCCCCCTTCACTGTAGTGTTCACTAGTACAGTCCCCCTTCACTGTAGTGTTCACTGGTACAGTCCCCTTCACTGTAGTGTTCACTGGTACAGTCCCCCTTCACTGTAGTGTTCACTGGTACAGTCCCCCTTCACTGTAGTGTTCACTAGTACAGTCCCCCTTCACTGTAGTGTTCACTGGTACAGTCCCCTTCACTGTAGTGTTCACTAGGGACAGTCCCCTTCACTGTAGTGTTCACTGGTACAGTCCCCCCTTTACTGTAGTGTTCACTGGTACAGTCCCCCTTCACTGTAGTGTTCACTGGTACAGTCCCCTTCACTGTAGTGTTCACTGGTACAGTCCCCCTTCACTGTAGTGTTCACTAGTACAGTCCCCTTCACTGTAGTGTTCATGGTACAGTCCCCCTTCACTGTAGTGTTCACTAGTACAGTCCCCCTTCACTGTAGTGTTCACTGGTACAGTCCCCTTCACTGTAGTGTTCACTGGTACAGTCCCCCTTCACTGTAGTGTTCACTGGTACAGTCCCCTTCACTGTAGTGTTCACTGGTACAGTCCCCCTTCACTGTAGTGTTCACTGGTACAGTCCCCTCTTTACTGTAGTGTTCACTGGTACAGTCCCCTTCACTGTAGTGTTCACTGGTACAGTCCCCTTCACTGTAGTGTTCACTGGTACAGTCCCCCCTTTACTGTAGTGTTCATGTACAGTCCCCTTTACTGTAGTGTCACTGGTACAGTCCCCTTCACTGTAGTGTTCACTGTACAGTCCCCTTCACTGTAGTGTTCACTGGTACAGTCCCCTTCACTGTAGTGTTCACTGGTACAGTCCCCCTTCACTGTAGTGTTCACTGGTACAGTCCCCTTCACTGTAGTGTTCACTGGTACAGTCCCCTTCACTGTAGTGTTCACTGGTACAGTCCCCCTTCACTGTAGTGTTCACTGGTACAGTCCCCTTCACTGTAGTGTTCACTAGTACAGTCCCCCCTTTACTGTAGTGTTCACTGGTACAGTCCCCCTTCACTGTAGTGTTCACTGGTACAGTCCCCTTCACTGTAGTGTTCACTAGAACAGTCCCCTTCACTGTAGTGTTCACTGGTACAGTCCCCCTTCACTGTAGTGTTCACTAGTACAGTCCCCTTCACTGTAGTGTTCACTAGTACAGTCCCCTTAACTGTAGTGTTCACTGTACAGTCCCCCTTCACTGTAGTGTTCACTGGTACAGTCCCCCTTCACTGTAGTGTTCACTGGTACAGTCCCCCTTCACTGTAGTGTTCACTGGTACAGTCCCCTTCACTGTAGTGTTCACTGGTACAGTCCCTTCCTGTACATGTAGTTAGAGGTCACTAGTACAGTCTATGTAGTGTTCATGGTACAGTCTTCACTGTAGTGTTACTGGTACAGTCCCCCTTCACTGTGTGTTGACTAGTTCTCTGCATCTGTTTCTGTGTTGCACACAAATCTGGGCATTTCTGTCTAAAGAGATCGAGTAGTGCATGTGTGTGTGTAGAGGTGTGTGATGTGTGTGTGTGTGTGTGTGTGTGTGTGTGTGAGAGAGTTGTGTGTGTAGGGGGTGGTGAGAGAGAGGAGTGTGTGTGTGTGTGTGTTGGGTGAGAGAGAGAGTGTGTGATGTGTGTGTGTGAGAGAGTGTGAGTGTGGTGGTGTGAAAGAGTGTGTGTGTAGTGTGTGTTGTGTGGGGGAGAGAGAGTGTGTGTGTGTGGGTGAGAGAGTGGTGTGTGTGTGTGGAGAGGAGAGAGAGAGTGGTGTGTGTGTGTGTGTAGGTGTGTGTGGGTGAGGGAGAGTGTGTGTGTGAGTGTGTGGTGAGAGAGAGAGAGAGAGGTGTGTGTGTGTGTGTGTGTACGTGTGTGGGTGAGAGAGAGAGTGTGTGTGTGTATGTGTGTGGGTGAGAGAGAGAGAGAGAGAGTGTGTGTATGTGTGTGGGTGAGAGAGAGAGTGTGTGTATGTATGTGTGTGTGTTAGAGAGAGAGTGTGTGTGTGTGTGTGTGTGTGTGTGTGGGTGAGAGAGAGAGAGTGTGTGTGTGTATGTGTGTGAGTGAGAGAGAGAGTGTGTGTGTGTATGTGTGTGGGTGAGAGAGAGAGAGAGAGAGAGTGTGTGTGTGGGTGAGAGAGAGTGAGTGTGTGTGTGTGTGCGTGCATGCGTGTGTGTGATAAAACGAGCATATAATATATCCTTACGTCTGTGTAAGCGCTCCGGGCTCTTATGAGATGGGGCGCCATAAGTAATCCGTTATGTTACCATCGTCAAAGTCTGTGGCCGGCTAATGAAAGAGCTGATCTGGGGACCACATCGCAGGTTCAGGTGCGGCCACAGATTCCTGACCAGGAGAACGACCAACTGCCGGACCACAAGGCGGCGAATATAGCCTGGCAAAACCACAAACGTCTCCACCGCTCCATCATCGTGGAGCTCTTCCAGGTCTCTGGGTTTGTCCATCTCTCTCTCTTCATCTCCTTGTCTGTCTGGCTTCTTTGTCTGTCTGTCTGTCTATTCATCTCCATGTCTCTGTCTCCTCTGTCTGTCTCCTCATCACACTGTCTGTCTGGCTTCATGTCTGTCTCTCTTCATCTCCCTATCCATCTGTCTTCACGTCTCTCTCTCTCTCTCTCTTCATCTCCCTGTCCATCTGTGTTCATGTCTGTCTCTCATCATCACATTGTCTGTCACCATGTCTCTCTCTTCATCGCTCAGTCATTCTGTCTCTTTGTCTCTCTCTCTCTTCATCGCTCAGTCATTCTGTCTCTTTGTCTCTCTCTCTTCAGCGCTCCGTCATTCTGTCTCCTTGTCTCTCTCTCTCTCTCTTCATGGTTCAGTCATTCTGTCTCCTTGTCTCTCTCTCTCTCTCTTCATCACTCAGTCATTCTGTCTCCTTGTCTCTCTCTCTTCATCGCTCAGTCATTCTGTCTCCTTGTCTCTCTCTCTTCATCGTTCAGTCATTCTGTCTCCTTGTCTCTCTCTCTTCATCACTCAGTCATTCTGTCTCCTTGTCTCTCTCTCTCTCTCTTCATCGCTCAGTCATTCTGTCTCCTTGTCTCTCTCTCTCTCTTCATCGTTCAGTCATTCTGCCTCCTTGTCTCTCTCTCTCTCTTCATCGTTCAGTCATTCTGTCTCCTTGTCTCTCTCTCTCTCTTCATCTCCCTGTCTGTCTCCTTGTCTGTCTCCCTTCATCACCCTGTCCGTCTGGCTCCTTGTCTGTCTCTCTCTTCATCTCCCTGTCCATCTGTCTTCATGTCTGTGTGTCTCTCTCTCTTCATCACACTGTCCGTCTGTCTCCTTGCATGTCTCTCTCTTCATCACCCCATCTGTCTCTCTTCATCACACTGTCCGTCTCCTTGTCGGTCTCTTCATTGCCCTGCCTGTCTGTCTCCTTGTTTGTCTCTTCATCACCTGTCTGTCTGTCTCCTTGCCTGTCTCTTCATCACCTGGTCTGTCTGTCTCCTTGTCTGTCTCTTCATCACCTGATCTGTCTGTCTCCTTGCCTGTCTCTTCATCACTTGATCTGTCTGTCTCCTTGTTTGTCTCTCTCTTCATCACCTGGTCTGTGTGTCTCCTTGCCTGTCACTTCATCACCTGGTCTGTCTGTCTCCTTGCCTGTCTCTTCATCATCTGGTTTGTCTGTCTCCTTGCCTGTCTCTTCATCACCTGGTCTGTCTGTCTCCTTGTCTGTCTGTCTCTTCATCACCTGATTTGTCTGTCTCCATGTGTGTCAGTCTCTTCATCACCTGGTCTGTCGGTCTCCTTGTCTGTTGGTCTCTTCATCACCTGGTCTGTCTGTCTCCTTGTCTGTCTCTTGCTTCATCACTTGATCTGTCTGTCTCCTTGGCTGTCTCTTTCTTCATCACTTGATCTGTTTGTCTCCTAGTTTGACTCTCTCTTCATCACCTGGTCTGTCTGTCTCCTTGTCTGTCTCTTGCTTCATCACTTGATCTGTCTGTCTCCTTGGCTGTCTCTTTCTTCATCACTTGATCTGTTTGTCTCCTAGTTTGACTCTCTCTTCATCACCTGGTCTGTCTGTCTCCTTGTCTGTCTCTGTCTTCACCACCTTGTCCATCTGTCTCCTTGTCTGTCTCTCTTTTCATCACTTGATCTGTCTGTCTCCTTGTTTGTCTTTCTCTCTTCATCACCTGGTCTGTCTGTCTCCTTGTCTGTCTATTCAGCACTTGGTCTATCTATCTCCTTGTCTGTCTCTCTCTTAATGCAACCCAACCACCTGTCATTAAACGCGTAACATTTGGCGATTGTAGGTTGTATACTCATACTATTGTAAATGATTTTAACCTGTAAACGTAACAGCCACTGCACCAAAGCAGTCCAGCTGAAACCTGCTGCGCAGCTTCAGGAGTGAAAGGGTTAACAGAAGTACTCTCTGCTTCCGAGCATGACCCCATTGCACTCTAGTCGCATCATGAGTGAACAAGTGACTGCAGCTTTAAACATCTTGTTTCTGAACAGCCACTGAAGTATTCTTTGCTCCCAAGCCCGACCCATTGCATTCCAGAACAAGTGACTGTAGCTTTAAACATCTTGTTTCTGAACAGCCACTGAAGTATTCTTTGCTCCCAAGCCCAACCCATTGCACTCCAGAACAAGTGACTGTAGCTTTAAACATCTTGTTTCTGAACATCCACTGAAGTATTCTTTGCTCCCAAGCCCGACCCATTGCACTCCAGAACAAGTGACTGCGGCTTTACACAGCTTGTTTCTGAACATTCACTGAAGTATTCTTTGCTCCCAAGCCCGACCCATTGCACTCCAGAACAAGTGACTGCGGCTTTACACAGCTTGTTTTTGAACATTCACTGAAATATTCTCTGCTTTCCAGCCTGACCCATTGCACTCCAGAACAAGTGACTGTAGCTTTAAACATCTTATTTCTGAACAGCCACTGAAGTATTCTTTGCTTTCCAGCACGACCCATTGCATTGTAGTCGCATTATGAGTAACTGCGGCTTTACACAGCTTGTTTTTCAATATCTGTTTCAATTTCACCAGGGTCAGCTCAAGTCGACGCTGATGTGTCGGACGTGTCGCAAGAAGTCCGTGACCTTCCAGGCCTTCATGTACATCTCCCTGCCCATACCCGCCACCAGCAGATGTACTCTTGCGGTAACTGACTGACTGTCTGTATGTCTGCATGTGTGTCTGTTGATCACTTGTCTGACAGAAAAGGTTTCTTGTACATCTCTCTGCCCATACCCACCACCAGCCGGTGTACTCTTGGGGTAACGGACTGACTGTCTGTATGTATGCATGTGTGTCTGTTGATCTGTCTGCCCACCAGCCGGTGTACCCTTGGGGTAATGGACTGACTGTCTGTATGTCTGAATATATGCGCGTCTGTCAATCTCTTGTCTGAGGGGACAGGCTTTGTGTGCATCTCCTTGCCCATACCCGATGCCAGCAGGTGCCCTCTTGGGGTAACTAACTGACTGACTGTCTGCGTGTATGTATGTGTATGTGTCTGTCGACCTCTGAAAACACAGGCTTTGTGTGCATCTCTTTGCCCATACCCCCCACCGACAAGTGTACTCTTCAGGTGAATGCCTGCCTGTCGGTCTCTGTCTAAAAGACCAGCCTCCTGCCGATATCCTTCAGCAACAAGTGTACTCTTAGGGTAATTGTATGTCTGTCAGTCCCTGTGTGAAAGACCAAGCCTCGTGTACATCTCTTTGTCCACACCCCTCAGCAACAAGTGTACCCTTAGGCCAGCTGTCTGCCTCTGTCTCTTTGCCAGTACTTGCCATGTGACCAGCAAGTGTACTCTTAGGGTAAGTGTCTACCTCTGTCCAAAAAAACAGGCCTTGTGTACATCATTTTGCCAGTACATTGCCGCGAGACCAACAAGTGTACTCTTAGGGTAACTGCCTGTCTAAAAGACCAGGCCTCGTGTACATCTCTTTGCCAGTACTTGCCACGAGGCTGACAAGTGTACTCTTAGGGTAACTGACTGTCAGAAAGACCGAGCCTCATGTACATCTCTTTGCCAGTACTTGCCATGTGACCAACAAGTGTACTCGTAGGGTAAACTGCCTGTCTAAAAGACAAGGCCTCATGTACAGCTCTTTGCAAGTACTTAATTGCCATGTGACCAACAAGTGTACTCTTAGGGTAACTCTGCCTCTCTCCAAAAGACCAGGCCTTGAGTACATCTCTTTGCCAGTACTTGCCGCGTGACCGACAAGTGTACTCTTAGGGTAACTGCCTGTCTGTCTGTGTCTGCCTGTCTCTGTCTAGGCAACCAACACAATAAAGGTCCCCACCAGGATCAGATTTTTGGTAACCTCTCTGCTCTCTGTTCAGCTGTGGTGGTGGTGGGTGGGGGAGGGGGGGGGGGGGAAAGGGAATGGGGGGGGATCTAACTGAGCTCCCTGAAGGACTGATGCACCCAACGGGCTCTTTATGATGGAAGTCAGCTTTTCTTCTCTCTCTCTTTTTTATTTTATATTTTATTTTATTTTAATATAATCCGAATCTTACTCTGGTTAATAAGGTCTGCCCAACATAAAGTTTATACCTCAACAATCAGTTCCTTGCTCGTCCGTCTTCTGTGACCTAAATAGTAGGAGTAGAGAGAGAGTCAGCGGTGAGCAGCAAGAGCGCTCACTCTCAAAAGCTGAAGTTGAGCACGATCGAGCATGGATGGGTGGCCATTACGTGCTTGGCTTTGCGCCCGCCCCTGCGATTTCTCCAGAGTCCAATTCTGTGCAGACTCTGCAAAAGTCCTTCAGATGAGATTATAAACCAACATCCCCCCCCCCCCCCCCCCCCCCCCGTGTGCGCACAAGCGTGCAAAAAAGATTGCATGCGCACGTTAAAGATCCTGGGGTCGTCTGTGTCAGAGTTTGGCGGATTATGAGATCCAGACACAAAAAGGTTCAAACGAACGCTTCTTTGTTTTAACACTGACACACAGCAACGCACATTTTGGTGGGTTATGGAAACGCCCAAAATAACCCAGCGTGCGCGCTGAAAGTGTCAGAGTCTTTAGAATGTTGAAGTTGGACTCTGTCCGGAAGAAGAGAAGAAGCAGTAGCTGTTATTTTGTGTGTGTGTGTGCGTTCGCAGGACTGTTTCCGCGCGTTCTTACAGCCCGAGATGATGACGGGCAGCTGTAAGTGGAAGTGCCCCCAGTGCCGCGTGGAGAGGGATGCGGAGAAGAAGATCGACATCTGGAAACTGCCACACATCCTGCTCATCGGACTGAACAGGTGATCATCGCTTGTGACCTGGACGGCAGACTTACGGCGCTTTACTGTTATTGACGACGCTGACAGCGACATAATAACCACAGATGTGTTGAGTCGAGTAGATGTAACGTGCTCATCACACATGCATGCACGCATGCACATGCAGACATGCATGCACACATACACACACACATGCACACACACACACACTCGCGCACACACACACATCTTTCATTCTGTGCTCACTGTGCGTGCGTGTGTATGTGTCAGGTTTGTCAGCGACGGGATGTGGATGCAGAAGAAGACTACGTACGTCGACTTTCCCATCACTGACCTTGACCTTGAGGACGTCACACTGGGCCCGACGCAGCGTGCGCGGTACAGCTTGTACGGAGTGTCGGTGAGTCGTCGTTTGCTGGAGGAGAAAAAGAAACGCACCAGCGAGTAAAACGAGAGCAACGAAAAACATACCAAATGAGCTCAAAAAATGAATAAATCGCTGAAAATGTGTCTTTTACCGTTTATGAGCACCCCTAAGCTTGAAATGCCTGATACTACTTTCCGCTCACCCTTACCATCGGGAATGTATGAATACCCAGGCTTGCATGTAGGTGATTGTTTTCTTTTAACGTGGGGATTTTTCTTTTCGGAGTAGCCACATCGTGGATTTGATTTGATTTTGTGTGTTTTCATTCTTGAGGTTGTTAGCCTGTTTGTATCAAACTGTGGACGTAGGGCCTGGTCCAAAATAATCTTTGTCTGGGACACCACGCCACCACCATCAGCCTGACCACACCACACACATGTACACACACCACTACCATGACCACACCACACACATGCACATGCTTACACATCGCCACGATAAATGCACCACATGCAAACACCATAGCCCCACTATACACATACACACCACCAGGACCACTCTACACATGCACACACATACACGCACACACACACACACACACACACACACCGCCATGACCACGCTACACACACACACACACACACACACACACACACACACACACACACACACACCACATACCACCACACACACACACACACACACACACACACACACACACACACACACACACACACACACACACACACACACCACCACCACCATCAGCTCAGTCATCAGCGAGATTCTCCCTCTTTGTAATACAAAGGAGAAGGAAACATATTGAAACAAACTTCGCCTGTGTGTTGCAGAATCATTACGGAACAATGGAAGGAGGGCACTGTAAGTATCATCACCGTCACTCCCCATTACTTACTGTCATGTCAGATCATAACCCTAGGAGGCTGAACTTATTTCATTCGCGGACGGTAAGACCCGGTGCGTTGTGTGCACAGACCGACTTTGGTTGCTAACGGACTTTTCTTTCCCATGAAAACCGATCAAAACTGTGGTCAAAACTTTAAAAAGTATATTATAAAAGTAAGATAAACTTTTACAGTGGTCAAAAGAGAAAAAAATATAAAAGTAAGATCAACTTTTACAGTCATCAAAAGATAAGATGGATCCCATTTTTGTTTGCTTTCATATAGAAGAATGTTGATTTTGTATGACTAATTTGTCGCCAGATTGTACGACTATGGCCGTGACTGACATGATATTGGTAGCATGCAAACGATGGTATTAAGTGACCACTTCTGACTGAGCATGTCATCGGTTCAAAACAGGAATTTGCTGTTTGACTATTTTCAAAATTAGTGTTTGTAAGTGCTAATGTTGACCCGAAAGGACAGAGCTCGGGAACCGTGTGAAAGTTGAAGCGGCCGTCCTGGGCTCCCCCGTCCCTAATAGTCCTTATGGTCTCTGTGGACGTAAAGCAACACCGAACTGTAGTCTCTCAGAGCTCAGGAGTTGTGTGAAAGTCGAGGTGGCCGTCCTGAGTTCCCCCCCTAATAAGCCTTATGGTCTCTGTGGACGTAAAGCAACACCGAACTGTAGTCTCTCAGAGCTCAGGAGCTGTGTGAGAGTCGAGGTGGCCATCCTGAGTTCCCGTCCCTAATAAGCCTTATGGTCTCTGTGGACGTAAAGCAACACGAACTGTAGTCTCTCAGAGCTCAGGAGCTGTGTGAGAGTCGAGGTGGCCATCCTGGTTCCCGTCCCTAATAGTCCTTATGGTCTCTGTGGACGTAAAGCAACACCGAACTGTAGTCTCTCAGAGCTCAGGAGCTGTGTGAGAGTCGAGGTGGCCATCCTGAGTTCCCGTCCCTAATAAGCCTTATGGTCTCTGTGGACGTAAAGCGACACCGAACTGTAGTCTCTCAGAGCTCAGGAGTTTTGTAAAAGTCGAGGTGGACGTCCTGGGCTCCCCGTCCTTGATAGTCCTTATGGTCTCTGTGGACGTAAAGCAACACCGAACTGTAGTCTCTCAGAGCTCAGGAGCTGTGTGAGAGTCGAGGTGGCCATCCTGAGTTCCGTCCCTAATAGTCCTTATGGTCTCTGTGGACGTAAAGCAACACCGAACTGTAGTCTCTCAGAGCTCAGGAGTTGTGTGAAAGTCGAGGTGGCCGTCCTGGGCTCCCCGTCCCTAATAGTCCTTATGGCCTCTGTGGACATAAAGCAACATTGAACATAAACTGTAGTATCTCAGAGCTCAGGAGCTGTGTGAAAGTCGAGGTGGACGTCCTGGGCTCCCCGTCCCTGATAGTCCTCACAGTCTCTGCGGACGTAAAGCAACCTTGAACTTGAACTCAGACACTCTGAGCTCAGGAGTTTTGTAAAAGTCGAGGTGGCCGTCCTGGGCTCCCCGTCCCTGATAGTGCTTATGGCATCTGTGGACGTAAAGCAACACTGAACTGTAGTTTCTCAGAGCTCAAGAACTGTGTGAAAGTCAAACTGGCCGTCCTGGGCTCCCCATCCCTGATAGTGCTTATGGCATCTGTGGACGTAAAGCAACATGGAACATAAACTGTAGTATCCCAGAGCTCAGGAGCTGTGTGAAAGTCTATCCTGGGCTCCCCGTCCCTGATAATCCTTACAGTTTCTGTGGACGTAAAGCAACGTTGAACTGTAGTATTTCACAGCTCAGGAACTGTGTGAAAGTCGAGGTGGACGTCCTGGGCTCCCTGTCCATAACAGTCCCTGTGGTCTCCATGGACGTAAAGCAACATTGAACTTTAAACTTAATGGAGGGCAAGCCAGGTTCTTGTTGTCTTGTATGTTTAGACAACCAGGTGCAGATTGGTTTGATTGCAAGTCTCTTTCCTTGAAACTGATTATTATTTTTAGACTTCACTGAGACAGAGACAGAGAGAAAAATTTAAACTAATAAATCCGCTGGCATTCTTGAAGGGGAAAGAAAGAAGAAGAAGAAGATAAAGAAACCCAAGATTACGACAAGAACAACAAAATTCCTTTAATTTTTTTAATAGGACATTACAAAATGGTTTTGCCCTGATATAACTGTCATGGTTCACCGGACGTTGAAAAATCAGTTAAATATATCTGTCTACAAAATAGTACATGTTTTCATGGTGGGGTAGACACCTTTTTCGAGCAACAAATGGACAAATGTGTGTGTTTTTTAATTGACAAGCAACTGGTAAGAAGAATTTTTAAAAAGGAAGAAGAAAAAAAAGGAAAAAAAATGCAGATGCATGAAGTCTTCAGCAGCCATGGTGTCCAGAGTGAGTGATACTCAATCCACTCGTCATTTGTTTGTAAACATTCATTTGTCGCATGAGCAATGTGTCTCCCTTGAAAACGTCACCATTAAACAAATCATCGATAAACCTCTTTCCAGACACAGCTTTCTGTCGTAACCCCTGCAACAGCAAGTGGCACAAGTTCGACGATCATGAAGTGTACGAAATGTCAAAGTCGGATGTCAAGGTGAGTTGTTAATAATCAACTGCTACTTGCATATAATATACGCACACACATAAAATTATGATAGATTGCCTAGTATACATGTGCACGGACAGTAAATGTTCCGATTTTGATGTTTTCTTTTTCTTTCTTTCTTTTTGGTGCAGTCTCTCAGAGTTGGCATGGTAACAGCCTCCGGTTATGCCGGTTTCAGTGACCTTGACCTAATTTCAGTGTCACCTTGATGTCCCAAAGGTCAATCAGAAAGCTGTGTTTTCTTGGCGAAGTCGTACCCGTTCAACTTCATGCATAGTAATTTCCGTATGTTTATTAGTGAGTGTGCTCAAGGGTAGAGAAAAGCGCTCCATAAAAGGGCTTTAGCATTACATAACAGCGATCAACAATAATAATAATAATTATGCACACTCTTACTAGTAATACACAAAGTTGACGCAATTTGTGGGACACCGACTTTATGCTGGTGCTTTCTCGGACGCTTGTATCAGTGAGACAGTTCAAACCTTTCCTGGAATAACAACACCTGCTTAACTTTAATGCCGGTGCTTTCTCGGACGCTTGTATCAGTGAGACAGTTCAAACCTTTCCTGGAATAATAACACCTGCTTAACTTTAAAGCCTGGTGCTTTCTCGGACGCTTGTATCAGTGAGACAGTTCAAACCTTTCCTGGAATAACAACACCTGCTTAACTTTATGCTGGTGCTTTCTCGGACGCTTGTATCAGTGAGACAGTTCAAACCTTTCCTGGAATAACAACACCTGCTTAACTTTAATGCGGTGCTTTCTCGGACGCTTGTATCAGTGAGACAGTTCAAACCTTTCCTGGAATAATAACACCTGCTTAACTTTATGCTGGTGCTTTCTCGGACGCTTGTATCAGTGAGACAGTTCAAACCTTTCCTGGAATAAAACACCTGCTTAACTTTAATGCCGGTGCTTTCTCGGACGCTTGTATCAGTGAGACAGTTCAAACCTTTCCTGGAATAACAACACCTGCTTAACTTTATGCTGGTGCTTTCTCGGACGCTTGTATCAGTGAGCAGTTCAAGGGTAAGAACACCGCTAAATATAAATCGGGATTTAGCATTACATAGACAGCAATCAATAATAATAATGCATAATTATGCATGCGTCTTACTAGTAATACACAAAGTTAAACCTTTGTGGTAACACCGAAATTTATGCTGGTGCTTTCTCGGACGCTTGTATCAGTGAGACAGTTCAAACCTTTCCTGGAATAACAACACCTGCTTAACTTTAAAGCCGGTGCTTTCTCGGACGCTTGTATCAGTGAGACAGTTCAAACCTTTCCTGGAATAACAACACCTGCTTAACTTTAATGCCGGTGCTTTCTCGGACGCTTGTATCAGTGAGACAGTTCAAACCTTTCCTGGAATAACAACACCTGCTTAACTTTAAAGCCGGTGCTTTCTCGGACGCTTGTATCAGTGAGACAGTTCAAACCTTTCCTGGAATAACAACACCTGCTTAACTTTAATGCCGGTGCTTTCTCGGACGCTTGTATCAGTGAGACAGTTCAAACCTTTCCTGGAATAATCAACACCTGCTTAACTTTAATGCCGGTGCTTTCTCGGACGCTTGTATCAGTGAGACAGTTCAAACCTTTCCTGGAATAACAACACCTGCTTAACTTTAATGCCGGTGCTTTCTCGGACGCTTGTATCAGTGAGACAGTTCAAACCTTTCCTGGAATAATAACACCTGCTTAACTTTATGCTGGTGCTTTCTCGGACGCTTGTATCAGTGAGACAGTTCAAACCTTTCCTGGAATAACAACACCTGCTTAACTTTATGCTGGTGCTTTCTCGGACGCTTGTATCAGTGAGACAGTTCAAACCTTTCCTGGAATAACAACACCTGCTTAACTTTATGCTGGTGCTTTCTCGGACGCTTGTATCAGTGAGACAGTTCAAACCTTTCCTGGAATAACAACACCTGCTTAACTTTAATGCTGGTGCTTTCTCGGACGCTTGTATCAGTGAGACAGTTCAAACCTTTCCTGGAATAACAACACCTGCTTAACTTTATGCTGGTGCTTTCTCGGACGCTTGTATCAGTGAGACAGTTCAAACCTTTCCTGGAATAACAACACCTGCTTAACTTTAATGCCGGTGCTTTCTCGGACGCTTGTATCAGTGAGACAGTTCAAACCTTTCCTGGAATAACAACACCTGCTTAACTTTATGCTGGTGCTTTCTCGGACGCTTGTATCAGTGAGACAGTTCAAACCTTTCCTGGAATAACAACACCTGCTTAACTTTATGCTGGTGCTTTCTCGGACGCTTGTATCAGTGAGACAGTTCAAACCTTTCCTGGAATAATAACACCTGCTTAACTTTAATGCCGGTGCATATCAGATTTACAGCTAGCCCTTTCTGTAAAGCCCGTTCTTAATTCGGCGAACTGTTTGTTCGCTGAACGTACTTCGGACAGTTCAGCGAACTATAATTCATTTCAGGGTAATTCATCTCAGATATCATTTTGAGTCCCACAAACGAGGCTGCGCCGCCTCCCACAAGTCGACAAATAGGTCAGTTCCCTCCGAATCGACTGAAGTATCGACACGGTCATCCACTTTTAGTTTTCTTTCTTCCTCATCCACGGGAGAGCTATCTTTGCTCTCAACCAATCAAAGGCAGTGTTCGCTGAACTGGGCGAATATTCCCAGAACATGTTGAGCGAAGCTTTTTGGACCCTGAATGTAGCTTCGTCACAGTTCAACGAATACCCCGCACTAGGTTCGCAAAGCAAATGCTCACCCAATTAACCCCTTCGCTGCCCCAGCTTGTAAAACTTCTGGGCTGAAAAGTGCACACATACACGTCTGCAAACAGTATATTTGATTGTCCTATAACAAATGTATTTTGATAGAAGTCTTTTCATGTGAGTGCATGAAAGGGGGAGAAGGCCTTAATGATTTTAAATTTGGCACTTTTATTGGTCGTTTTGAGAGAGAGCAGCTGGCAAGCATGGCAGTGAAAGAGTTAAGAACGGGCTTACGGTCACAGCCGAGTCTGAACACTCAAACGGACCGTCCTTTCCTCGTTTCCAAAATAAGCGGACCGAGCATTTGCTCTACCTTGACCCTTTGTTTTCTTTCTTTCTGTTCCAGACTTCCGCCGCTTTCGTACTGTACTACACCTCAATCCCGTTGACTGCGCCGCAGTTCAAACTGCAGTTATAGCCCTTGGGCAGGGGAGCCCACTCCAGGCAAAGAAAGCAGTGGGGTGTTTGGGGGTGTTTTTTACGCGACAATCTGATTGCTTGAACTTGCCTTGGAAGGAGAATCCATGCGAAAATGGCCGGTGATGGTCCCTGCAAAGTACGACGCCAGATCCAGATTGTGCAACAGTCCGAAAGAATCAACAGACAAGGGAGTTAATTAGCGCTCAAAGTACGTAACACATGTACAACAACAAAGACCTGAGTCGCCTATGATAACTCACCTGGCGTGCGTGTAAATACAAGGTACATAAACTCCACCAGAGGTCCATCCTCGAGTTCACCTTGTATTTGCACGTGTGCCAGGTGAGAGTTACCGCAGGCAACTCGGGTCTTTGTTGTTGGACTTTGCGCGACATCTTTCAAGCGCCAATTAACTCCCTTGTTTGTCGATTCTGCACGAGCGCTCTGGGACGCGTTCTGTTTTTTTAAGATTTTTCGCAGTCTGAAAGGTCTCAAGAGACGAGACAGATGCAGACAGTTTGCCGAGGTGTAGCGTTGACGTTGGAAGGAGAGGTGCATCCATTTCTGTTCTCTGCTGCAAGATACGACACAGGAGCAAGCGGCCTGGCTGGTCTTTGGCGTCTGGTTCGCTGGCACAGCACACACGCAGACGGAAGTTTGACCAGAGTTATTTTCAAACTGTGATCTAGAAAGCATTGTGGGCTGTGGATGCGTGTTTGCTTTCTTCTTCTTTTTTCTGTCGGGGGGAATTCGGGCGATTTTCCTTCTTGCGGGAAAGCCAGCTCTGACGTAAGTGTTATGAAACTGAGGAAGTTTTGAGGAAGTTTGAAGGAGAAAATTTGCCAGGGCAGTATTGATCTGTTGTGTGCCTGTCCGTTATGTAGCCACTTCAGATTTTTTGTTCCTTTTTTGTTTTCCTTAAATATATAGGTTTTATCCGGATACGCACTTTTTTTTTTGTCCCACCACTTTTTTCTTCTTTTCTTTTTGTTTTCCTTAAATATATAGGTTTAATCCAGACAAGGGTCCCACCCCTTTTTTTTTCTGTTCTTTTTTTTCCTTTTTTTTCTTTTTTTCTTTTTTAGGGGGGGGGCTCCTTTTTTTCCCCCTTAAATACATAGGTTTTATCCAAACAGAGAACGATCCCACCACTGGTCTTTTTTTTGCTTCTGTTTTTTCTTCATGATAATTGAAGATTTCCCGATGATCATCGTGGAACTGACTACAGCGAGGTTGTGTGCAGAGCCATATTAAAGAAAACAGTTGAACTCATTTAGAAGCCAGTTCAGCGCGCGTTAACCCTTTCTGCCCCAGCAGCTGTGAAATGCAGCAGCTCCTGGCACCAGCTGTTGTTCCGACTCTGGCGCCCAACGTACAGTCACTGTCTTCAAACGCCCGTAACTTCCTTGATTTTGAACCGGTTCGTTGCAGAATAATGTAAAATGGTTCACGTTTTTTTTTCGTTTTTTTTTTTAGCAGTTTGAGTGTTGTTGCACTTCTTTAAATTACACGTGGTTCATGGTTTTAGCAATTTAAATGTTGTTGTGCTTCTTTCTTTACACACGGTTCGCTGTTTTAGCAAATTAAGTGTCGTTGTCCTTCTTTAGTTGCCTGTTCTTGCAAAATAGTCCCCTGACCTGGGCACATAAATGTGACATCGGCAGGGAGCTTGGTGGGCGCGGCATTGTGACGTAGGCACTGTAAGGGTTAAAGACGAATTCAGCTGGTGGTAGCGGGGTCATAAAAATCGGTTCGGAGGATCGGCTGATTGTGGTCATGATTAGGCCTGTCCTTCCAATTCCGTCCACTCCTTCAGTTCCTTTCAGTTCAGTTCAAGATGATATATATAGAGCTATGCACGCAGAATGCCCATATGTGCTTCGCACCATCTCTCCGCATTTAAGTGTCCCCACTGCTGCTGTTAAAACGGTTACGACGTTCGTGTGATTGCTTTCTCTCATCCTTTCAGTGATCATCATCGAGTGTTTCCTCATTCCACGCCTCTCTCCTGCAGGCTGTCAAGGGTGCGGTGCCATGGGCTTTGCGCCCGCAGGTAGTGTCTCAAGCTCCTCAACACTTCAGACCTTCCGAGTTGCAGACCTCTTGTGAGGGTTGCTTTGCCCGCCAGTCGGTCTGCTCCGTCGTTTCCCTTCACTCCAGCATGTCCCAGGCAGTACATCCACAGGAGTTTCCGAAGGTGGATGTTGAACGTCAACGCATGCCAGTCAGGGTTTCCCATTTTGTGCGACGCTTTTTGTTAAGGAAGTTCATTGAATCTGTGAGGTTGATGGCAAGTGTGGTCTGGTGGTCTCCTTCAGTGCCGACCTGAAGGCTGGTGCAAGGGGTCGCAGCCGATGGAGTGTCTGTGGGAACAGAGTTCCAGAATCAGATCGCGAATTGCAAGTTGGGGAAAGGGGCAAATTTTAACATAGCGCCTGTAAATTTTAAAGCAAGTATTTGTGTGTGTGTGTTTTTTTAGGCCCAGTCAACCAGTGTCAGGGTGAACTGTAAACTGAAGGGAGAAAAAAAAAAGGTTTTCATTTACAACGCGGTAGATAAAAAAAAAAAAAAAAAAAAATGTGTTGTAGTGTTGTTTTATGCTGTCACTGCACATGCTTCGGGCTGTTGTTAAACGTTTTCGGTAAGTAGGGAGTCTGATTAAACTTGAAACTTTCCAGCATTAGTATTGATTAGAAAATGACGCACACAGATTTGGCTGTTCTGTATCCAGTGCCTTGATGTCTTGGCTAACTATCCTTCCACTGCCACCCACCCAACCCAGCCCCCCACCCCAAGTTTCGTAGGTATGAAATACACCCAATTGCTGTTTCATACGTGCCTTGTTGCTTGGCCAGCCTATCCTTCGCCCCCTCCTCCCCCCTCCCCCCCCCCCCCCCACCACCACCACTACAGCCACCCTCCCCAACCCAGCCACCTCCCCTCCCCCCCCCTCCCCCCAAGTTTCCAGCATTAGTATTAATTAGAAAGACACCCACAGGTTTTGCTGTTTCATGCCCAGTGCCTTTATGTCTTGGCTAACTATCCCCCCCCCCCCCCCACCCCCCCCCCAGCCCCCCCCCCACCACACCCACACACACCCCCCCCCCAACACAGCCACACATCACACACATCACCACACACACACACACACCACACACCAATATACACACAACACACACTCACACACCACACACACACACACCACACACACCACACACCACACCTATCACACAACCACACACACCAACACCACCACACACACACACACTATACACACACACACACACATCACTCACACATACACACACCACACACACAACACACAACACAACACACACACAATCACCACACATCACACAACACACACACACACAATCACACAACACACACACACATCACACAACACACACACACCACAACACACACACACACACACACCACACACCCACACACAACTCACACACACACACACACACACACACACACACACACACACACACCACACATACACACACCACACACTCACACATACACACACACACAACACACACAACACACACTCACACACACACACACACATAATCACACAACACACACACACACACTGTCAGCAGGATAGCTCAAAGAGGCAAGATTTTAGAGATGGTCTGAAAAATGAGAGCGCCATCACAGAGGGGTCTGACAGAGGGGTCTGACAGAGGGGTCTGACCGGTCAGACAGATCGTAGACCCTTCTTGGGGTCTTAAGTGGTGGAATGGTGGACAAGGGGTCTGACCGGTCAGACAGATCGTAGACCCTTCTTGGGGTCTTAAGTGATGGAATGGTGGACAAGGGGTCTGACCGGTCAGACAGATCGTAGACCCTTCTTGGGGTCTTAAGTGATGGAATGGTGGACAAGGGGTCTGACCGGTCAGACAGATCGTACACCCTTCTTGGGGTCTTAAGTGATGGAATGGTGGACAAGGGGTCTGACCGGTCAGACAGATCGTAGACCCTTCTTGGGGTCTTAAGTGATGGAATGGTGGACAAGGGGTCTGACCGGTCAGACAGATCGTAGACCCTTCTTGGGGTCTTAAGTGATGGAATGGTGGACAAGGGGTCTGACCGGTCAGACAGATCGTAGACCCTTCTTGGGGTCTTAAGTGATGGAATGGTGGACAAGGGGTCTGACCGGTCAGACAGATCGTAGACCCTTCTTGGGGTCTTAAGTGATGGAATGGTGGACAAGGGGTCTGACCGGTCAGACAGATCGTAGACCCTTCTTGGGGTCTTAAGTGATGGAATGGTGGACAAGGGGTCTGACCGGTCAGACAGATCGTAGACCCTTCTTGGGGTCTTAAGTGATGGAATGGTGGACAAGGGGTCTGACCGGTCAGACAGATCGTAGACCCTTCTTGGGGTCTTAAGTGATGGAATGGTGGACAAGGGGTCTGACCGGTCAGACAGATCGTAGACCCTTCTTGGGGTCTTAAGTGATGGAATGGTGGACAAGGGGTCTGACCGGTCAGACAGATCGTAGAACCTTCTTGGGGTCTTAAATGGTGGAATGGTGGACAAGGGGTCTGGCCTGGGGAATGAAGTGAATCATTTTTCTTTCTCCCTTTTTTTCATTTTTTCATTTTTTTTTTTACATGTTTAGTACATCTGGAGATGGAGAGAGAGAGAGAGAGAAAGTATAACAAAGTCCAAGCATGTCTTGGTTTGAACTGAAAACTTTTACTCCAAATTTTCGCCCATCGTGAGGCTTTTTCAATTTCATTTTCTTTCCTTTTTTTCTTTTTTTTTTTTTACATGTTTAGCATAGCTGGAGATATATATATATATATCGAGAGGGAGAGAGAGAGAAAGTATAACAAAGTCCAAGCATGTCTTGGTTTGAACTGAAAACTCCAAAGTTTTGTCCATCGTGGGGCTTTTTCAATTTCATTTTCTTTCCTTTTTTTTTTTTTACATGTTTAGCATAGCTGGAGATATATATATATATATATATATCGAGAGAGAATGCGAGAGAAAGTATATAAAAAAATCGCCCATTGTGGGGCTTTTTCAATTTCATTTTGTTTCCTTTTTTTTTTTTTACATGTTTAGCGTAGCTGGAGATATA
This sequence comes from Alviniconcha marisindica, assembly GCA_018857735.1. NCBI lineage: Eukaryota > Metazoa > Mollusca > Gastropoda > Provannidae > Alviniconcha > Alviniconcha marisindica. The sequence goes on from JABMCL010002779.1 coordinate 132,264, forward strand.
TATATATATCAAGAGAGAGAGAGAGAGTGCAAGAGAAAGTATAACAAAGTCTAAGCATGTCTTGGTTTGAACTGAAAACTCCAAAGTTTCGCCCATCGTGGGGCTTTTTCAATTTCATTTTCTTTCCTTTTTTTTTTTTTTACATGTTTAGCGTAGCTGGATATATATATATATATCGAGAGAGAATGCCAGAGAAAGTATATAAAAAAATCGCCCATTGTGGGGCTTTTTCAATTTCATTTTGTTTCCTTTTTTTTTTTTTTACATGTTTAGCGTAGCTGGAGATATATATATATATATCGAGAGAGAGAGAGAGAGAGTGCGAGAGAAAGTATAACAAAGTCTAAGCATGTCTTGGTTTGAAAACCTTTACTCCAAAGTTTCGCCCATCGTGGGGCTTTTTCAATTTCATTTTCTTTCCTTTTTTCTTTTTTTTTACATGTTTAGCGTAGCTGGATATATATATATATATCGAGAGAGAGAGAGAGAGAGAGTGCGAGAGAAAGTATAACAAAGTCTAAGCATGTCTTGGTTTGAACTGAAAACTCCAAAGTTTCGCCCATCGTGGGGCTTTTTCAATTTCATTTTCTTTCCTTTTTTTTTTTTTTACATGTTTAGCTAGCTGGAGATATATATATATATATATATATATCGAGAGAGAATGCGAGAGAAAGTATATAAAAAAATCGCCCATTGTGGGGCTTTTTCAATTTCATTTTGTTTCCTTTTTTTTTTTACATGTTTAGCGTAGCTGGAGATATATATATATATATATAGAGAGACAGAGAGAGAGTGCGAGAGAAAGTATAACAAAGTCTAAGCATGTCTTGGTTTGAAAACCTTTACTCCAAAGTTTCGCCCGTCGTGGGGCTTTTTCAAGGCCTGCCCGGTACAATCCGCTCGACTGATTCCTACCTATATATATATATATATATATCTGCACCAAAGCAAATGCGGCCTTGGCCAGTAGGCATGCCATCTTTGATTTTTGTCTTTACATGTGTTTTAATTGTTTGGGGTTGTTGCGTGTTGTTTGGATTTTGCGGTTGTTTTTTGTTGTTGTGTGTGTTGATTTTTGTTGTTGTTGTTTTTTTGTTTTTTTTTTTGGGGGGGGGGGGTATTTTTGCTATTCTTGCTCATCAATCGAGTGAGTTGGATATGATTTTTGTCTTTGGTCACAAAAGTGCTATTTGCTGCTGTTGCATGCGTACGTGTGTTGTTTTGTTTTGTGTGATTTGGTGCTGTGGTGTGTTTTGATTTTGGTGGATTTTGAGGTTTCTTTCTATCAACCCTGCCAAACACCCCCCCCCCCCCCACCCACTCCCCTTCCCCCCCCCCCCCCCCCACCTCCACCCCTTCCCCTCCCCCGCCCGCCCCCCCCCCCCCCCCCACACCACACAAACACACCAACAACAGAAATGTTTGACTCTGGATTGCTCTTATGTACTATTCACTGTCATGGTTGACTGGGCGTTAACCCTGCCACCCCACCCCCCACCCCCACCCACCCCCCCACTTCCCCCCTTCCCCCCCCCCCCCCCCCCTTCCCTCCCTTCTCCCCATCCCTAATAAGCCTCATGGTTTCCGTGGACGTTAAGCACCATGTTCACTTACTTTCTTATGTGCTGCACCACCATCTCTCCATTCGACACTGACATTCAGCTGCAGTTTCCAAACTTTTCTTTCTTGGTGCTTTACGTCCACGGAGGCGAGATGGCCTATTAGGGACGGGGACAGAGTGGGAAGGGGCCGACAGAGTGAAGGCTCGACCGCGGAAACCGCCCGAAAAAGACAGAGAGAGACCGTGGACCGCCGCCAGAACGATGGGAGTGTTAGGGCGGTGTCCCCTCGCCACTGATTACCCAGCGACTTGTGCACTGCGCAATTGCTGTTTCAACTGCTGTGCTTGGGCAGAGTCACAAGGACAGTGTCCGTTGCACTGCTGTTGACGAACAACTTGGACAGCTCAAGCAAAGGAAGTCCAGCTTTCTTAGCCCAGCTCCACCTCCCTGCCCATGATCTCTTCTGGGCTAAGCTGAGGGTCCAGCTCCACCTCCCTCCTCTAAGATCTCTTGATCTTTTGATCTCGCCTGGAACCCTGTTTCCAAATGATGATGGTGAAGTGATGCTTTATGTCCTCAGATGTCAGTTGACGTATTAGGGACAAGTTGTGACCAATGCCGAAGCACGGTGCAATAGTTCTTTACGTCCACGGAAACCAGAAGGCTCGTTAGGACGGACAGTCCAGGACGTCCACCTCGACTCTCACACAGCTCCTGAACCATGTGTGTTTCCAAACCAACGGCTGTCCTTTTTATTCCCCTCCCAAACACCCCTCCCAGGAACAGACCCCCCCCCCCCCCCCCCCCCCCCCCCCCCCAAACAAGGGACAAAACTCTCAGCCTTCTGATCACAAGAGTCTGGTGTACGTTCTACACGTGTATGCAAGATGTTTAAAATTGAATGCAGTAGAGTTACGCTACTTCATGCTTAATGCCCCCAAAACACAAAATGACCCTTTTGGGGGTGGGGGGGGGGGGGGGGGGGGTTGTTTGTTCGTTGGTTTCTTTTTTTGTTGTTTGTTTGTTTATTTGACAGCGTGGACATTTTGAGCTTGTCTTTTTTCAGTAAAAAAAAAAGCGAGCATTTTTTTCTTTTCTTTTTTCGTTTCTTTTTAACATTGAAATGGGTTTGTTTGTTTTTTATAGGAAGATTGATTTGACTTTTTTTTTTTTTTTATATACTTTTTTGTTGTTGTTTGTTTTGTATTTGCTCTTTTATTATCTCTCTCTCTCTCTCTCTCTCTCTCTCTCTCTCTCTCTCTCTCTCTCTCTCTCTCTCTCTCTCTCTCTCTCTCTCTCTCTCTCTCTTTTTTGCAATTTTTCATAAGAACCATTTTTCTTAAAATGGTAAAAATGGTGAAAGTGTGTGTGAAAAAAAACATTCAGTTTTAGCCACTTAATTACTGTGTGGGTTTTTTGTTGTTGTTTTTCCTTTTTTTCTGAGCATTGGCCGTTTGTTCATGAAAACCATGTTTGAAAAAAGAATAAAGCGGTCTCAAAAAAGAGAATATTAATATATACTCTCTTATTAATATATACTCTCTCTCTCTCTCACAAGCCAGTCTTTAACCAGAGATTTCAGTACATGGTATACTAACCCTGTATTGTTCCCATTTTTCTGTCGGTGTAAGAAATGTTAAATCAATCTTGTGTTCACCGCATTTGTTGATGTTTTAAGTGTATGTAGACATCAAATTTGACGTCTTGATTGTACATATTTTGAAGTGTAAATGCATATGAAATTTCATATGTCATGGTGTATTTTGGTGTAAATAGATGTCGAATTTGAGGCCTGGCTATACAAGTCGATGTCAAATTTGACACCTGACTGTATGTTTAAGTGTAAACAGATGTCAAATTTGACACCTGATTCGTGATTGTATATTTAAGTATATAAACGGATGTCAAATTTGACATCTGACACCTGATTCGTGATTGTATATTTAAGTATATAAACGGATGTCAAATTTGACATCTCACCATATATATTTAAATATAAACGGATCTGAAATTTCACACCTGCCTGTATATATATTTTTGTGTGACTGAGTGTCAGATTTGACAGCAGGCTGTATATTTAGGTATAAATGGATGTCAAATTTGACATCTGGCTGTATACTTAACTTTTAAGTGTAGATGGTTGTCAAGTTTGACATCTGGGTGTATATTAATTTATGTATGAATGGATGTCAAACTGGACAGCTGATTGTATATATATCAAAATATCTATAATTACTGTGAAGTTGGCTGTGATTCGTGTATTCAGTTTTATTTTGTCCAGAACTCTGTTTTTTGGCTCCATCATACATTCACGGTCACGGTCCCAAACCTGGTCCAGGTTTTCAAAGCTACCCGTGTAAGTGTGGAATGGAACTTCCATTCAGTCACAGTCTAGTCTAGTCAAGTCAAGTCAGAAGTCACAATAAATACTTTAATCTTCCCTCACAGGGCAAGTCAGCTAATTGCTAAAAACTAATCAGTATAAAAAAATGAGGAAAAAAAAAATGTAACAAGCAACATCAGAAGCAGTATAATTTCCCACACTCATGATAACTTAAGCAGATAATTATGTGGACAGAATTCCATAACACAAAACATTGCAATACACCCTGAGAAAACATGCAAGTCTTGACCTACACCCCCCCCCCCCCCCCTCCCCAACTACCACCACCACCGCAACCCCCTCTCCCCCCCCCCCCCCCCCCCCCACCCACCACCCCCGCCCCCACCCCCTTCCCAACACACACATGCCTAGCCTGCATACACACACCCATAGTTATCAGACCTATTCATCAGCCAGACACACTCACCCATCTCTGGACCTGTATGCACCGCTCAAACCTAATCTGACAGCCACCAACCCACACTCCGAGCATCGCTTTCCGGCACCTTCCTCCAAAGGAAGGCTGTCGTAAACCAGTGCTTGGAGTTTGCCACCAACCCCCAACCCCAACTTGTGAAACGTTTTCGATACTGTCCAGGCTTTTTTCTTCTTCTTCTTCTTCTTTTTTGCCCCAGTTTCGTAGGGGCAAATTTAAAAAAAAGAAAAAAAGGTTTTTTTTTTTTTAGTGTGTTGTACGACACACTTTGCCACGGGACTGACAAAACATGCAATGATGTCTGCACAATTTGTTACCCGCGGCAGAGTGACAAATTGTGCAGACATTGTACCTTTTTTTGTCAAACTTGGATATATATATGCAATGTGTGTGTGTGCATGCGTGTGTGTGTGTGTGTGTTCTGATGGCCCTTCAGTAGGGTACTGCGGATGCAGAAGAAATGTAGGTCCCCTCAGCTGAGAAGCGACCACTATCAAAAGTTCCCCGTTTTTTGAGAGCTAGAGTACCTGTGGTGGAGTTTATGTACCTTACGATTATTAGCTCGCATGCCAGGTGATTCGGGTCTGTGTTGCTGTGTTATTCTGTTGTTGTGTATATGGTGTGTCAAACGCTCTTGGTTCCTTTTTTTTTTTTTTGTTTAATATATATACCGATTTCTGCAATAAAACAATCTGCACACGATCTGTTCTAAATTGACTATATTGTATATATAAATAATAATAATGGAAATTTGTAAAGCGCCAACCCTGCGGCTCAAAGCGCTGAACAAGCATACACACATAATGTACATCGAGATGGAAAATGTTAGCCAAAAAAAGGAAAAGATATCGACAAGGTTTTTTTAAATACTATGCTAGGTACACACACACACACGCTCTCACACACACACACACACACACACACACATACACACACACGTAACACACACACGCTCACACACACACACACACACACACACACACACACTGTACAGACTGATGGGAGTGAAGGACAATGCGGTTTAACTGAAATATTCTGAGAAGAGAAATGTCTTGAGTTGGCTTTTGAAGGAAGGGAGAGTAGCAGAGTGCCTGCATGACGTCTTGGGGTAGATTGTTCCAGATGTGGGGGCCAAAGTGTGAGAAAGTGCGAAAGCCATGGGTTTTGCGGTTGAAGCGTTGGATTTTGAGCATGCGTGTGTCTGACGAAGAGCAGAGAGAGCGGGAAGGAGTGTAGCAGCTCAGAAAGAAAAGAATCAGCACACGTTCTGTTCTAAATTGAATATATTGTATATATAAATGAGTTATTGTCAACTAATGGTGACTGATACATACCTGTCAACCCATACAGGTTGCCAGTATAAAATAGTTTTTTCATTATTTGTGCGGGGGGGGGGGGGGGTGATATGACCATATAGGAAAATTGATACAGGAAAACATAATTTTCATGATGATGATGATGAAGTGATGCTTAATGTCCTCGGATGTCAGTTGATGTATTAGGGACAAGCTGTGACCAATGCCAAAGCATGGTTTAATAATTCTTTACGTCCACGGAAACCAGAAGGCTCGTTAGGACGGACAGCCCAGGATGGCCACCTCGACTCTCACACAGCTCCTGAACTGTGGAATAATTTTCATGAGATTGTGTTGCTGTTCTAAACTGAGCAAAAAGATCGAAAAACTGTTGAACGAGCAGTCGACACACACCCCATCGCCAAATGCACACTGACTGGCCTAGTGCAACAGGCTAAGAAATCTCATCGGAAGTGAGATTTGAAGTCGTGCATGCATATTTAGCATAACATTGCTTCGTTCCTTCTGCTGCCACATTGACGTGCCGGTTGGAATTTAAAATGCTGTTGCTGCCAGCGAAAAAACAAAAAATTATGCCTATAGACCATTCCCACGAGAGGAAATTTTAGAGTGCTCTGCCCCTGCGTAAGGCGGAAGTTTGTTGACTGGGACGTTCCGGCGGCTATGTTAGGCCTACTGGGTGTCGCCTAGCGAAGGCAGTTTCGACCAACCGCAATACTAAAAAAATAACTACCATGGGGGGGATACTGTGTGTGCTGTTTGAACTACAAAGGAAAGGAGGTGGAGGGAACTTGAATTAAAGTTGCACAGATTAACTGCCGACAAGAAACTGCGAAATTAGGTGGTGCCCTCATGAAACTTTTCAAAAAAGTGACAGCATGTTTGCCACTTAATCCCAAGCTTTGTTTAACTATTTTATTTACTTTATTTCGGACAGTTTCTTTCAGTATCCTGATGTTTTTAAAAATTGGGGTGGGGGGTGTATATTTAAAGAGGATTCACAAAAAAAATCACCAAGCCTATGTGCTACCAAAGTATCATTACTGTTTCTACGCTACAGACAATGAGATATGCGGCCTAATCCTAGCCCTAACCCTATCAGCAGTGTGCATTTAATTTTTTTTTGTAATCTTTAATTTTTCATTCCTGACCAAAGTCTCCTGTTGGCGCATGTATGCCAACTGTGTTTGAGTGTGTTGATTTGTGCCTTTATATGGCCGATTGTAAATATAAGGTTTGAGTGAGACAGTGGCGTTGATGACATTTGCTTTCCACTGACAAGCACCACATTTAATAATTTTTTCTGTCTAAAAAGCCTGGAGTAGTTCAGAATAACTTTTCATATTACAACCCACTGCTACTTACTAACTTAAGTAAGGAATGTGGCCTGAGTTTTACCTTTTGGCTTAACTTCATTTTTTTTTTAAAGAAGTCAAATTATCAAAATTTCTTTAAACTTAAAGAGGTCTGAATCACAACAGTGTAATTACAGCAGCATACAGTTTATATCTATACATATACTGCTTTTTAAGAATCAAGAAAATTCATTTGTCCTCTGTAAACACAGGGAATTCAAATTATGGCCACAAGCAAAATAAGCAAACATAAATTATAACAAATAGTGTAGGCCTAGTGCATTAACTATTGATTAAAACACACACACAGACACTATTAGTATTACTGTATATATAATATATATATATATATCACATACATACACTATGCTAAAATATGCAAGTCAGTTTAGACACAGATTAAAAATACAGCTATTAAGCACACGCACACCCATACATCTATCTCTTTCTCTCGCTTACACACCCACATAACACCCTCCCCACCCACCTCCCCACCCCTCCCCCCTCCCACACACATATATAACACACAACCAGTATGTATGCATTCTACTTATTTTAAAAATTAATGTAATAATAAATACAGCCACAGATTAAGAGTACAACAATTAAAACACACACACATACTCACACACACAAAACACCCCACACACACACACACACACACACACACACACACCCCACACAACCACACACCACACACACACAACACACAAAACACACACACACACACACACACCCCCCTTCTCTCTCTTCTCGCTCTCTCTTCTCTCTCTCTCTCTCCCTCCTCTCCTCTCTCTCTCTCTTTTTCTCTCTCTCTCTCTCCTCTCTCCCCCACCACACACACAACCCACAATCTCTCTCTCTCTCTCTCTACTCTCTCATCTCTCTCTCTCTCTCTCTCTCCCCTCTCTCTCCTCTCTCCTCTCTTCTCTCCTCTCTCCCCTCTCTCTCACACACACACACACACACACACAATCTCTCTCTCTCTCTCTCTCTCCTCTCTCTCTCTCCCCTCTCTCTCTCTCCTCTCTCTCTCTCTCTCTCTCTCTCCTCTCTTCTCACCCACCCCAAACACTACACACACACACACACACCCCCACACACCCCAACACACAAAACACAACACATACACACAAACACAACACACACACACACACACACACAACCCATACAACCACTACACACACACAACCACACACACATAAATATATATTATATATTATATTAAAAAAAAATTTTTTTTTAAAAAAAAAACCCCCCCCCCCCCCCCCCCCCCCCCCCCCCCAAAACCCAAAAAAATATATTATATATATAATATATATATTATATTAAAAAATAAAAAAGAAACCCCCCACACACACACAACACACACACACACACACATACAACTGCATGCATGCTTGTGCTTTAAAAAAAAAAAAGGGCAATTCACTGATTCACACGGATTATTAAAATTTTTAGTTTCTTAAAAAAAAAAAAAAATGTTAATGATATTTTTTTCAGTTTCATTCATATGTGTGCTTTTGTGTTCTGTGAGGAAAACAACACTAATACAAGTAACTGTGAATAAATCATTAAATGTGACTTGTTTTTATTACCATTTATGAACAGTTTTGTTAAATAAGCAAATAAAGAGATTGCTTGAACTGATTCTGCTTCCTTTTTTATTAAAAATGTCCTCATAAAACACCTGCTCAAAAATAATTTTTAAACCTCTTGCTCAATCTCTTCATTGTCTTTACCACTTAACTCTGTGTTGTGTGTGGGTTGTGTGTGTGTGTTGGGTGTGTGTGTGTTTGGGGGTGTTTTTGTGGTTTGCTTTTGCCTGTGTGTGTGTGTGTTGTTTTTGTGGTGTGTTGGTTTTTGTGTGTGGTGGTGTGTGTGTTTTGTTGTAAAATACTCTCACACCCTTTTTTATCTTTATTATTAATATTACTAACGAATTAAACTTTCATAAGTATCCATAATTCAAAGTGTTGATATACATCTTTACAAGTCTATAATAATGTGTAGGTGAAGAAATTGCAGATTGTACAAATCTCCCTCTCCCCCTCACCTCCCTCCTCTCTCCCTCTCTCTGGCTCAGTGGTATGAGAGAAAAAATCTTCTTCCACTCACTTCGTTCAGATGTTTAATTGGATCAGACATCATGAGAAATGTATTGCAAACTATTTCAGTGTCTGGGTACTTTATTTCTAGTAAAACAGTTCAAGTCCCTGCCTTGTAACTTACAAAACTGAATGCAGAAGCAGAAAAATATTGCCCAAAATTACATAATTTCAAAATAAATGGGACAAGAACTAAAGGTTCATCTAGTAGAGTAGCAGTGTTCTCTGACATTGTACATTCTACGTATTCATCCTTCATGAGAATTTATATAGACACACTGATAGGCAATGCCATTTGTTAAAATGCAGGTTAGGTTGGCTGTTGATGAATTAACTTTATGAATTAATTTGTCAATGATGGTGGTCATGTGTGATTAGTTATGTCACTTATTGTAAGTTGAACATTTTCCGCTCTTCTTTGAGTAGCTGCGCTCACTGTCTTTGAAGGAATCACTAGTCAAGCAGCTTAGGATCACATTCAAAAGACTAATAACTTGTGTCTGACAGAGTGTGTGTGTGTGTGTGTGTGGCTAATTTTACAAATAAACATATGATTTTAAATGTAGTCTTAGTTATTAAATTATACTTGGGATGTATACTGATTTGATCAAATTGTATCATTAGTTAGGTTGGGGCAGCAAGGTCTTCGGTGCTGCATTTATGTGTAATACTTGGTTGTTGCTGTAACTATTATGAGTTGTGCCTGTTTCTGTGTGTGTTTAGTGTGAGTACAGCAGCTGTTTACCTGTGTGTTTAGTGTGAGTACAGCAGCTGTTTACCTGTGTGTTTAGTGTGAGTACAGCAGCTGTTTACCTGTGTGTTCAGTGTGAGTACAGCAGCTGTTTACCTGTGTGTTTAGTGTGAGTACAGCAGCTGTTTACCTGTGTGTTCAGTGTGAGTACAGCAGCTATTTACCTGTGTGTTCAGTGTGAGTACAGCAGCTGTTTACCTGTGTGTTCAGTGTGAGTACAGCAGCTGTTTACCTGTGTGTTCAGTGTGAGTACAGCAGCTGTTTACCTGTGTGTTCAGTGTGACTGTGAGTACAGCAGCTGTTTACCTGTGTGTTTAGTGTGAATATGCCTGTTGACCTGTGTCTTTATACTTTTTGTCTATTCTTATTCTCTCTCTCTCTCTCTCTCTCTCTCTCTCTCTCTCTCTCTCTCTCTCTCTCTCTCTCTCTCTCTCTCTCTCTTTTATTTTATATATTTCATTTTCATCAGTATTTTTATTTACATTTACTTCTATTACGTTTTCTTTATGGTTTCTTATATATATATATATATATATTTATATATATATATATATATATATAATATATATATATATATATATATAACTTTTTACTCTTATTTTCTTCTTCTTCTCTCTCTCTCTCTCTCTCTCTCTCTCTCTCTCTCTCTCTCTCCTCTCTCTCTCTCTCCCGTCCGCAGAAACCACAAGGTTTACTAGGGACATGGTGCTTTACGTCCACAGAAACCACGAGGCTTATTAGGGACAAATCAGGCCCAAAAGACCACACGACTTCAATGAGACAACAAACATCGTAGACCGATCAGCAAGGAAGCTAGAACATCCGCTGCTGTGTTGTAAAAACCACCAAAACAATCATCTTCAGAAACAGCTTTTTTCCAAGGACAGTCACGTAGACTGGAACAACCTAGAAGACAGCATAGTCTGTGCTGAGACAACTGAGGTATTTGGATCTTCTCCCTTGTCCTCTTCAGCCTTGAGAGGGGGGTTGGGGTGGTGGTCCCGGAAGGTGTGACCCATAGGCCGCATAAATATGTGACGAGTAGGCGTGTGCAGAGAAGCCGTGATAACCACCCGGCCATCGCGCAAAACTCAGTCAAGCCGACCCGTGTTCCTGTCTCGACCAGTTGTTGCCGGAACTGCCACGTCAGCTATAGCTTTTCACGCCAGTCCGCGAACCCACGCCAAGTTTTAGTGCTTTTTTATTTATTTGTTGTTGTTGTTTTTAGTCGCTGAATCGTTGAAGGCGTAAGACTGATCTGCACCAAACGGATCGACAGTTTTAGCGTGTTTGCGGCCCAGCCCACGCCGAACCCATGTCAAGTTTTTAGTTCTTCTTCGCTGAATCGTTGAAAGCGTTGTACTGATCGGAACCAAAGGCATCGACAGTTTCAGTGTGTTTGCTACGCGCGGGCCGCACCGACTCACCAGCTTAGTTCAAGGGGATCGTAATGGCGGTGGGGTTGCTGAAACGGTTACTCAGCATCGGCTGGTCTGGATCTTTTACTTGGTGTGTGTCAGCTGGTTCGTCTACCTGGCCTTCCACCTGCAAGGCCGGCACCAGTTTCAGGACGACTTGAACGTCGCGGTCCCTTTCGTGTCAACGGTTGTGCTGGGTGTTTCAATGGTCTTGAAATGCAACGCGTACGTCTTGCTCTGTGTGTTCTGCAAAGTGCGGTGTGAGGTCAGGAAGTCTGGTTGGTTGAGGTGCGTACTGTTCGTGCTTTTCGCCTGTTTCTTTTCCTACTTTTTTGTGACAGCGGCACTCGACAAGTCCCTCATATTCGGGTGGAATTTGAGCAAAAAACACCTTGTGGGTCTCATGGAAAAAAACATCATTGACATTGGGGACATAAGACCGTCTGACCTGGACAGTCATGATGTGTTTTACCGTTACGAAGGAGAGGATGTTGAGCTACTACGCCACAATGACGTCATCATCTGGATGTCCCACGGCCTTCTCGCCGATGACGTATTGATGAACATGACGTGGAGACTTAACTACGAACCAATCGCGTGGTCGGACCGCCATAGTTACCATGTCACGTGGACTGAACTTCCTATTGACGAAAAAATGAACGTATTAAACGTGACTGGCGAAGTAATGCATTTGTTTGCTACTTCTGAACACTTATCAGGTCTGGAGTTAAACACATTGAAAGACGCACAGTGGGATGAAAAAGCTATGGAAATGATATGGGCGAAAAATCATTTCAGACTGAGCGTGTACAAAGTTGACACAAATTTACAAATCAGACTCTTAAAAGCATCTGACTTTGGAGTATACAGGTGGACTTGTGCCGACCTCCAAAAAGGACTCCTCGACCACATGGTCAGTAACGTGCGTCCATTGCTGGACAGGAACCTGCGCCACCAAGTGAAACGCCAAGAGAAGTGGCAGCCCAAAGTTACAGCAAGTGAAATGATATCTAGGTTTCGTAAGTATCAAGACGAATTAGTCTTTGCCGCGAAGATGATCATTGTCATGTCTCATAAATTGCCACGGAACGAATTCGGACAGTACATGGGGCTCGGGTGTTTGCACGATCGCAAAACGAGAATAGCTCTACCTCCAGGCGCAATTGTTTTTGTCACAGCATCGTACTGGCAAAACGAACAAGACGAAAATGAAATAGCTGTTGACTTCCTCATTAATGAAAGGTCACTTCGCAGCTCCACCAATGTCTGGCTTTGTTCAAAACTGCTGCTGTTGTACTACTGGATGTTTAAGGGTGAGAGCTGTCAGAGAAGCGTCGATTTTTGTATTCCTCCCTTGGAGAGGCCCCTGGCGTACAATGCTAATACAGACAAAGCAAAAACTGGATCG
>JABMCL010002779.1:150000-160000 GCA_018857735.1 Alviniconcha marisindica
TGTTGTTTTTAAAACTAAACACACATACCTTCGCTTTTCAGCACAGGTCACTAACTAACTAACTCTAATAACTAAAGCTTTCATTTTTCAGCACAGGTCACTTAGTCTAAAATCTAAGGGAAGAGCAACACACTTTTTAGCATGTAAACTCGGGGGATACGTGTGCGTGGACCAGCACTTTTCAGCATTGAGTCGCAGAAACCGGGGAGGCACGGTCCTTTACGTCAGTGAGTGTTCCGCAAGCATGAATGAATGAGAATTTACATATAGCGCATAAAAAGCTTCCACACAAAACCTTGCTTGTTCACAGCGCCAGATACGCACAGTGCATACATGTAAGCTCTCGCAAGCTAAAACTACCAAAGGACACTCACACCAAAAAGTACAAACAGCTCCTACCCACCCACCCATTCCCAAAAGTGGAACTATACGTAGCAGTTAAATGTAAAAATATATACAGAGTTACAAATAATGATAACAGAAAAAAGAACCACACACGCACACGCACACGCACCCACACACACAGACACACAGACACACAGACACACACACACACACACACACACCACACACACACACACACAGTAATTATGGCAACATCAACTTCACTTAACACACACACCAGCGCAAGCGCAGGTACACAATCGCATCGACTATCATCCCTAGGTAATGAAATGGGTTTTCAGCAAAGGTCTGAAAGACTGAATGGAGTCCTTCTCCTTGATGCTCTCGGGGAGGACATTCCAGAGGGAGGGAGCGACATACCTGAAGGTTCGCTGGCCGTACCGCTTTGTCTTGGAATCCCTGGGCCCGGGAACACCAAGGAGAGATCTACAGATTCCTCACATTCAAACGGTATTGACAAAACACATATTACAAAGTTGCTGCTCCAGGCCACACGATGTGACAGTTTATTAACCGTTTCTTGCAAAAAGCTGCATGTTACTTATATTTCTCTGTACTCAAGTTAATTTACCAATTTCTTTTAGTACATTACTTGATGCATTATAAGCCTCTGGACAAATTTGATCACATGATTATGTGACCCTCACTGAAAACCTTTCGGAGCTGGTCCCGCCGTGACACAGTCGGATTGGAGCACACTCTAAGTTTGCTGTGCAACGCCAAAGGTTCTTTGCATCGCCACGCACCTTTGCCATCAGGATGGTTGTGACACAGGTGGAGGGGTGGTCGCCTGGTTGACCACAGGAGAGGGTGACAAAGGTGGAGGGGTGGTCGCATGGTTGACCACAGAGGAGGGGTGACACAGGTGGAGGGGTGGTCGCCTGGTTGACCACAGGAGAGGGTGACACAGGTGGAGGGGTGGTCGCCTGGTTGACCACAAGAGAGGGTGACACAGGTGGAGGGGTGGTCGCCTGGTTTACCACAGGAGAGGGTGACAGGTGGAGGGTGTCGCCTGGTTGACCACAGGAGAGGGTGAACAGGTGGGGGGGGGGTTGACCACAGGAGAGGGTGACACAGGTGGGGGGGGGGTGTCGCCTGGTTGACCACAGGAGAGGGTGACACAGGTGGAGGGGGGTCGCCTGGTGACCACGAGAGGTGACACAGGTGGAGGGGTGGTCGCCTGGTTGACCACAGGAGAGGGTGACACAGGTGGAGGGGTGGTCGCCTGGTTGACCACAGGAGAGGGTGACACAGGTGGAGGGGTGGTCGCCTGGTTGACCACAGGAGAGGGTGACACAGGTGGAGGGGTGGTCGCCTGGTTGACCACAGGAGAGGGTGACACAGGTGGAGGGGTGGTCGCCTGGTTGACCACAGGAGAGGGTGACACAGGTGGAGGGGTGGTCGCCTGGTTGACCACAGGAGAGGGTGACACAGGTGGAGGGGTGGTCGCCTGGTTGACCACAGGAGAGGGTGACACAGGTGGAGGGGTGGTCGCCTGGTTGACCACAGGAGAGGGTGACACAGGTGGAGGGGTGGTCGCCTGGTTGACCACAGAGAGGGTGACACAGGTGGAGGGGTGGTCGCCTGGTTGACCACAGGAGAGGGTGACACAGGTGGAGGGGTGGTCGCCTGGTTGACCACAGGGAGGGTGACACAGGTGGAGGGGTGGTCGCCTGGTTGACCACAGGAGAGGGTGACACAGGTGGAGGGGTGGTCGCCTGGTTGACCACAGGAGAGGGTGACACAGGTGGAGGGGTGGTCGCCTGGTTGACCACAGGAGAGGGTGACACAGGTGGAGGGGTGGTCGCCTGGTTGACCACAGGAGAGGGTGACACAGGTGGAGGGGTGGTCGCCTGGTTGACCACAGGAGAGGGTGACACAGGTGGAGGGGTGGTCGCCTGGTTGACCACAGGAGAGGGTGACACAGGTGGAGGGGTGGTCGCCTGGTTGACCACAGGGGAGGGGTGACACAGGTGGAGGGGTGGTCGCCTGGTTGACCACAGGGGAGGGTGACCCCAGGTGGAGGGGTGGTCGCCATGGTTGACCACAGGAGAGGGTGACACAGGTGGAGGGGTGGTCGCCTGGTTGACCACGGGAGGGTGACACAGGTGAGGGGTGGTGCCAGGTGAAGGGGGGTGACACAGGTGGAGGGGTGGTGGACACAGAGGTGGGGGGGTGATCGCCTGGTTGACCACAGGGGAGGGTGACACAGAAGTGAAGGGGCGGTGACACAGAAGTGAAGGGGCGGTGACACAGAAGTGAAGGGGTGGTGACACAGATGTGAAGGGGTGGTGACACAGATGTGAAGGGGTGGTGACACAGAAGTGAAGGGGTGGTGACACAGATGAAGGGGGGTGACACAGAAGTGAAGGGCGGTGACACAGAAGTGAAGGGATGGTGACACAGAGGTGAAGGGGGTGACACAGAAGGGGAAGGGGCGGTGACACAGAAGTGAAGGGATGGTGACACAGAGGTGAAGGGGCGGTGACACAGAGGTGAAGGGATGGTGACACAGAAGTGAAGGGGCGGTGACACAGAAGTGAAGGGATGGTGACACAGAGGTGAAGGGATGGTGACACAGAGGTGAAGGGATGGTGACACAGATGTGAAGGGGTGGTGACACAGAAGTGAAGGGATGGTGACACAGAGGTGAAGGGATGGTGACACAGAAGGGGAAGGGATGGTGACACAGATGTGAAGGGGTGGTGTCACAGATGTGAAGGGATGGTGACACAGAGGTGAAGGGATGGTGACACAGAAGTGAAGGGATGGTGACACAGATGTGAAGGGGTGGTGACACAGAAGTGAAGGGATGGTGACACAGAAGTGAAGGGGTGGTGACACAGAGTTGAATGGGTGGTGACACAGAGGTGAAGGGGTGGTGACACAGAGGTGAAGACACAGAGGTGAAGGGGTGGTGACACAGAGGTGAAGGGGTGGTGACACAGATGTGAAGGGGTAGTGACACAGAGGTGAAGGGGTGGTGACACAGATGTGAAGGGGTGGTGACACAGATGTGAAGGGGTGGTGACACAGATGTGAAGGGGTGGTGACACAGAAGTGAAGGGGTGGTGACACAGAGAGGAGAGAGAGAGAGGTGGACAGACTGAAGGGCGTGGGGGGTGGGGGGGTGGGGGGGGGAAGGGGGGCGGGGGGGGGGGGGGGGAGTACTTCTTACATTGGCCCCCATCTTATCGGATCAAAGACTGAACCAAGGTCAAGAACAAAAGCTCGAAATAACCAAAGGTGCAGCCGGAAATTATCCAAGTTTTCAGATTCAGTAGACGATGTTTCATTGGTCCAAAGAATGTCCAGTCAGCGACAGAGCATTGTGTCAACCATCCGGGTAGTTCGCTGTAGTCCAGTTTCACCACCAAAATCGTCGGGGGGAAATTCTGACACCGCAGACTAACGCTGTTCACGATAGCCTCAGCTTCAAAAAGCCGGTTCTCCTGCATATAGTGTCTCGAGAAGAGAATTACGAAACGACTGCTGTTCTCTATAGCCGCGTCTAACTCAGATAGCTCCGGTAGGTTTGGTGGGACGTCGCGTACAGGAAAGAACACTCTTTGTTTCAACGCTTCTGCGATGTTCACGATGCACGTGCCGGTTCTGCCTGCGTCAGTTTCGCTGAGAGACAAAAAGATGTCGTACTGTGGTCTCGAAACCTCTCTTTCCGGATCTCCATCATTATCTTCGTTGTTATGGTCACGAGTGTGGTTTGGAGGCACTGGCCTTTTCAAAATCAGTTTCTTGCAGAGGGTGCCTGTTTTATCGATGACATGCAGTAAACCAATCAAAATGACAATACACAGAACGGACAAGGCTCCAATAAAGATAAGCTCTTCTTTGTGGAAATACAGCGCTTCAGCATGTGCAAGCTGTCTGGTCATTTGCATTTCTCGCTTTGTTGGAATCCAGTCAGATGCGTCCCAGGATTCATATGCGTATGTAGACGAATCATTGTACAACAGTAGGTCAGAGATGAGGTTCTGTTTTTCTGGCTGAATGAATGTTTTTACAGGAAAGATAACACGAACCAGTTCGTACTGCTTTGTGCTGCAGTTGTAGTACTGGCGGTAAAATTCCACTTTCAACCAGCCGTATGTTTCAGGACCCAAACAGAAGATAAACGATCCAGTTTTTGCTTTGTCTGTATTAGCATTGTACGCCAGGGGCCTCTCCAAGGGAGGAATACAAAAATCGACGCTTCTCAGACAGCTGTCACCCTTAAACATCCAGTAGTACAACAGCAGCAGTTTTGAACAAAGCCAGACATTGGTGGAGCTGCGAAGTGATCTTTCATTAATGAGGAAGTCAACAGCTATTTCATTTTCGTCTTGTTCGTTTTGCCAGTACGATGCTGTGACAAAAACAATTGCGCCTGGAGGTAGAGCTCTTCTTATTTTTCGATCGGGCAAACGCGCGAGTCTCGTGTGTGGTTTGAATTCGGTCACAGTAGATAATTTATCAAACATCAGAGGGATATTACTCGCGGCAAAGGCTACTTTTTCTCGATACTTACGAAACCTATATTTCATTTCAAAACATGTAACGTTGGGCCACTTCTCTTTGCGTTTCACTTGGTGGCACCAGTTCCTTTCCAGCAATGGATGCATGTTGCTGGTTATATGGTCGTTGAGTCTTTTTCTGAGGTCGGCATAGCTCCACTTGTATTCTCCAAAGTCAGAAGCTTTTAAGAGTCTGATTTGTAAGTTTGTGACAACTCTGTACATGCTCAGTCTGAAGTGATTTCTTTTCCATATCATTTTCATCGCTTTTTCACCCCACTGTGCTTTCACGTGGCTTAACAGCGAAGAATAAGAAGCAAAGGCATCTATTTCTCGTTTGCCAATCACTTTTGATACGTTAATTTTTTCGTCATCGGACAATTCAGTCCACGTGACATTGTAACTATGGCGGTCCGACCACGCGATTGGTTCGTCGTTAAGTCTCCACGTCATGTTCATCAATACGTCATCGGCGGGAAGGCCGTGGGACATCCAGATGATGACGTCATTGTGGCTTAGTAGCTCAACATCCTCTCCTTCGTAACGGTAAAACACACTCATGACTGTCAGACCACAGTCTTATGTCCCCAATGTCAATGATGTTTTTTTCCATGAGACCCACAAGGTGTTTTTTGCTCAAATTCCACCCGAATATGAGGGACTTGTCGAGTGCCACTGTCACAAAAAAGTAGGAAAAGAAACAGGCGAAAAGCACGAACAGTACGCACCTCAACCAACCAGACTTCCTGACCTCACACCGCACTTTGCAGAACACACAGAGCAAGACGTACGCGTTGCATTTCAAGACCATTGAAGTTCCACCCAGCACAACCGTTGACACGAAAGGGACCGCGACGTTCAAGTCGTCCTGAAACTGGTGCCGGCCTTGCAGGTGGAAGACCAGGTAGACGAACCAGCTGACACACACCAAGTAAAAGATCCAGACCAGCCGACTGATGCTGAGTAACCGTTTCGGCAACCCCACCGCCATTACGATCAACTAAGCTGGTGAGTCGGTGCGGCCCGCTCGTAGCAAACACACTGACTGAAACTGTCGATGCCTTTGGTTCCGATCAGTACAACGCTTTCAACGATTCAGCGAAGAAGAACTAAATACTTGACATGGGTTCGGCGTGGGCTGGGCCGCAAGCACGCTAGAACTGTCGATCCGTTTGGTGCAGATCAGTCTTACGCCTTCAACGACTCGATTCACCACCGGTAAAATAAAAAATTAAAATAAAAAAAGAAGAAGAAAAAAGAAGAAAAAAGAAAAAAAGCACTAAAAACTTGGCATGGGTTCGAGAGCTGGCGTGAAAAGCTATAGCTGATTCAACGTGGCAGTTCCGGCAACCACAGGTCGAAACAGGGACACGGCCGGTCGGCTTGACAGTGCATGAGTTTTGGGCGATGGCCGGGCGGTTATCACGGATTCTCTGCACACGCCTACTTGACACATAAGCTGCTCTTGAGTCTCACCTCCCGGGAAACAGAACTTTAAAAAACAAACAAACAAACAAACAGAAAAAACGTACTATCTGCAGCTAGTCGTTGTAAGTCGCCGCCGCCGGTACGACGTCACTAACAGTGAAACCGACGAGTAAACTGAAGAAGAAGAAGAAAAGTCGTTGTGCAGTTCACACTGTCAGTCACACTCACAGATCCCACCATGAAGGTTTATATGGACGTAACTAAGCACCATAGTGAAAGAAGATCTAAGAGAACTAACCGCAATGCATTGCCGGATACCGAAACACGACACTCATTCAGACTGACTGAGACTAACCAGCCATGCGGCCGGGAGCACTGGCTATGAGTATGACTGATGAGTCATTGTCACTCAGTGACTGAAGCAGCCAAAAAGCTATTCACATGCAACACCGTTCCGGACTGTAGCGTCACTGAGATTGATCAACTGCGGCACACATACTGAGTATGCCGCAGTTGCCGATTATTATCATGTAATAATGATTATGATTATTATCATGTAATAATGATACGGGCACAAGCCTGCGATCGACTGATCACGATGACGCACAACTGAATGGCTGTTTTTTTGTTGTGTCAGTCAGTTTTTCTCTCTCACTGAGTCTCGCGAATGTCAGTACGTGGATTTCTTATTCGTGATCTGGACTACTACCGAAACGTGACTGACACGGCAAGCAAGGCCAATCCCAAAAAGTTCCCGAAACTGAGGCAGCTTCAGTGCCAGTAACTGAGCGAGTGAAGGCCATGGAGACTTTGGCGGTAGCCATTTTGATCCGGCCGAGAGTCTGTGTGTTGCATACGAATATCGGTTACGGGCTTCCACATACACACATTTCTTGGTTTAGACTCAGTGAAGTCCGCAGATCCCTTCCAGTCCTATCCAGGATTGTTTTGAACAAAGTTAACCCTTTCCGCCCTGCCCGTATGACGTCACTATGTAGCTTCGCCATGGGACTGCGGCTCGAAGATACAAAGTACCGGAGACAACCCGCAATTGTTGCTTCCCTTACCATTCATTCTTTCGAGAAAAAGGAAGAAAAGGCATTGCTGTTGCTAACATGGCGGCTCGTCTGCTTTTACTTGGGGCCTTCCTTGTTGTGTTAGAAGTATGTAATCTACCTTCATTCCTTTTTTATATGTTTGTAGATTTGCGTAGCGTGAGATATGTTAGTTCTGAATCTGATGGAAATCGAAAGAAATGGGTTGAATGTGATATGTCTACATTTCGTTGAATATAATATTGTAGTTTATACGGTGTCGAAACGGGCTTATGTCAGCATTCGCTTTTTCGAGACTCCTTTGTATTTGATTTGACTTTTCATTCTTCTTCTTTCACTAAATGTCCACCCTCAACATTGTGAGGATTTTGATAGTGTCGTTGGGGGGGGGGGGGGGGGGAGGGAGTGTCAGGCATAGGTGCGGAATGAATCTGGAAGGCCTGGCTGCCAGGAAGATCACAAGTTTGGGGGGTGGGGGGGGGGGGGGGGGGGTATAGCAAAGAACTGGATGGGTAGGGGAGTATGGAACAGGAGGGGAGGGGTCTGTGGGTGGGTTATATCCGGAGTTTGAAGACTTCAGCCTTCCCGACGCCCACCATAGGTGCTTGTAATTTATAAAGCCATACATTTCAAACAGAACGATGCCCAGAGTGCTCCTGCAGAATCAACATACAAGGGAGTTATTCAGTTAATTTGTGACATCTTTCAAGCGCTAATTAACATGTTTGTATGTTGTAAAGTAATAGTTAGCACTGTCTTTGTAAAACTAAAAGCATCATATTGCTTCTTGTTCTGCATCTCTGCTACTACCATCGTACCAGGCAACGTCAGCAGATGTGGCACTGATCAAGGCTGATGTGAGGGGGGACAAATCAGCAGCAGACGAACATCAGGATGTCTTCTGCCTGGCCTACAACCCCTTGTTTCACCCTCTGCCGTCCACCTACAGTGGTCAGGTAGGGGAGAGGTCACCTCCACAGTATTGATCCCCTGTTACGGTTTATCAGGGGGTCTTGATCTTCTACTCTGTAGGCGACCAACTTCTTTTTAATATATATATATATATATATATATATAGAAGTCCCAGTAAACATGCCGGATCTGATTCGCATCTAATCCAGATCTGCCCAGAAGCGCTGGCCAGAAGCAGGCTGGATGATTCAGATTGCACACTGGCTTGCTTCTGGACCAGATCCGTTTGGCCAAAACCTGACACAGTCAGCCAGAACTTGATCAGATCCAGGCTGGTTTTTCACAATATCATCTGCGACGTCTACAGGTGGATCATTGCAACCAAGCCTGAAAGTGGAAGACTGGTGGGCCGGTTGCGTCTTGCCAGAAACCGGGCCTGATGATTCCTGCACACCGGCTTGCTTCCACTTCCAGACCAGTTGCATTTCACCAAACCCTGACAAGGCCGTCCAGATCTGATCTGGGTCGGTTTTGTACAGTAAGATCCATGCTTGTTTGGTAAAACGGAACGGAATCGGACGTGGGAAGTCGGATCAGGCATATATATGACTTAGTGCCAAAAGGTGCGCAAGAAAAGAGGACAGAGGTACTAGAAAATAAAGTTGACAGGATGTGAGTGAGTAATGCATTTTTTGAATGAACACATGTGAAGTCATCCCCCAAATGAAGGGAGAAGGCAGTGCTGCTTTTCGTTCCTGAGAAATTTGACTTTCAGTGTGATTTGTGACAAGATGTTGAACATTACACATTACAACAAACCCACATCACTGTGCTGCTAATCATGAAGTAAACTGTGAAAACCCAACTTATCTTACAAGATGTGATCCACATGAGTATTACCACGTCAACTGTTGTTGTTCTGTGTCACACAGAACAGCATGCTACGCATAGTTTGTTGCAATACATAACGTTCAACATACAGCCAATCTTGAACTTTTTTAAAATGAAAAAAAAGCAAACATTTTGACACATAAACAGTTATTCTTTAATAGAACAGTATGTGACAATGAAGATTTGATGATTTTTTTTTTCTCTCAATTTAAGCTTTCTTGACATAAACAGCAAATGATGTAAGAAATATGTCGAACATTACTATTTCAACAAGATGTACAATGCTGTTTTTTTCTTGATGAAAATGATAAATCAGTAACTTTTTATTACTGTAAAGTATAAAGACACATAACTATTTCCATGTGAACAATTTTTGCTGCATTATTTTGTTGTAGTGGATAACATAATGTTAATGAACAACATGGTACTTTGTTTTTCATAACAAAATAAATAATACTTATTATTTAACAAACAAATAAGTGTTTTGTAAAAGAAAATGGAGCAAGTAAGAGTGAGTGCAACTTTTGCTGCTTTTGGGTGTCACAGGAAAACACACAGCAACCTGTCATCCATGCGTTTCTTGGTCATGTTGACTCGGGTGCCTAGGACAAAAACAGTTGAACAGTTAACTTAAAAGTGAAAGAATTAATAATAATAAATAGAAAAAATCGTAATAAATATTACTAAAAAAAAACACAGCCAAAGAATAATGCTATTAAGATTGGCACCTTACATTTTTAGAACTCTGGAAGGCAGACAGGCATGGTCACTCTAATTATGTCGAACGTTATTATTTCC
>JABMCL010002779.1:165000-182500 GCA_018857735.1 Alviniconcha marisindica
AAAACTTTTCAGACGTCCAGTAGACAATACACTCAGTTTTGTGTGTGTGTGTGTGTAGTTAAAACTTTTCTGACGTCCAGTAGACAATACACTCACTTTTGTGTGTGTAGTTAAAACTCTACCCAATCTCCTGCAGACAATACCCTCAATTTTGTGTTTGTTTGTAGTTAAAACGTTTCAGACGTCCAGTAGACAATACACTCACTTTTGTGTGTGTAGTTAAAACTCTACCTGACCTCCTGCAGACAATACCCTCACTTTTGTGTGTGTAGTTAAAACTTTTCAGACATCCAGTAGACAATACACTCAGTTTTGTGTGTGTGTGTGTGTAGTTAAAACTTTTCTGATGTCCAGTAGACAATACACTCACTTTTGTGTGTGTAGTTAAAACTTTTCAGACATCCAGTAGACAATACACTCAGTTTTGTGTGTGTGTGTGTGTGTGTGTAGTTAAAACTTTTCTGACGTCCAGTAAACAATACACTCACTTTTGTGTGTGTTTGTAGTTAAAACTTTTCAGATGTCCAGTAGACAATACACTCACTTTTGTGTGTGTAGTTAAAACTCCTCTGACCTCCTGCAGACAGTACCCTTAATTCTGTGTGTGTGTGTGTGTAGTTAAAACTTTTCTGACGTCCAGTAGACAGTACACTCAGTTTTGTGTGTGTGTGTGTAGTTAAAACTTCTCAGACGTCCAGTAGACAATACACTCACTTTCGTGTGTGTAGTTAAAACTCTACCCAACCTCCTGCAGACAATACCCTCAATTTTGTGTGTGTTTGTAGTTAAAACTTTTCAGATGTCCAGTAGACAATACACTCAATTTTGTGTGTGTGTGTAGTTAAAACTTTTCAGATGTCCAGTAGACAATACACTCAATTTTGTGTGTGTGTAGTTAAAACTTTTCAGATGTCCAGTAGACAATACACTCACTTTTGTGTGTGTAGTTAAAACTTTTCAGACGTCCAGTAGACAATACACTCACTTTTGTGTGTGTAGTTAAAACCTTTCAGACGTCCAGTAGACAATACACTCACTTTTGTGTGGGTAGTTAAAACTTTTCTGACATCCAGTAGACAATACACTCACTTTTGTGTGTGTAGTTAAAACTCTACCCAACCTCCTGCAGACAATACCCACAATTTTGTGCGTGTTTGTAGTTAAAACTTTTCTGACGTCCAGTAGACAATACACTCACTTTTGTGTTTGTAGTTAAAACTTTTCAGACGTCCAGTAGACAATACCCTCAGTTTTGTGTGTGTATGTAGTTAAAACTTTTCAGACGTCCAGTAGACAATACCCTCAGTTTTGTGTGTGTATGTAGTTAAAACTTTTCAGACGTCCAGTAGACAATACCCTCACTTTTGTGTGTGTATGTAGTTAAAACTTTTCAGACGTCCAGTAGACAATACCCTCACTTTTGTGTGTGTAGTTAAAACTCTACCTGACCTCCTGCAGACAGTACCCTCAATTTTGTGTGTGTTTGTAGTTAAAACTTTTCTGACGTCCAGTAGACAATACACTCAGTTTTGTGTATGTGTAGTTAAAACTCTTCCAGCCTCCTGCAGTCAATACCCATAATTTTGTGTGTGTGTGTAGTTAAAACTTTTCTGACGTCCAGTAGACAATACACTCAGTTTTGTGTGTGTAGTTAAAACTCTTCCGACCTCCGACAGACAATGCCCTCATTTTATTGTGTAGTTAAAACGTTTCAGACCTTTAGCAGACAGTACTCTCCCTTTTTTGTGTAGTTAAAACTTTTCAGACCGGACTGCAGACAGTACTCTTATTTTATTGTGTAGTTAAAACTTTTGAGACTCTGGCTAATAATACCCTGCATTTTTTGTGTGTAGTTAAAAAAATTCAGACCTCTAGCAGACAATACCCTCACTTTTTGGTGTGTAGTTAAAACATTTCAGACCTCTAGAAGACAATGCTCTCATTTTTTGTGTAGTTGAAACTTTGCAGGCCTCTAGCTAACAATACAATAGCCTCACTTTTGTGTGTGTAGTTAAAACTTTTCAGACTTCCTGCAGGCAATACCCTCATTTTTTTCAATTTTGTGTGTGTATGTGTGTGTGTGTGTGTGTGTAGTTAACACTTTTCACACATCTAGCAGACAATGCCTTCACTTTTTTGTGTGTAGTTAAAACTCGTCAGACCTCCTGCAGACAGTATTCTCACTTTTGGGGGTGTAGTTAAAACTTTTCAGACCTCTATAGCAAACAATACCCTCCCTTTGTTATGTAGTTGAAACATTTCAGACCTGCATCAGACAATACAGCACCCTCCCTTTTTTGTGTAGTTGAAACTTTGCAGACCTCCAACAGACAATACCCTCCCTTTTTTGTGTGTAGTTAAAACATTTCAGACCTCCAGCAGACAATACCCTCCCTTTTTTGTGTAGTTAAAACATTTCAGACATCTAGCAGACAATACCCTCCCTTTTTTGTGTAGTTAAAACATTTCAGACCTGCATCAGACAATACAGTACCCTCCCTTTTTTGTGTAGTTAAAACTGTTCAGACCTCCATCAGACAATACAGTACCCTCCCTTTTTTGTGTAGTTGAAACTTTGCAGACCTCCAACAGACAATACCCTCCCTTTTGTGTGTAGTTAAAACATTTCAGACCTCTAGCAGACAATACCCTCCCTTTTTTGTGTAGTTAAAACATTTCAGACCTCCATCAGACAATACAGTACCCTCCCTTTTTTGTGTAGTTAAAACTTTTCAAACCTCTAGCAGACAGTACCCTCCCTTTTTTGTGTAGTTAAAACTTGAAGCTTTGAGAAGCAGGAAGTAATCTTCAGCCAGCTGTCACATATTATAATAATTTAAATTATAATAAATAACTTGTATAGCGCTATACTGGGTACAGTATCGCACAAGTATACAGAAGTATACAAGTTCGCACATGTATACAGAATATTCACTGACATGATCAGTACCATGATTATTATATTCTCATAGATGGAAAATAACAAAGAAAGATACATATCTGTATAATGTAATCTAATACTGTAATAGAAGTCATTCCCAGAATTTCGAAAGTGAAACTGACCAATGGTCATGATCTCTGTCATAGAATTTGACACAGTTTGTGCTTTTTTTGCCATCTCCCCGAAGTCTTTAAACTGTTCAAGCACACTCGGGCAGGGATCTTGGGAAGACTGCAGATGATTCTTTGCCTTTGTTCCCCTACGGTGTAGCCAGTCTCTCTCTCTGTCTCTCTCTGTGTCTGTCTCTCTGTGTCTCTGTCTCTGTCTGTCTCTCTCTGTCTCTGTCTCAGTCTGTCTCTCTCTCTGTCTCTGTCTCTGTCTGACTCTCTCTCTCTGTCTGTCTGTCTGTCTGTCTCTCTCTCTCTCTCTCTCTGTCTCTCTGTCTCTCTCTCTGTCTCTCTCTGTCTCTCTCTCTCTCTCTGTCTCTCTCTCTCTCTCTCTCTCTCTCTCTCTCTCTCTCTCTCTCTCTCTCTCTCTCTCTCTCTCTCTCAGTAGTCAGTTACATATGCCGGTTGTAGGCTCATAGCTCATAATATGTAACTGAATGATGTATGGCATGTGTTGATCTGGCGCCGTGAACACGCTATGTTTTGTGTGGAAATTCTCGTGTATAACGTTTCACTCACTCATTCATGCCTAGATGTATTTATAAATAATGCCTGTAATTTGATATCTACTCATCAGCAGCGTAGCAAGGACTTCTTGTTAGGTTTCTGACTGAACCTAAACTACAATCCTTGTAAAATAAAGTTTTCGTGTTCAAGTTCTCTCTCTCTCTCTCTCTCTCTCTCTCTCTCTTTCTCTTGCTCTTTCTCTCACTCACTCCCCTGAAAAATGCAGATTCGTATTTGTCTTACTTTGCTGATTTCATATGTTGCGAAGATTTAGACAGTACTAGTTTTTTGTGTTGTTCTTAAGATGTATTTTAGTTTGCCGCAGTTATTTGTATTGTTTGACATATCGAGTGTTGCTGTGTTTGTCATCAGGGACAGATTTGTTAAAAATGCCAATTTGTGCTTAAATCTTTATCCTCGTGTAATAAAGTATTATCTTCTCTTCTCTTCTCTTCTCTTCTCTTCTCTCTCTCTTCTCTCTCTCTCTCTCTCTCTCTCTCTCTCTCTCTCTCTCTCTCTCTCTCTCTCTCTCTCTCTCTCTCTCTCTCTCTCTCTCTCTCTCCTCTCTCCCTCTCTCCCTCTCTCTCTCTCTCTCTCTCTCTTTATTCTCTAGTTTGATTCACAGAGTGAACTTACTTCCAGAGGATCCTTTCGAAAGAGATCTGTACTTATATTACAGTGGATCCCCCTCACCCCCACCCCAAAACTTCTTCCGTAAACTGGTACATGGTGGTTTGGTCTACACAGAACATGCACTGAGACAGCAGCAGTTTCACCTGACACCAGCCATGTAACGACACAATAGCACCGTAAAAACATCACCGATGTATATTCAAAAACGCACAGTAAAAGGCTGTTGTCGCTTTTTCAGAATTACATGCGACAAGAGCGCACAGAATCTGCTCGAAAGCAGAGAATGGCACTGTGTAAAGGTGTTCAGTTAGTTGTTACATGTTCACCGTGGGGATTGTTTTTCCGGCCTGCTGACGATGATGCGCAACTGCGTGTGGTTTCAGACGCCGCCTGGTGGCAACAGCACAGACTACAACACCATCAACATCACCGTGGCCATCATCCTGCACCATGATTTCACCGCTCTCTTGGTGAGTTGGTGACCGTAGAGTGTAGTCTTGTTGTCTTATCTCATCTCATCTCATCTTGTCACGTCTTATCTGTGTCTCTCGTCTCATCCAAAAAAAGACATCTCTAGATATTTCTCACCTAGTCTCATCTCACCGCTCTCATTATCTCTCATCTCATCCCCCCAAAAGACATCTCTAGATATTTCTCACCTAGTCTCATCTCACCTCTCTCACCTTGTCATTGTCTCGCATCTCATCCCCCCAAAAGACGTCTCTGGAGCTAGATATTTCTCACCTAGTCTCATCTTACCTCTCTCATCTTATCGTTGTCTCTCATCTCATCCAAAAAAAAAGACATCTGTAGATATTTCTCACCTAATCTCATCTCACCTCCCTCATCTTGTTGTTGTCTCTCATCTCATCCCCCCAAAAGATGTCTCTAGATATTTCTCACCTAATCTCATCTTATCGTTTTCTCTCATCTCATCCCCCCAAAAGATGTCTCTAGATATTTCTCACCTATCTCATCTTATCGTTTTCTCTCATCTCATCCCCCCAAAAGATGTCTCTAGATATTTCTCACCTAATCTCATCTTATCGTTTTCTCTCATCTCATCCCCCCAAAAGATGTCTGAAGATATTTCTCACCTATCTCATCTTATCGTTTTCTCTCATCTCATCCCCCCAAAAGATGTCTGTAGATATTTCTCACCTATCTCATCTTATCGTTTTCTCTCATCTCATCCCCCCAAAAGACATCTGGAGATATTTCTCACCTAATCTCATCTCACCTCTCTCACCTTGTTGTTGTCTCATCTCATCCCCCAAAAAGACATCTGTAGATATTTCTCACCTATCTCATCTTATCGTTTTCTCTCATCTCATCCCCCCAAAAGACATCTGTAGATATTTCTCACCTAATCTCATCTCACCTCCCTCATCTTATCGTTTTCTCTCATCTCATCCCCCCAAAAGACATCTCTAGATATTTCTCACCTAGTCTCATCTCACCTCCCTCATCTTGTCATTGTCTCTCATCTCATCCCCCCAAAAGACATCTGTAGATATTTCTCACCTAATCTCATCTCACCTATCTCACCTTGTTGTTGTCTCATCTCATCCAAAAAAAGACATCTGTAGATATTTCTCACCTAGTCTCATCTCACCTCTCTCACCTTGTTGTTGTCTCATCTCATCCAAAAAAAGACATCTGTAGATATTTCTCACCTAGTCTCATCTCACCTCTCTCACCTTGTTGTTGTCTCATCTCATCCCCCAAAAAGACATCTGTAGATATTTCTCACCTAGTCTCATCTCACCTCCCTCATCTTGTTGTTTTCTCTCATCTCATCCCCCCAAAAGACATCTGTAGATATTTCTCACCTAATCTCATCTCACCTCTCTCATCTTCTTGTTGTCTCTCATCTCATCCCCCAAAAAGACATCTGTAGATATTTCTCACCTAATCTCATCTCACCTCTCTCATCTTATCGTTTTCTCTCATCTCATCCCCCCAAAAGACATCTGTAGATATTTCTCACCTAATCTCATCTCACCTCTCTCACCTTGTCGTTGTCTCTCATCTCATCCACAAAAAAAGACATCTGTAGATATTTCTCACCTAGTCTCATCTCACCTCTCTCACCTTGTTGTTGTCTCATCTCATCCAAAAAAAGACTGTCTGTAGATATTTCTCACCTAATCTCATCTTATCGTTTTCTCTCATCTCATCCCCCCAAAAGACTCTCTAGATATTTCTCACCTAGTCTCATCTCACCTCTCTCACCTTGTTGTTGTCTCATCTCATCCAAAAAAAGACGTCTGTAGATATTTCTCACCTAATCTCATCTCACCTAATCTCATCTTATCGTTTTCTCTCATCTCATCCCCCCAAAAGACATCTGTAGATATTTCTCACCTAATCTCATCTCACCTATCTCATCTTGTCGTTTTCTCTCATCTCATCCCCCCAAAAGACATCTGTAGATATTTCTCACCTAGTCTCATCTCACCTCTCTCACCTTGTTGTTGTCTCATCTCATCCAAAAAAAGATGTCTGTAGATATTTCTCACCTCTCTCATCTTATCGTTTTCTCTCATCTCATCCCCCCAAAAAGACGTCTCTAGATATTTCTCACCTAATCTCATCTCACCTCCCTCATCTTGTTGTTGTCTCTCATCTCATCCCCCCAAAAGATGTCTGTAGATATTTCTCACCTAGTCTCATCTCACCTCTCTCACCTTGTTGTTGTCTCATCTCATCCCCCCAAAAAGACATCTGTAGATATTTCTCACCTAGTCTCATCTCACCTCTCTCACCTTGTTGTTGTCTCATCTCATCCAAAAAAAGACGTCTGTAGATATTTCTCACCTAATCTCATCTTATCGTTTTCTCTCATCTCATCCCCCCAAAAGACATCTCTAGATATTTCTCACCTAATCTCATCTCACCTCCCTCATCTTGTCGTTGTCTCTCATCTCATCCCCCCAAAAGATGTCTCTAGATATTTCTCACCTAATCTCATCTCACCTCCCTCATCTTGTTGTTGTCTCTCATACCAAAAGATGTCTCTAGATATTTCTCACCTAGTCTCATCTCACCTCTCACCTTGTTGTTGTCTCATCTCATCCAAAAAAAGACGTCTGTAGATATTTCTCACCTAGTCTCATCTCACCTCTCTCACCTTGTTGTTGTCTCATCTCATCCAAAAAAAGACGTCTGTAGATATTTCTCACCTAATCTCATCTTACCTCTCATGTTGTCATGTCTTTGTCTCTCATCTCATCCAAAAAATGACATCTGTAGTTATTTCTCACCTAATCTCATTTCACTTCTCTCATCTTGTACTATCTTGTCTTTTGTCTCATCTGTTCTGATCTCTTATCATGTCTTGCATCATCTCTTATCACATGTCATGTCATCTCATCTTGTCATGTCTTTGTCTCCTGTCTCATCTAAAAACAGACATATTTTCTGTTGTCATTTCTCACCTAATCTCATCTCTCTCTCTCTCTCAGTCTCATCTTGTACTATCTTATCTTGTCTTTTGTCTCACCTGGTCTGATCTCTTGTCTTGCATCATCACTTATCCCATTTCATCTCATCTCATCACGTTTTGTTTTGTCTTTGTCTCTCATCTCATCCAAAAAACAATGTCTGTAGTTATTTCTCACCTAATCTCATCTCACCTCTCTCATCTTGTATTATCTTGTCTTTTGTCTCATCAGTTCTGATCACTTAGCTTGTCTTGCATCATCTCTTATCCCATTTCATCTCATCTCATCACATTTTGTCCAGCCCTTTGTCTCTCATCTCATCCAAAAAACGATGTCTGTAAATATTTCTCACCTAGTCTCGTCTCACCTCTCTCATTTTGTACTCTTACTGTCTTTCATCTCATCTGTTCTGATCTCTTTATCATGTCTTGCATCATCTTTTATCCCATTTCATCTCATCTCATCACATTTTGTCTTGTCTTTGTCTCTCATCTCATCTAAAAAAAAAGACATGTCTAGATATTTCTCACCTAATCTCATCTCACCTCGCTCATCTTGTCTTGTCTTTGTCCCTCATCTTATCCCCCAAAAGACGCCTAGTTATTTCTCACCGAAAATGGAGGGCTTGGGTTTGGGCTAACACTAACCTAATCATAACCCTAATTTAGAACCCAAACTTAAAGTAAACATTTTTACCCAACCCCAACCAGAGTTCGCATTAACCAGTAATTTACCGGGGGCGGGGATAGCTCAGTGGTTAGAGCACCGGACTCGCGATTGAAAGGTCGCGGTTCGAATCCCTGCAGGAGCGGCGGGAGAATTTTCTTCTCCAGGGTCGACTTTCTGTGCTGACTCTTATTTCGGTATCCGTTCCACCCCCGTGTTACCACAGTAGCACGTAAAAGACCCGGTCATTCTGCCAAAAGTGCAGGTGGCAGGTTACAGCTAAACACGCATACACCTTACGTATGTGGCTTTGCATGAAGTGACATGGTGCATGGTTGTATGGTGTACACAGACCTTGCGCCAAGACGGCTGCAGTTTCCTGTGGAACCAGCCGTGTCAGCGCTGTAAGTACACCACTTCGGTGGATATCCAAAAAAACGCGCTATGAAAAGCTAGCCACTCACGTAGAACCACATGCGAGCGCAGTGAGTCTGCTCAAGAGAGCGGAGAATAGCGCTATATAAGCGATCATCAATCAGTCAGTCAATTTACCGGTTAAGATCAGCATATACTGGAAAATAATCTGCAGACAGTCAGATGCACCAGCTGTTTTTTTCATGTGACTGGTTCTCAACAACAACAAAAAGAAGAAGAAGAAGAAGAAAACAAATGCAGCGGAGAGAAAGTATGCATGTTTGGGGGGTGGGGGGGGGGGGGGGGGGGGGGGGGGGGGGGGCCTTGTTACGCAGTATTTTGCTCATGAGATCAAGGTCTTTCTACATGATTGCTCCTCTTTGATGGTCTGGTGGCTGTTTGTCTGTCTGTCTGTCTGTCTGTCTGTCTGTCTCTGCCTCAGAATCTGCACGATGTGAGCCTTATTTCTCGCTGCGTTGCTGTCGGTGTCGGTCGTGTGACACGGCATCTCCGTCTTCTTCACAATTACCCCTTAATTTTTTTGTATATTTTATTTCAAATTCTTGTGGGTTTTTGTGGGGTTGTGTTTTTTTTGTTTTTTTGGTGTGTGTGTGTGTGTGTGTGTGTGTGTCACTGTGTGTGTGTGTGTGTGTGTGTGTGTGTGTGTGTGTCACTGTGTGTGTCACTGTGTGTGTGTGTGTCACTGTGTGTGTGTGTGTGTCACTGTGTGTGTGTGTGTCACTGTGTGTGTGTGTGTGTGTGTGTGCGTGTTGGGGGGGTAATTCTTTGTTTCTTTTCTTTGTTGTTGCTGTTGAGACACGTTTTGTAACAACGCCTTGCCGTGTGTTTCTTCAGGACCTGGCAGCCAACGTCAAGGTGTGGCTGTACGCACCCAACCCTCCCAGCTTCGACCCCAACGTCATCGTCATGTTCAGCCTGGCCACTCTCTGCGCGGTGACCGGCGCCTACCTGTCTGCGACGGCTCACCATCACAAAAAGTACGTCAGGGGTGGTGGTGGTGGGGGGTTACACACATTTGACAAAATTTTAAGCGATCCATTTTTTGTTGTTGATATGTTTCTTTCCAGTTTGAGCATATCAGTCGTCTTATATTATCCCTGTATCTACCATAATTTCCAAATGACAAGGTGCTTCTGGAACAGATGGTGCATCCCTGAAAATTTGGCTCAAGATAAAGCGGTCCTGAATATATGGCGCAGATGAACAAAACTTGCCTGACAGATGCATCAGACACGAAAGAATGTGCCGTAATGAGGTAAAGAGGAAATGTTCAGTGAATTTCCAGTTCAGAAAAAGTTTGCATCAATCGGAACGTCGTATACAGCAGCAGCTGTTGTGAGACGAACAGAACGATAATCAGCCAACCAAAGTTTCACCGGCCATGAGACTTGGTAAGGAGATGAAGTTAATATCGTGGCTGACGTCATTTTCTCTTCTTCATGTGCGGTGTCACTGCACATTTTGTTTTGGGTGTCATGATCTTCGAGTAACTGCTGATATTCACGGAGCATAATTATGACTAGGCCTATTGGGCCGTTCAGGTGGGGTTGTTAACTTCCTTGACTTTTGCCCGGCATCGCTTAAGTCCCTTGGCTGTTTTTACTTCTGGTGCGTACTTTCTTCACAATGGAAGGCGGTGACAGTGAATTTGCTAATTTTACACTGCCAACTATAAAGACATTTTTGGAGGCCTGTAGTCAGAATGTGTCTGGCAACAAACAATAACTTGCAACTGCAACAGTGGTGGCATTTGTACTGCTTCACAATTATATGTTGCACTTCCATTGTTATACACAGCTCATAGTTCAGGAGCTGTGTGAGAGTCGAGGTGGCTGTCCTGGGCTGTCCGTCCTAACGAGCCTTCTGGTTTCCGTGGACGTAAAGAATTATTGAACCATGCTTCGGCATTGGTCACAACTTGTCCCTAATATGTCAAGTGACATCTGAGGACATTAAGCATCACTTCATCATCATCATATACACAGCGTGAAGCAACACATACTCAGAAATTGACCCAGAAGTGATGCTGCAACCTGTTACGACTTCTTGCGTGAAAGATTACAAAGGGCATTCACTCGTGCAAAGCAGCTTCGCTGAACCGCCCAATAGGGTCATTCCAAAAATCATTTCTGGAATTGTGTTCGCTGTCAGTTGCCCAGAATTTTTTACTGGTCAGTTTGCCAGTGGCTGTGATTTCTGTATCAGTCTCATATGGAGACTAAAACCCGAAACAGAATTTAGGCCCAGAGCGCTCGTGTAGAATCAGCCCACAAGAAAGTTAATCAGCGCTTGGAATACGTAACACAAGTACAACAACAAAGACCCGAGTTGCTTACCGTAACTCTCACCTGGCATGCATGTTAATACAAGGTACATAAACTCCACCAGAGGTACATCCTTTGAGATGACTCAGGGTCGTGTTACGTATTTCAAGCACTGATTAACTCCCTTGTATGTTGGTTTTGATGTGGAGACTGATTTGGATTCGGAACAATCTTGTCAGTTCTTCAGAAAAGCATGCATGCTGATTTTTTTAAAATATATATATTATTATTTTTTGAGTGCTGATTAACTCCATTGCATGTTGATTTTAATATGGAGACTGATTTTGGTTCGGAATAATCTTGTCAGTTCTTCAGAAAAGCATGCATGCTGATTTGATTTTTTTTAGCACTGATTAACTCCCTTGCGTGTTGATTTTGATGTGGAGACTGATTTGGATTCGGAACAATCTTGTCAGTTCTTCGGAAAAGCGTGCATCCTGAATTTTTATTCACAGGTAAGGCAGCGCTAGTGACTCTAGGATGCAGGGGTCACATTTGAGGAGGAAATATTTTCGCCTCACAGTGCGAAAAACTGCAGCGTACATTAATCGTGTTTTATTTTTCAGGAAGCGCCGACGAGGCTCCCGAGAAGGGAAGGAGGAGGACGAGGAGGAGAAGAAGGAGGAGGAGGAAAGCGTCTCCCTGGGAATGGGCATCGCCATGAGCATCGGCCTGGTCGTCTTCTTCTGCGTCAGCCTCAGCCTTCTCTACTTCTTCTACGACTACTTAGGTACGTGTATGTGCACGTGCGCGTGTCTGTATGTGTGTGTGTTGGGGGAGGGGGGGGGGGGGGTGTTAGTTTATTCAGAGTCTCTGACTGTTCACCCAGCACGCTGTGCGAGCTGGCTTGGCCCAGCGGTAAGGCATTAGGCTGGTAAGCGGAAGGGCATTGGTTCGATTCCCGCTCCGGCTCTCCCCTCTCTCTGCCAGAACTGTGGTCTGCGGACACTGCGTTCTGACGTTGTCCCTCACGATTAGTGAAACGTTAAAACGGCTCTCATCACCGCCCATCTGAACTCAGGAGGAGTCAGTCTGGCGGTGACAGTGTAGCGATAAGAGTAGTCTCCCTCTTCCCCCACCTCCTGGAGACCTCATTCCCCTGTCAGGGATTGGGAGGGTGGGGGGGGGGGGGGGGGGGGCGGTGCCAAAGACGAATCATCACTTGACGACGACGAAGGAAATAAACGGTGCGCGACTCTGCTTTCAGTGTACGTCATCATCGTCATATTTTGCGTGGCGGGGGTCAACGGCCTGTTCCACGCCGCCCTGCCGCTGTGGAGGTGTGCGTTCCCGTGCGAGTCAAGGCTGCCGGTCAGCTGCGTGCCCTGCATGGCCGCCCCGCCCCGCATCGTCAGCCTGGGCTTGTTCCTGCTCTGCGTCGGCTTTGTCATCACCTGGGTCGTGTTCCGCCATGCCACGTGAGTGTGGGTGTGTGTGGGTGGGTGGGAGGTGTGTTTGTGCATGGATGGGTGTGGGGGGTGTATGTGAGGGTGTGTGTGGGTGTCTGTGGATGGGTGGGTGTTTGTGTGTGGAGGGGGGAGTCTGTGTGTGTGTGTGCAAGTGTGTGTGTGTGTGTGTGTGTAAGTGTGTGTGTGTGGGGGGGGTATGTGTGTGTGTGCGTGTGTGTGTGTGTGTAAGTGTGTGTGTGTGCAAGTGTGTGTGTGTGTGTGTGTAAGTGTGTGTGTGGGGGGGTATGTGTGTGTGTGTGCATGTGTGTGTGTGTAAGAGTGTGTGTGTGCATTGTGTGTGTCTGCACATGTATGTGTGTGTCTGCGCATGTATGTGTGTGTATGTGCCAGTGTGTGTGTGTGTGTGTGTGTGTGCATGTGTGTGTGTGTGTGCATGTGTGTGTGTGCAAGTGTGTGTGTGTGTGTGCATTGTGTGTGTCTGCGCATGTATGTGCCAGTGTGTGTGTGTGTGTGTGTGCATCAGTGCTTCCATGCGTGTGTGTGTGTGTGAGTCTGTGTGTGTGTGCATTTGTGTGTATGTGTATGTCTGTGTGTGTGTGTGTGCATGCACATACAGGGGTGGATGGGCGAACATAATGTCTAGGGGGTGTTACGTTGAGGTCTGCCTGTTCTTTGTTCCAGCTTCTCCTGGGTGCTCCAAGACATCATCGGCTTCTGCTTCTGTCTCTACGTCATGCGGGCTCTGATGATGCCTAGTCTCAAGGTAGGCCACTCTCTCTTCCTGCTTGACTCGATGGTTATGCCCCCTGGCATTTATTTTTATTTTTTTGCTGCCTGTTCAGAAAATTGTCCTACAAGATCTCCTGGTCATGTTTCTTCGGAAAAAAAAGCCAGGTTTGGCAGGTGTGAGTGATTTTGATGGTGTGGTGTGTGAGTGGGAAGAGGGGGGGAGGGGGTGTCAGCGTTGATGTTTGTTTTACGTTTGACTGTTAAAAATGTTGCAACCCTTTATAAAATAAAATATAAAAATATAAAAAAGAAGAAAAAGAAAGGAAATATTGATGCCACATCAGTATCTGTGTCCAATCAGGTAATTATTAAATGAAGCAGTAATTTTTAATGGAGACCTCGTAGGATATGACCTGATTACCCAGAGAAAGGTCTTTTCGAACCAGGCATATTGTGGTGAGAAGTGCTCTGATTTTTTTTCTTTTTTTATTTGAAAAGAGGAAGCGAGAAAGATTCAGTGTTCTAAAAGAGGATTGAGTTAAGTTTTTTTTCAACACTTCTCAGTCGTTGATTTTGTTTAAGTTTGTATAATTTTATTAAAGGCTGTGTCAAAATGAGTTTGTGCATTCTTTTTTTAGTATACTCCCCAGGACCACTTTTATTGTTGTTGTATACTCACCCCCACATTTTTTAATTTTGTTGTTGTTGTCGAGTATGTTCTCCTTAGCGATTTTTTTATTTTTTTAAAGTATACTTGCCTCCACAATTTAAAGTATACTCACTTTGATATTTTTAAGTATACTCACCTCCATATACTCGCCTCCTCATTTTTAAGTATACCCGCCAGCACATTTTTTGTAGCATACTCACCTCCGCAATTTTTAGTATACTCACTTCCATATTTTTTAATATACTCACCCGAGGCCCCTTTTTAAAAACTTTTTTTTTTTTATAGTATACTCGCCTCCACATTTGATATACTTGCCTCCACATTAACTTAGTATACATGCCTCCACATCTTTTAGCATACTCACTTCCACATTTTTTTAGCGTGCTTGCTTGAGCCAATTTTGTTGTTGTATACTCGCCTCCACACTTTTTTGTATACTTGCCTGAGCCACTTTTTTGTTCGTCTTTGTGTACTTCCCTCCATATTTTTAAGTATACACAACTCCACAGTTTTATGTATACTCAGCTGCACATTTTTAGGTATACTCCATATTTTTAGGTATACTCAACTCCACAGTTTTATGGATACTCAACTCCACATTTTTAGGTATACTCAACTCCACAGTTTTATGGATACTCAGTTCCACAGTTTTAGGTATACTCGACTCCACGTCTTTAAGTACATCCCACTCCTCTGTATTTTAGGTATACTTAACTCCACATTTTTAGGTATACTCAACTCCACAGTTTTATGCATACTCAACTGCACATTTTCAGGTATACTCCACATTTTTAGGTATACTCCACAGTTTTATGTATACTCCACAGTTTTAGGTATACTTGACTCCACATTTTTAAGTATATCCCACTCCTCCATATTTTAGATATACTCAACTCCACATTTGTAGGTATACTCAACTCCACAGTTTTATGTATACTCAACTCCTCAACTCCACATTTTTAGGTATACTCCACAGTTTTATGTATACTCCACAGTTTTAGGTATACTTCACTCCACATTTTTAAGTATATCCCACTCCTCCATATTTTAGATATACTCGACTGCACATTTTTTGGTCTACTCAGCTCCACAGTTTTAGGTATACTCCACATTTTTAAGTATATCCCACTCCTCCATATTTTAGGTATACTCAACTCCACATTTTTAGGTATACTCGACTCCACATTTTTAGGTATACTCAACTCCACATTTTTTAAGTATATCCCACTCCTCCGTATTTTAGGTATACTCAACTCCACAGTTTTAGGTATACTCCACATTTTTAAGTATATCCCGCTCCTCCATATTTTAGGGATACTCAACTCCACATTTTTAGGTATACTCGACTCCACATTTTTAGGTATACTCAACTCCACATTTTTTAAGTATATCCCACTCCTCCATATTTTAGGTACACTCAACTCCACATGTTTAGGTATACTCAACTCCACATTTTTAGGTATACTCAACTCCACAGTTTTAGGTATACTCCACTCCACAGTTTTAGGTATATTCAACTCCATATTTTTTAAGTATATCCCACTCCTCCATGTTTTAGGTATACTCCACTCCACAGTTTTATGTATACTCAACTCCACAGTTGTAGGTATACTCAGCTCCACATTTTTTAAGTATATCCCACTCCTCCATATTTTAGGTACACTCAACTCCACATATTTAGGTATACTCAACTACACAGTTTTAAGTATACTCAACTCCACAGTTTTAAGTATACCCACTCTGCATTTTAGGAATACTCAACTCCACATTTTAAAGTATACTCAACTCCACATTTAAAAGTATACTCCACATTTTTAGGTATACTCCACATTTTAGATGCCCTCAACTCCACGTGTGTTTCTTCTTTTTTTAGTATACCCAGCTCCACATTTTACAGTGTACTCAGTTTCCACATTTTTCAGTATACTCAAATCCAAATTTTTCAGTATATTCACCTCCACATTATTTTCAATTTCCACATTTTTCAGTGTACTCAGTTTCCAAATTTTTCAGTATACTCAACTCCACATTTTTCAGTATACTCGCCTCCACATTTTTCAGTATACTCCACATTTTTCAGTGTACTCAGTTTCCACATTCTTTCCTTCCTGTTTCAGGCCTGCACTGTACTACTTGGCCTCCTGTTCTGTTACGACATTTTCTTCGTTTTCATCACGCCGCTGTTCACAAAGGTAAGTCACGCGGGTTCGAGTCCCCAGTGCGGCAAGGGATTTTTCTCCCAACTTCCAGAGCAGACTCTCTCACGATGTCCGCACAGCCCCCCCCCCCCCCCCCCCCCCCCCCCCCCCCCCAGTGCGCAGTCGCATGCGCTATGAGACGTTTTGGTCGTGGTGACTGTTTTTAAAACGGGTTCTTTGAAAGACGTCGTACTTCACGCGCAAACGCGACGAAAAAAACGCGTATGGGTGAGTTGTTTTTTTGCGCCCATGTAAAAACACAAGGTTCTTAGGGTCCTTACGGGCGCTTGCAGGTACCTACAAACTGAATTTGGCAAGTAAGGCCTTACAGGTCCTTATTTTTGCATCACGGTCCTTACAAGCGTAGCTGATGCTAAAAAACGCACGTGGGTAGCTGTAAGAGCCTCTCATTTTTTTCTTTCTCCAAGTCAGCGACAGTGGATGGTTCCACACATTTACTGAATTTCAAGACCGTTCGGACCAAGGTTGAGATGATGTCGGAAGCAGACGATGCTTTCCTCCATGTTCAGCTTTAGATCACGTGCAGCCAGAATCATGGTGGTGAGATTACGTGATGACTTCTGGGTCAGCCTCGTTGGTTGCAAAATTCAGAATCGAACTGTGCAAGAACCCGAGCTAGCAGCGACGATGCTGTGAAAATGTTCGGCTAAAGAACATCGCATATCAGGAGTGGGTTCTCAAAGATAAACTGGACAAACACTGCGCTCGATGCGCAGCATGCCAAATTCGGCTCATTTTTTATATATTTTTTGTTTGTTTTTTGTTCGTTACTGTTGTAATGGTCCTTACAAAATCTAACATTGGTCCTTCCTTACTGTTGTGATGGTCCTCACAAAATCTAACATTGGCCCTTACAAGTCCTTATTTATTGTTCATTTTTTTGTTCCTTTCTGTTGTAATGGTCCTTACAAAATCTAACATTGGTCCTTCCTTACTGTTGTGATGGTCCTCACAAAATCTAACATTGGCCCTTACAAGTCCTTATACGGTCCTTATTTGTTGCTCATTTTTTGTTCCTTACTGTTGTATGTCCTTACAAATCTAACATTGGTCTCTCTAAATACAGAGTCCTTATACGGTCCTTATTTGTTGCTCATTTTTTGTTCCTTACTGTTATGATGATCCTTACAAAATCTAACATTGGCCCTTACAAGTCCTTATACGGTCCTTATTTGTTGCTCATTTTTTGTTCCTTACTGTTGTAGTGGTCCTTACAAAATCTAACATTGGCCCTTACAAGTCCTTATACGGTCCTTATTTGTTGCTCATTGTTATGTTGTATGGCCTTAAATGGTCCTTAGTCCATAGATTGTAGGTGATGGTCCTTACAAAATCTAACATTGGTCCTTACAAG
>JABMCL010002779.1:190000-192500 GCA_018857735.1 Alviniconcha marisindica
GTGCGTGCGTGCGTGTGTTCGTATGTGTGTGTGTGTGTGTGTGTGTGTGTGTGTGCATGCATGCATTTGTGTGAGTGTGTGCGTGTATATGTGCATGCATGCATGTGTATGCAGCTTTAACTCTTCCTCTAGACCAGCCACAATTTCCGTACTATCACAGACCCCCCTCTTTGCTCACATTCACTTCCACTCCACCAGTGTCCCAAACAACTGCCTTACTATCACAAGACCCCCCTCTGCTCACATTCACTTTCTCTCCACCGGTGTCCCAAACAACTTCCTTACTTTCACAAGACCCACCTGTTTGTTTGCTCACATTCACTTTCTCTCCACCGGTGTCCCAAACAACTGCCTTACTATCACAAGACCCCCCTCTTTGCTCACATTTACTTTCTCTCCACCATTGTCCCAAACTACTTCCTTACTATCACAAGACCCCCCTCTTTGCTCACATTTACTTTCTCTCCACCATTGTCCCAAACTACTTCCTTACAAGACCCCTTGTTTGCTCACGTTTAGTTCCTGTCCACCAGTGTTCCAAACAACGTCCTTACTATCACAAGACCCCCCTCTTTGCTCACATTCACTTTCTCTCCACCAGTGTCCCAAACAGCTTCCTTACTATCACAAGACCCCCCTCTTTGCTCACACTCACTTCCTCTCCACCAGTGTCCCAAACAACTTCCTTACTGTCACAAGACAAACAACGTCCTTACTATCACAAGACCCACCTGTTTGTTTGCTCACATTGACTTCCTCTCCACCAGTGTCCCAAACAACGTCCTTACTGTCACAAGACCCCTTGTTTGCTCACATTTAGTTCCTCTCCACCAGTGTCCCAAACAACTTCCTTACTGTCACAAGACCCCCCTCTTTGCTCACATTCACTTTCTCTCCACCAGTGTCCCAAACAACGTCCTTACCGTCACATGACCCCCCTCTTTGCTCACATTCACTTTCTCTCCACCAGTGTCCCAAACAGCTTCCTTACTATCACAAGACACACCTGTTTGTTTGCTCACATTCACTTCCTCTCCACCGGTGTCCCAAACAGCTTCCTTACTGTCACAAGACCCCCCTCTTTGCTCACATTTACTTTCTCTCCACCATTGTCCCAAACTACTTCCTTACAAGACCCCTTGTTTGCTCACGTTTAGTTCCTGTCCACCAGTGTCCCAAACAACGTCCTTACTATCACAAGACCCCCCTCTTTGCTCACATTCACTTTCTCTCCACCAGTGTCCCAAACAGCTTCCTTACTATCACAAGACCCCCCTCTTTGCTCACACTCACTTCCTCTCCACCAGTGTCCCAAACAACTTCCTTACTGTCACAAGACCCACCTGTTTGTTTGCTCACATTCACTTTCTCTCCACCAGTGTCCTAAACGGCTTCCTTACTATCACATGGCCCCCCTCTGCTCACATTCACTTTCTCTCCACCGGTGTCCCAAACAACGTCCTTACTATCACAAGACCCACCTGTTTGTTTGCTCACACTCACTTCCTCTCCACCAGTGTCCCAAACAACTGCCTTACTATCACAAGACCCCCCTCTTTGCTCACATTTACTTTCTCTCCACCATTGTCCCAAACAACTTCCTTACAAGACCCACTGTTTGCTCACGTTTAGTTCCAGTCCACCAGTGTCCCAAACAACGTCCTTACTATCACAAGACCCCCCTCTTTATTTGCTCACACTCACTTCCACTCCACCAGTGTCCCAAAAAGGACGACGACATAGGAGCCGGAAGGATCACCGCAGCAGGAAGAACCTCCCGCCGCAATGGACCGGACGGAAAAGAGGAGGAGGAAGAGGAGGAGGAGGAGGAGTACGACAGGATGAAGGAGAGCCAGAGTCTCATACAGTGATAACGTGGAATCTTAATCGCGTGGGTGTGCTCTTCGGTGGGAGGTGAACGACTGAACCCAGTAAACACGCCGGATCCGATCCGGAAGCATTTCCGTTACGGCCAGTCATGGCCCGTTACGGCCAATCGTGGCCCGTTACGGCCAGTCATGGCCCGTTACGGCCAATCGTGGCCCGTTACGGCCAATCATGGCCGTAACGGTCAGCGTCCAGCCGGAATCGGGCCGGATCGTATACAACGCCAGATCCGACTTCCTGGATCCGTTTCAGTTCCGTTTGTCCACAGATCGTGTTTGCGCAAAACCGACCCGGATCCGATCTGGATGGCCTGGTCGGGGTTTGGCCAAACGCATCTGGTCTGGAA
The DNA here is from genome assembly GCA_018857735.1 of Alviniconcha marisindica. Lineage (NCBI taxonomy): Eukaryota > Metazoa > Mollusca > Gastropoda > Provannidae > Alviniconcha > Alviniconcha marisindica. Next base: position 192,234 of record JABMCL010002779.1, read on the forward strand.
GCAAGCCGGTGTGCAGGAATCATCGGGCCCGGTTTCTGGTAGGACGCAACCGGCCTGCTACTAGTTTCTAACTTTCAGGCTCGGTTCCGTTCTTCCACAGACGTCCCCGGATAATATTGTGCAAAAACCAGCCCGGATCCGACTTAGTTCTGGCTGATTATGTCAGGGTTTGGCCGAGCCAAACGGATCCGGTCCGGAAGCAAGCCGGTGTGCTAAGAATCATCCGGTCCGGACCGGACGCGAATCGGATCCGGCGTGTTTACTGGG
>JABMCL010002779.1:195000-197500 GCA_018857735.1 Alviniconcha marisindica
TGTGTGCGCGGAGAGAGAGAGAGAGAGAGTGAGGTGGTGTGTGTGTGCGCGAGAGAGAGAGAGTGTGTGTGTGTGCGAGAGAGAGAGAGAGAGGTGTGTGAGTGGGCATGTGTGTGTGTGTTTGGGGGGGGGTGCATGAATGTATGAGAGAGGGTGGGGGGCATCGGGCATGAGTGTGTGTGTATGGGGGGAGGGGGCATGAGTGTATGTGTGCGTATGAGAGATAGTGGTGGGGGGGGGGGCGAGGGGGGTACTGTATGTGTGAGAGTGTGTGTGTGGAAGGGGGATGTGTGTTTACAGGAAAGTGTAGGGGGGGGGGGGGGGGGGGCGGTTTCAAATGTGAATGAGTGTGTCTATATATTTAAATGAGTGTGTGTGTCTATATATTTAAATGTGTGTGTGTGTGTGTGTTATATATTTAAATGTGTGTGTGTCTATATATTTAAGTGTGTGTGTGTGTGTGCAACCAATTTGTTTAAAATGTACAGCTAGTAGCTGTGAATATTTGTCACATCTGTGGTGGGTGAACCTTTTTTTTTTTTGCATTGAAACGCATCGGAGGTGCTTATTTGTGGTGACGAAGATTGGTTGTAAACTTGTAAATACCCCCTTCCGGGTTGCCAGTCGGAGTCCTTGTAGATGTTTGTACTTGGTAAGCGTGGTATTGTTAAAACAAGACAAAAAAATGCAAAAGAGAAAACCACAAACAAAAAAATAACAATAAAAGTAAACAAGGGCAAGTCTTACTGTGTGTGTTTTTGTTTCTATCATTTGTGCATACAAATGAAGAAAGCGTGATCTGCAAAACTAGACATGAACAGCTCAGGTGTGTGTGTGTGTGTGTGCGCGCGCGAGTGTGTGTGTGCGTGCGTGCGCGCGCGTGTGTGTGTGTGTAATGTAGGGTGTGTGTGTGTGTGAGTGAGAGAGGGTGTGTGTATGTGTGTGTGTGTATGTAGTGTGTGTGTGGTGTATAGTGTGTGTGTGTGTGTTGCGTGTGTGTGTGTGTGTGTGTGTGAGAGAGGGTGTGTGTATGTGTGTGTGTGTATGTAGTGGTGTATAATGTAGTGTGTGTGTGGTGTATAGTGTGTGTGTGTGTTGCGTGTGTGTGTGTGTGTAATGTGTGTGTGTGTGTGTGTGAGTGAGAGAGGGTGTGTGTGTGTGTGTATGTAGTGGTGTATAATGTGTGTGTGTGTGGTGTGTGTGTGTTGCGTGTGTGTGTGTTTTCAATACCCCTACCCTCAATCAGTAAAGCAGCATAAAAGAGTGATAATTATGCCACCCAGCTTATTGCAAAATCATTTTGGAGGTGACGGTATATAGTACATGTATCCAGAGAAGACCAGGCGTTAAAGAAGCAAGCCTCGCAGATGCATGTTCACAGCACTGGTGTTGGGGAGAAAGAATTATACATTTTCGCACACGCACCCTGTAAGAAGTCAAATGAGTTAAAGCAAACACACGTACGCACTGCACACACATGAAAACACACACACACACACACACACAACCACACACACACGCATGCACTGCACACACGCGCGCGCGCACACACACACCCACCCACACACGCGCACGCACACACGCACGCACGAATATGAACACACACACATGCACGCACACACACAGAAACACGCACACACACACACGAAAAGACACAAACACACGGAGTAAAGACGAGTGGAAAAGAGAAATATATTTTTAATAACATTTCTTTCTTCTTCTTTTTACAAATTTTTCTTTCTTTCTTTTTAATTTTTTAAGTAGCATAAACTATATGTACGCGTTTAGATGAGAAAGAAATTATATAGACGTATTGCAATAAGCCAACAACTGGAGAAGAAAAAAAAACGGAGGAAAAAAACAAAAACGAACAAATCAATCAAGTAGTTTCAAACGATATAACCGTTGGTTAAAAATGACGGAATTAAACCACACGTTTCGCCTGATCTCTTTTCGCCTAATCTTTTGACGTTGACGGCGTCTCCTCTCCTCCACCCACTACAAGTTTAACAGTTTAGTAGTCGTCAAAAACGGAAAAACAAAACGGCTTAGAGAGAAAATCAGTAAATGCCTGGGCAAAACCGGATTGGCGAATCGTCGTGACGTAACGAAACATACAGCTGTGGACGGAATACATCCATCATGCGTGCAGTCTGTGCTTCTTACGCCAAAGTATACATACAGCACTGGGTAATTTATCACAGCTGAAGCGGCGATCCCCTCCTCCACCCCCCCCCCCCAACACCCCCCCCCCCCCCCCCCCACCACCACCCCACCACCCACGACAAACAAGAAAAACAAAAACGTAAAACCCCTCCCCCAACCCTCTCCCCCTTTTTTTTATAAAATGCAGAAGCGTTTGTACGGATAAGCGTGGTACTGTTAAAAAAAAAATTTAAATTTTTTTAAAGAAAAAGAGAAAACCACAAACAAACAAAAATAACAATAAAAGTAAACAAGGGCAAGTCTTACTGTGTGTGGTTTTGTTTATATCATTTGT
>JABMCL010002779.1:222500-232508 GCA_018857735.1 Alviniconcha marisindica
ACTGGCTTGTAATGGGATGCAAGCTTCGGCCCGAACTTGCGGCAGACGCGCAGCAGGACAGCATGGTCGAAAATGTAGGCTAAAGTCAAGTCAAGTCAAGTCAGGTCAATATATTTTAATCACCCCTTCGCAGGGTAATTAAACCCAACTACTATCTCATTCTGGATCCCCCGAGACAAGGCTGCGCCTCCCACAAGTCAGCAAATAAACAGTTTCCCCTGCGAAGCGAGTGAAGAAACTAGCGACACCGTCAAATTTTTTTATTTTTATTTTTTCCTTTATCCCAGGAGAGCTCTGCTCTCAGCCAATCCCAGGAAAAGTTCCTTCCAAATTAGGGGGAAAATTTCCCCGAACATGTTGAGGAAACTTTTTGGGCCCCAGATATAGTTTGTCGCAGTTTCCCAAATGTCACCGTGAGCTGTTATACCAATCCGGGGTGTGGACAGAGGGCTAACGTCACACGTGTCACAATAGCTGGGTTACCCTGACCAAGGGAACTACCCCCACCCCCCGAGTCCCCCCTCCCTCCCCCCCCCCCCCCCCCCCCCCCGGGTTGGTACAAGGACTTATTGTATGTAGGTTCATGGTACCCTCTTCCCCCCCCCCCCCCCCCCCCGGTTCGGAAGAAAATTCCCCCAAATTAAGAACCAACAAAGTTCGCCGAATGCTCCCAGCGGCGATTTCGCTGGCTTGACATTGCACTCCCCAAAACCCAGCGCCCCCTGGCTAGTGTGGGGGAGATCATTTGCAGCGACTTGAGCTTTGTCAAAGCCCCAAATATGCCCAGGCCAAAGGGGGGCGACCCCAGCTAAGTCGCCCATTAAGAAGGGCTTAAAAAGAGATGCGTGCTTATTTGGTTTAAGCAAAGTTTATTTACAGTCAGGAAAAGATGGACAATCAAAATCATTGTATGAGCATTAAACAAGCTAGGCTTATAGCAAATGCTCACAAGCATAATTGACTCAAAGAAAGGATCGGCGTGGGTATTTGAGAGAGGGAACTCTGCATACATATAATATAGCTTCTCAGGCCAGTTACGTATAAAATTTATGTCTTATAATAATAGTAACAGATTGTATTGTAACGTTTTAATGTTTTATAATGGTTATTTTATTCGCTGTTATGCACGTACTTGTTTTTACATAAGTGTAATTTATTAAGTATGTATTATTGCTTGTATACGGTATGTCAGTAAATGTGAAAGGTATATATTATGTACATGTATACGGTATGTCAGTAAATGTAAATGGTATATATTATGTACATACATGTCAACAAGCGCGTTGAGCTCACTCAGCGGGGAATAGCGCTATAGAAAATTTATGTATGTATGTATGTATGTATGTATGTATGTATGTATGTATGTATGTATGTATGTATGTATGTATGTATGTATGTATGTATGTATGTATGTTTGTGTGTGTGTGTGTGTGTGTGTGTGTGTGTGTGTGTGTGTGTGTGTGTGTGTGTGTGTGTGTGTATGTGTGTGTGTGTGTGTGTATGTATGTATGTATGTATGTATGTATTGTTGTTGTTGTGTTGTTGTTGTTGTTGTTTTGTTGTTGTTGTTGTTGTTGTTGTTGTTATTATTATTATTATTATTATCTATGGCGCCCCATCTCGTAAGAGCCCCGAGCGCTTACAAAGGCCTACGGACCCGCCACCCGCCACCTGCTCTAGATGTCTTAAGTTACCTACCTACCTAACCCACGCCCTGTACCTACCTGTATACGCCGGACACCTGCACTGAACCTGCTGGGCGGACCTGTTGGCCTGCACCGCCACCTGCCCTGTCTCAAGAGACCTACCCACCCACCCACTGTGCCTACCCTTGCATCCACCCACCCACCCAATGTGCCTATCTTCCTGCTCACCCAGTGTGCCTAGCTGTATCCGCTGGGCCTCAGAGCAAGCTGGCTCGGCCGCTATGCTGGCCTGCACCGCCATCTGGCCTGTCTAAAGGTACCTACCCACCCAGTGTGCCTACCTACCTACCTACCTACCTACCCATCCAGTGTGCCCAACCTCCACCCGCACACCCAGTGTGCCTACCCTCTACTTACCCACCCAGTGTGCCTACCTACCCACCCAGTGTGCCTGTCTATCAATCCTGTGTGCCTACCTACCTGTCCAGTGTGCCTACCACCTACCTAACCACATAGTGTGCCTACCTACCCACCTAGTGTGCCTACCTACCCACCCAGTGTACCTACCTACCCACCCAGTGTGCCTACCCGTGTCCGCTGGGCCTCGAAGCGGGCCTGCTCGGCGGCGATGTTGGCCTGTACGGCCACCTGCTCTGTCTCAAGGTACCTACCCGCACCCAGTGTGCCTACCTACCAACCTGCTGGGCCCCGTGTCGGGCCTGCTCGGCGGCGATGTTGGCCGGCACCGCCACCTGCTCTGTCTCAAGGTACCTACCCGTACCCAGTGTGCCTACCTACCAACCTAGCCGCACCCAGTGTGCCTACCTACCAACCTACCCGCACCCAGTGTGCCTACCTACCAACCTACCCGCACCCAGTGTGCCTACCTACCAACCTACCCGCACCCAGTGTGCCTACCTACCAACCTACCCGCACCCAGTGTGCCTACCTACCAAACTACCCGCACCCAGTGTGCCTACCTACCAACCTACCCGCACCCAGTGTGCCTACCTACCAACCTACCCGCACCCAGTGTGCCTACCTACCAACCTACCCGCACCCAGTGTGCCTACCTACCAACCTACCCGCACCCAGTGTGCCTACCTACCAACCTACCCGCACCCAGTGTGCCTACCTACCAACCTACCCGCACCCAGTGTGCCTACCTACCAACCTACCCGCACCCAGTGTGCCTACCTACCAACCTACCGCACCCAGTGTGCCTACCTACCAACCTACCCGCACCCAGTGTGCCTACCTACGCGGCCTGACGTTGGCCGCACGCCACCTGCTCTGTCCTCAAGTACCTACCCGTACCCAGTGTGCCTACCTACCAACCTACCCGACCCAGTGTGCCTACCTACCAAACTACCCGCACCCAGTGTGCCTACCTACCAACCTACCCGCACCCAGTGTGCCTACCTACCAACCTACCCGCACCCAGTGTGCCTACCTACCAACCTACCCGCACCCAGTGTGCCTACCTACCAACCTACCCGCACCCAGTGTGCCTACCTACCAACCTACCCGCACCCAGTGTGCCTACCTACCAACCTACCCGCACCCAGTGTGCCTACCTACCAACCTACCCGCACCCAGTGTGCCTACCTACCAACCTACCCGCACCCATGTCCTACCGTATCCGCTGGCCCAAGCGGGCCTGACTCGACCGGCGATGTTGGCCTGCACCGCCACCTGCTCTGTCTCAAGGTACCTACCCGTACCCAGTGTGCCTACCTACCTACCTACCTACCCGCACCCAGTGTGCCTACCTACCAACCTACCCGACCCATGTGGCCTACCTACCACTACCCTACCAGTGTGCCTACTACCACCTACCCGCACCCAGTGTGCCTACCTACCAACCTACCCGCACCCATGTGGGTGCCTACCTACCAACCTACCCGCACCCAGTGTGCCTACCTACCAACCTACCCGCACCCAGTGTGCCTACCTACCAACCTACCCGCACCCAGTGTGCCTACCTACCAACCTACCCGCACCCAGTGTGCCTACCTACCAACCTACCCGACCCAGTGTGCCTACCTACCAACCTACCCGCACCCAGTGTGCCTACCTACCAACCTACCCGCACCCAGTGTGCCTACCTACCAACCTACCGCACCCAGTGTGCCTACCTACCAACCTACCCGCACCCAGTGTGCCTACCTACCAACCTACCCGTACCCAGTGTGCCTACCTACCAACCTACCCGCACCCAGTGTGCCTACCTACCAACCTACCCGCACCCAGTGTGCCTACCTACCAACCTACCCGCACCCAGTGTGCCTACCTACCAACCTACCCGCACCCAGTGTGCCTACCTACCAACCTACCCGCACCCAGTGTGCCTACCTACCAACCTACCCGTACCCAGTGTGCCTACCTACCGCTGGCCTGAGCTGGCCTGCTACGCCACGTGCTGCCACTGCTCCTCAAGGTACCTACCCGTACCCAGTGTGCCTACCTACCAACCTACCCGTATCCGCTGGGCCTCGAAGCGGGCCTGCTCGGCGGCGATGTTGGCCTGCACCGCCACCTGCTCTGTCTCAAGGTACCTACCCGCACCCAGTGTGCCTACCTACCAACCTACCCGTACCCACTGTGCCTACCTACCAACCTACCCGCACCCAGTGTGCCTACCTACCAACCTACCCGTACCCAGTGTGCCTACCCGTATCCGCTGGGCCTCGAAGCTGGCCTGCTCGGCGGCGATGTTGGCCTGCACCGCCACCTGCTCTGTCTCAAGGTACCTACCCGCACCCAGTGTGCCTACCTACCAACCTACCCGCACCCAGTGTGCCTACCTGTATCCTGGGCCTCGAAGCTGGCCTGCTCGGCGGCGATGTTGGCCTGCACCGCCACCTGCTCTGTCTCAAGGTACCTACCCGCACCCAGTGTGCCTACCTACCAACCTACCCGTACCCAGTGTGCCTACCTACCAACCTACCCGCACCCAGTGTGCCTACCTACCAACCTACCCGCACCCAGTGTGTCTACCTGTATCCGCTGGGCCTCGAAGCGGGTTGGCCTGCACGGCCACCTGCTCTGTCTCAAGGTACCTACCCGTACCCAGTGTGCCTACCTACCAACCTACCCGCACCCAGTGTGCCTACCTGTATCCGCTGGGCCTCGAAGCTGGCCTGCTCGGCGGCGATGTTGGCCTGCACGGCCACCTGCTCCGTCTCAAGGTACCTACCCGTACCCAGTGGGCCTACCTGTATCCGCTGGGCCTCGAAGCTGGCCTGCTCGGCGGCGATGTTGGCCTGCACGGCCACCTGCTCCGTCTCGGCGCTGAGCTTGCTGGCCTCTGCGACTTGCGAGTGGGCCTCGGCCACTGTGACGTTCAGCTGGGCCAGGCGGGCCTTCAGCTCCAGCTCCTCCGCCGTCTGCCGCTCCTCTGCACAGCCACAACAACGACAACAGGTCAGTTTGTGTCATATGTCTCCTCTGCACAGCGACAACAACGACAACAGGTCAGTTTGTGTCATATGTCTCCTCTGCACAGCAACAACAACAACGACAACGACGACAACAGGTCAGTTTGTGTCATATGTCTCCTCTGCACAGCGACAACAACGACGACGACGACAACAGGTCAGTTTGTGTCATATGTCTCCTCTGCACAGCAACAACAACAACGACGACGACAACGACAACAGGTCAGTTTGTGTCATATGTCTCCTCTGCACAGCGACAACAACGACAACGACGACAACAGGTCAGTTTGTGTCATATGTCTCCTCTGCACAGCAACAACAACGACAACGACGACAACAGGTCAGTTTGTGTCATATGTCTCCTCTGCACAGCAACAACAACGACAACAACGACAACAGGTCAGTCTGTGTCACATGTTGCTCTGCACAGCAACAACAACAACGACAGGTCGGGTTGTGTCACACACTTCCTCTGCACAGCACAGCAACAACAACAGGTCACTTCCTGTCGCACGTTTCTCAGCACAGCCTAACAACAACAGTACGGTTCATGTCACGTACAGTTATTGTCACGTTTCTCAGCACATCCTAACAACAACAGTACAGTTCATGTCACGTACAGTTCATGCCACGTTTCTCAGCACAGCCTAACAACAACAGTACAGTTCAAGTCACGTTTCTCAGCACAGCCTAACGACAACAGTACAGTTAGTGTCACGTTACTTTGCAGCACAGCCTAACAACAACAGTACAGTTCATGTCACGTTTCTCAGCACAGCCTAACAACAACAGTACAGTTATTGTCACGTTTCTCAGCACAACCTAACAACAACAGTACAGTTAGTGTCACGTTCCTCTGTCACACGCTTTGTTTGCACGGCCCAACAACAACAACAACAACAACATGTGTGTCGGGAGTGTGGTTGGGGTGTGGGGAGGGGGCATCAGACATTCCCAGCATACCTTGGGGCTAATACCACGAAAGAAGAAATGTACGTGACACATCAAATAACAGAACGAAAGGTCATCACGAATATCAGATAACTTTCTGCGTGACTCACCCAAACACAGAACTTAAGGTCACCACGAATATCAAGTAACCTTCCGCGTGACATCACCACGAATATCAAATAACCTTCAGCGCGACTCACCCAATCACAGAGCAGAACGAAAGGTCACCACGAATATCAAATAACCTTCCGCGTGAGTCACCCAATCACAGAGCAGAACGAAAGGTCACCACGAATATCAGATAACTTTCTGCGTGAGTCACCAAATCACAGAACGAAAGGTCACCACGAATATCAGATAACATTCCGCGGGACCGTCCATATAACCACTAAACTAACGCAGTGACATCAAAAAACAAGTTCCGAAAGCGTGGAACCCGTCCCGTCGCTACCACAACCCTGGGCTCAGCCGTCCAAGTTCAATACTGCTTTATGTCCACAGAGAACACAAGGACTATTAGGGACCGGGGAGCCCAGGACGTCCACCTCGATTTGCACACGGCTTCTGAGCTCTGAGATACTACAGTTCAGTGTTGCTTTACGTCCACAGAGACCGTACGGACTGAAGGACAGGGGACCCACGACCTCGCTTCAACACAGTTATTCAGGTTGCTTTACGTCCACGAACCTCGATTTTAGACGGACCCAGGAGTCCACCTCGTTTACAAGCTCCTGATCTGACATCTCGCCTTTACGTCCACAGAGACCGTAAGGACTATTAAGGACAGCCCAGGACGTCCACCTGGACTTTCACACAGTTCTGAGCTCTGACATACTACAGTTCAGTGTTGCTTTACGTCCACAGAGACCGTACGGATTATTAGGGACGGAGAGCCCAGGACGTCCACCTCGACTTTCACACAGCTCCTGAGCTCCGAGATACTACAGCTCATGTTGCTTTACGTCCACAGAGACCACAAGGACTGTTAAGGACGGGGAGCCCAGGACGGCCACCTCCACTTTCACACAGCTCCTGAGCTCTGCAGATCCACCCAGTGGCCGCCACTGATTATATTTATAGACCCCTAGCCGCTCTGGGTTCGAATCTTGCAGCACCAGCTACCCATGGAGGGTAGACGTAACAGCTAGGTCCATACATAGGCATACAAATTGTTTATTGCCTGCACGTGAATCCCGTTCCGAGGCGTCGGTTTGAAACAGCGTGCCCTCGCACTTTCATAAAGAGTCACAAAGCACACCCCCCTCCGAACGTCGCTTTCCAAAAACCTTCCTCCAAACTCCGCCAGAACTGGTTACGCCACTGAAGGGGCATGCACTCTTTATCTCCGCTCAGCTGTCTACCTACCGACGCTGTCAGCGCCCTCAAAAAAAAAAAAAAAAAAAAAATGAGTACTAATCAGACTGTGGAAGCAACCTAGCGTGGAAGCACACACGTGAACATGAGACGCGCCTGCCCCGGAGATTCAAAGAGAGAGAGAGAGAGAGAGAGAGAGAAGGGGAAAAAAAGAGAGTTCCGTCTCGATTCAAACGATTTTGGTTTTATTTGTGCTGGGGTAAGCAAGGTGGGTGGCTATAAAAGAAACGCTTGATATAATTTCGAGTTCTTCCCGTCCCTAATAAGCCTTATGGTTTCTGTGGACGTTAAGCACCATGTTTACTTACTTACTTACTAATTCGAGTTCTTCCCGTCTCTAACAAGCCTTATGATTTCTGTGGACGTTAAGCACCATGTTTACTTACTTACTTACTTACTAATTCGAGTTCTTCCCGTCTCTAATAAGCCTTATGATTTCTGTGGACGTTAAGCACCATGTTTACTTACTTACTTACTAATTCGAGTTCTTCCGTCCCTAATAAGCCTTATGATTTCTGTGGACGTTAAGCACCATGTTTACTTACTAATTCGATTTCTTCCCGTCCCTAATAAGCCTTATGATTTCTGTGGACGTTAAGCACCATGTTTACTTACTAATTCGATTTCTTCCCGTCCCTAATAAGCCTTATGGTTTCTGTGGACGTTAAGCACCATGTTTACTTACTTACTTACTAATTCGAGTTCTTCCCGTCCCTAATAAGCCTTATGGTTTCTGTGGACGTTAAGCACCATGTTTACTAATTTGAGTTGTCTCTTACGAACGTACTGCCTTCTGAGCACCAACGGAAGAAGAAAAAAAGAAAAAAATGTCCGTTAGCTGACAGACTTTTTCGAGACCCCCTATGCCGTAATCAATTATGGCAGCGGCTGGAGAACGGATGTCGTAATTAAACCAGTGCTAGAACTTTGTCCCCTTTTTATAGCCGTCGGTCTCAAAACAAGCCGCGTGACTCCAAGACAAGACAATTTTCTACAGATTGTCCCGAGAGAGAAAAAAACAAAAGAAAAAAATTATGCTCTCTAAGCATCTCAGGACATTAAACGAAACGAAACCGAAACCGAACGGGCGTGTCCACGCACTACTTACTCAACAGTCGATCAGCGAGCGCCAGCCACTCGTAACTGCACCCGGGCGCCGTACTGCAGAGATCTGGTGTAGCGATAACTATGAATCGGGACTCCGTCGAAGACCATGCCGGCCTAAACCCAAGTTCTTGACTTCAGCGAGCGAGTCTTCATTGTGCAGTTCTCTGCATGCCTTCACTGACCTAATTATCAGTCGTAAAGAGACGGGGCATTCCATTTTGTTACGGGGGGGGGGGTGGGGGTGGGGGGGGGGGTAAAAGGGGGTTTGGGGGGTTTTTGGGTTTAAAAGTGTGTTGTGTGTGTTTGGGGGGGGGGGGGGGGCGTGTGTGTGTGTGTGTGTGTGTGTGTGTGTGTGTGTTGTGTGTGCACAGTTTTCTCGTGTGTGTGTGTGGGGGCGTGTGTGTGTGTGTGTGTGTGTGTGTGTGTGTGTTGTGTGGGGGGTGTGGTGCTCTTTGGGCTGTGGTGTGTGTGTGTGTGTGTGTGTGTGTGTGTGTGTGTTTGGGAGTGGGGGGTGTGTTTATGTGTGTGGGGCCCTGTGGGGGGAGGGGGGTGTGTGGGGGGTATTTAGTGACTAGTAACACCAACATGATTTTCAACGTGCCGACATTGCCGTCACACTTTTTTCCCCTTGTCGCTGTGATACTTCCTCGTCTAGCGAGGTATGTAAGGGTGAAAGGGGGACTGGGGAATCAAGTGCTACCGTCCCATTCAGTCAGCCTGTTTTTTTTTTTTTTTTTTTTTTTTTTTTTTTTTTTTTTGGGGGGGGTGTGTGTTGTGTGTGTGTGTGTGTGTGTGTGTGGGGGGGGTGTGTGTGTGTGTGTGTGTGTGTGTGTGTGTGTGTGTGTGTGTGTGTGTGTGAAAGGGGGGGGGTGTGTTTGGGGGTGTGTGTGTGTGTGTGTGTGTGTGTTTTGGGGGGGTGGGGGGGGGGTGTGTGTGTGTGTGTGTGTGTGTTTGTGTGGTTTTGTGTGGGGGGGGGGGGGGGGTTGTGTGGTGGTTTGGGGGGGTGGGGGGTGCGGGGGGGGGCGGCGGCGCGGGGAGACAGGAGACAGACAGGCAGAGAAACAGAGATACAGAGATAGAGAAACACACAAACTGAGACAAACAGATAGGGAAAGGGGGAGGAGAGAGGAAGCCGAGACAGACAGAGAGAGACAGAGACTGAGAGACAGACAGACAGAGACAGACAGACAAAAAGCCGAGACAGCAAGGGGAGAAAACAGAGACCTGGGAGAGGGGGAAAAAAAGACAGAAAACAAAACAAGGAAAAAACAAAGGAAAAAGGGGGAGGAGGCCCAAAAAAGCCGAAGACAGGCAGACAGAGACAGAGGCACAAGAGACGAGACAGACACAGACAGACAAAAACAGAGACAGAGGCACACAGAGAGACAGCCACAGACAGACAGACAGACAGAGACAGAGGCACACAGAGAGAAGAACAGACAGACAGAACGAGAGAGTTCCAGGGTTAACCGATAGGGTCACCCCCTCAA
>JABMCL010001638.1:0-40000 GCA_018857735.1 Alviniconcha marisindica
CGAGGAGTCTCTCATCCCCACATGACCAACAGGAGGTCGAGGAAGCGAGACATCGCCGGAGTTTCTTCCTCTGGCCCGTCATACCATTGTAGAGGGCCGTGAGCGTGCGCAGGAAGGGGGCGCAGTCCCCACTCAGCTTGGCCTGAATCAGTCCCAGCATCAGTTTCCACAGGAAACCGTCGAAGGACGGTGTCTCCTGCTGTAGGTCGACGTTGGACTCGTTCAGTAACTTGGTCAGTTCTGTCGTGAGCCCGTCGGTTTTGGTGGTCTGCTCTTGAATTTTCTTCTCCAGAGCCTGGTTCTTTTGCTGCTCTAGGACCAGCTGGTACTGGAGGGCAGCCTGTTTCTCCACGCCTTTGGAGGACTTTTTCTTGCGCCTCCTCCTTCTTTTCTTGGTGGTTTTGGGGCTGTCTTCCCCCTTGGTGTCGTCCGCCGTCAGGGAGTCCTCCACTCCGTCAGGTGACTCCAGGGTCATCGGATCGGTCTCTCCCAGCGGGTGAGCTGATCGAGGCGGGCGAGTAGGGCGGTCACTTCCTTAGAGTGGCCTCCTTTTGCCACAGACTGGGGTTTCCCGTCTGGGACTCTCGCCGCTGCCTGAGAGTTCTGTCCCGGGCGTGGGTTGATGGGGTTCTTCCTGCTGGGCCCCCTGTTGGCCGGTAAGACGGAGCAGTGCCCGTGATACATTTATAGCAGAGAGCGTTTATCTTGTACTGAATTCATTGTTAGACTGGGAGCCAGTGGAGAAATTGAAATGGTGATGTGGTCAGTTTTACGTTGTTGTTTTTCGGTACGAGGCGAGCAGCACAGTTCTGTATGCGACGAAAGCTATGGACAGAGGAAGCAGGCAGTCCAGAAAGGAGAGAATTGCAGTAGTCGAGGCGTGACAGAATGAGTGAGGTGACCAGTTTCACTGTAGCCTCGATGGAAAGATACTTCCGGACAGAACTAATTCAACGGAGCTGGTAGTTTGCCTGATGAGTTCTCCATGGACAGTGTGCTGTCGAGGAGAACGCCGAGGCTTTTGACAGTCAGAGAGAGGGACTGTGGTATCGTCAAGCTGGAGGGTGACAGAAATGGAGGACAGTTTTTGTCTTGTTCCAAAGAGCATTGCTTCTGTCTTTTGATTATTTAGTTGAAGTTTGTTTTGTGTCATCCAGTTTTTGATGTCCGAATAACAGTCTGATAATACACTAGCAAACAATGAAATGGAAGAAATCTGACAACTTAGCTTGTGGTTATTGGAGAGGTTAGTTGCAGAATGTTTGTTTATCGGTGGATTATTGTTAGTTCTTCACAGAATATTAAGTCTGATTTTTGACCTTCGCGGTCGCACGCTCGAAACATTGTAATGCAGAGTGCAATTTCGGCTACCAGGTTTGATTTCCATTTTTTGAGAGTTCTATCACATCGTCCATCTCCCTCTTGAAAGTTCAAATCCTTTTTATGTGATTCACTGCGAGGTTTCTTTGGGAATGTCGAGTGTTAACCCAACGTCTGCTCCGAGTCTGCGCGTCGTTGCTCTCACAGTGAACATCGATCGGTTCAAATCGGTTGGAGTGGATGAATTGTAAATACTGAATCCAGAATCTTCAAAAACACGAAGACGGTCACTTATTGGAAGAGGAAGCAGAAGAAGCAAGAGCTAAACTGAGTTCCGTCTGGTTCAGATCAAAATAGTAGCTGTGAGTGACCGAGAAAACCCATGGCAATGAGCTGTGTAACCCGTGAGAGAGAGAGAGAAGAGAGAGAGAGAAGAGAGAGAGAGAGAGAGAGAGAGAGAGAGAGAGAGAGAGAGAGAGAGAGAATTTGATACCTGTGGACTCTCAGCAGAGGGGATTTTAATTTCTGCGTCCACGGTACCTCACGCGGGTGTACTACAGTGGAGTGCATCGACAGTTAGAAGCTGTGACAGTTATTTCGGTCGTAACTATAGACTGCTAATTAACGTGTCGCCAGAAGGAATAATATAAGCTCCGCCCACTGTCTTATTACTCGACAAAAATGTGATGGCGCCCGCATTCTTGGTCGAAAGATTTACGGGATGCCATTTTGGAGTTTAACTGCGCTGCCAGCTATCACTGGTGCAAAGACAGAGAGGCGTTGTCTGTGTCGTTGGCTAGACAACAAACTTCACGGCAACTTACAGTCACGTCACCAGGCGATGTGTCCACATAAACCGATGGAGAGCCCAGTCATGCTGACAGAGGAGATGCCATTCCATTTATTGTTAGTTGTTGTTGTTGAGTGAAGTTCAATGGTGTTCGTTCTTGAACTTTTGGCACTCCAATTCAGACACTATTATTTTCAGGCTCAACGAGCTCTCGGAGTGTTTGTCTGCTGACGTAAATTAGCAAATGGCTCTCGTTGCGCTGCTGTATGTTCCTGTCTGAAAGTTTACCCCGTTACCCTTTTACCCCTGCCACCGCATGTGGAGAGAAATTTAAAGTAATTACCAACTTTGCTAGTAACTTTAGGTTTGGATCCACCTACTGCTTCAAGTGCAAAATCAATTAAATCCGATAGGAGAGTTCGCGTACCTGGTACTACATGTCTAATGAGGCTTCGGTTACAATTTACACTGTTACGTCCCACAGTGGTTTAAAAAAGAAGTTTTTAAAATTATTATTGATTTTGTTTGCTTTGTTCCCCCCCCCCCCCCCCCAGCCCCCATTTTCTTGCAAACTAAAGAACAG
The DNA here is from genome assembly GCA_018857735.1 of Alviniconcha marisindica. Taxonomy (NCBI): domain Eukaryota; kingdom Metazoa; phylum Mollusca; class Gastropoda; family Provannidae; genus Alviniconcha; species Alviniconcha marisindica. The sequence continues at coordinate 2,694 of JABMCL010001638.1, forward strand.
CACTGATGTACAGCGCACGTTAGTGGAAGATACCGTCTTTTACCTTTCGGAATCATGGAGTAACTGTGAACGCGTGCTTCGTCCTGAGATCACACTCTGCGGTTGACAGGACTAACCAACTTTTCTAGAAATGGTTCTTGGTTTTCCAGTGACAGCCGGTTTAATGAACACGGTTATAAACTATGCTAGCGGAAAGCCCTCCAGCCCACTGCGTGGTTATAGTTATGTGCACGATTCGAAGTTACGACAGCTCCGCCAAATCGCGGCCATGATGCCCAAAATGCTGTCGGTTACAGCTGTGATGGCGGAAGGCCGTCTATATTTAATTGTGACTGGCATACCCCCCAGGATTTTCCTTCACATTCGTCACAAAGTGACACCAGATGAATCTCCATTCATACACTGAAAAGTGTTTGTTGCATAAAACCGCAAAGCGATCACTATTTGCATAGATAATAAGTAGAAGAATGTAATATTATGATATTTTTTTATGTGTTATAATTTTTCGGCAAAACGAAACAACAAAAGACTCCTCTCTTCTCTCTCTCTCTCTCTCTCTCTCTCTCTCTCTCTCTCTCTCTACTCTCACACACACACACACACACACACACACACACACAAATACAAAGGGCTCAGAACGCTTTACAATTTCCACACCAGTAAGCTACACATAAAATGGATGGGAAAAAATCTGACTCTTACAAAATAGAGTGAAACACTCAAGTACAGCTCCGGCCACCAACAAGAGCAGACAGACTCCCCTTTGTGGATGCGAGGTACTGCAAATCATCAGTGGAAACCCGAAACGCTATAATTACCATAAATCATCCAACAGGTCCAATGAATTTATTCAGTCACGTAATTTACGATCTCTGCGAGTCGGATTGTGCACGTGTACCAAACTGGTCTTTTGGCGGGATTCATAAATCTCGTATCAAACAGCTCGGCAAGCTTGCGTGAGGGGGAGGTGTTATAAACTAGGACCGTGATTAGGATGTCCGGTGAGCCGGTTTGGCCTAGCGGTAAGGCGTTAGGCTGGTAAGCGGAAGGACCTCGGTTCGATACCGCTTCGGCTCTCCTTTCTCTTCAAAAAGGTTGTGGTTTGTGGACACTGTCTTGTGACTTTGTCCATCACTTCCTACTGAAACATTAAAATGGCTCTCATCGCTGCCCATTTTAATGCAGAAGTCATTCTGGTGGTGACAGTGTAGCGATAGGTATATAATCTCCCTCTTCCCCCCACCTCCATACCCCCTTTCCCCCCTTCTCCCCGTCCCTAACAAGCTGTACGGTTTCTGTGGACGTTAAGCACCATGTTTACTTACTTAGGATGTCGGTATAATCACTAGCTGCCGCAAAAACCTCACTCTGAGCCGTTGAGTTTATAATCATTGCTTAGGACGGCGTAAATGGCTTTGTAACTGCGGTATTAAAACCAGCTCCTGGATTGTAGCGGCATTAGGATAATAGTTGGCAGCAGATTTGTACCGATTCCAGTCACGATTGTCCCTGAACCATTTTGGATAGAAAGCGATGAACGCTTCATGCTAACCGATCTCTTAATCATCATGACAATAATGATGATGGCATTACCAGCAATAACACTGATGGTGTTCATGCCGTTCATGATAACTGGCAGTTCTTTCTTCAGCTTATTACACTAAAAAATCTGAAAGAAAACTACCATTATTTAATCGGTTTTTATTATCTAATCAAGATCAGTGTTCTTTCTAACCCTTGGTGTGTTTTGATCTTGCCTGTTACATTGTTCAGAGTTGATGGATGCTGTTCACAGATATTTCCCTCCCTCTCTTTACAAAAGATGTGGTTGATCAAACTTTGATCAAGTTTACTCTGTTACAGCTGCCATAGTTGGATTGGTTGCTTTTAATCAGTTTTACACTGTAAGATTTGATGTTGATAAAATGACTAGGTGTTAACAATCAGTCACCCACTTACTTAATTACTCCTTTTTCCTCAGAAGAAGTCTGCTATTGATTCTGCCACTTAAAGGAACTTTCATTCGAAGACTAAACTCCTCGTGTGCGTGGAGCTGGGATTGAACATTAAATGTTTTGAGACTAAACATGCCGTTGTTTTTATATCGCTTTTATAAGGTGACACTTTTAGACACCATATCCAACTCTTGTTTCACTGCGATGTGCGCCTTTTTCTCACGCTTCCTCTTTATGTCATGAAAGTGTCTTTGGCGTCACGGATAGAATGCCAGAAGCTCTCAGTCTCAGGTTTGAGTACAGGTCACGAAAGAAATGCATATGGATTGTAATACATTTTGTCGCCGCTCTGTAGAGTGACCTTTCGATGACGTATGCAGAGTTCCAGAAAAACTGTAAGTCCACGAGAAAAGGTGTAGTCTGTTGGGTTTTACCCAAATCTATTCTCATAATGATCTGCAATTTTTGGGTAAAAGTAACCGGCAGATGAAAATAGTAATGCAACAGACAAATCGTGATTAATATAACAATTCATTAAAAAAAAAATCACTTTTTTCGCCAAACTTGTGAAGGCTAGTTCTTTTAAAGCGCACACTTCGCTATAATCTTGTGGCACTGGCGCGGCAGAATTAAGTGCACAGGTGGCCTTCCTGTTGACATTTGCTGCTCATCTCTCTTTACCGAGCTGATGTATTTGCGGAGCGACAGGCTGACTGCGGAGTACATGTGTCAAGTTACGGCCTTTGAGGGCAGTGGATTCGCTGGCTGGAGCACCGCGGTAAAGACGGACGGCCCTGCAGGGTATTCTTCGGCGGAGCCCATCGATCAGGCGACTTCCGCCCTCCCTGAGGTTTGTGTGTTGTTGTCATACAACACGAGCACGCCGCCCAATCGACTGGCATTTAGAGCTGGAAAGTAGAACTTTCTTTTTTCTTTCTTTCTAACTCAGTTACCTTGGAAGTGGGTCATGCTCATCGAAACCGACACGTACGCACGCGCACGCGAGCGCGCTCACAACGGGACACTCACCCCCCCCCCCCCCCCCCACATGGAGTTATTGGAGATGTAAGATCGGTCAAAATGTTGTCATCAGGGGACCGGTGTGTGGAGTGCACCACGAGAGTTCAACAAGACAAACGATTAGCTTTGAAACATTTAGCGGTAATGTGATGAAATTTAATCTGAATCTAAGAGCAACCACTCACCAGCAACAAAAATATCACCCAGGCTTCAATTTCTTCTTAAAAAGATCAAAACATGTGATAAGTGGTTTGACGTTTATCCATACTGTGCCCTAGTTCGTCGTTATATACACTCGCTGTCAAGGGCTGAAACGTAGCATAAAATACTGCCGGGCAAAAGATGAAAGATGCTGTCGATGTACTAAAACATCTCATACTAGAGGATCATGTAACCAAGAACCTCTGTGCACTGAGTGTGGTGGTAAACACTCTGCAGCATTTCATGGTGGTAAAGCTAAAGTCCTAAAATCAGCATACAAGATTAAAGCCTCGCAGTACTCGTCTCTTTCGGACGCGATGAAAATAGCAAAAGCGGAAGCAAGATAATCATAAATATTCAAATCTAATCAAAAGTCAGTGTCGTATAAACTATGCCCAAGCAGTATCTAGAGCTCTATGCATCCACAGCCATTGCTTGATTATGTAACAGACAATTATCCATGTTGTCAAAGCCCTCGGTAACAAAGATATATTGTGTGCGGCATCTGGTCTGTTCTCCATCTCCAAGAGCATTCATAAGGACATAGAAGCTGATGAAGTTAGCAAGGATCCACCAATGATAGCATCTATTACGCTGCAACTGCAAAGTCTACTTAATTCTGATAACAATCCAGTGCAACAATCTTTTCCCTCAGATTCTCCTTCAAAACGAAATATAATTCTCCAAACGATAATGGAGCGGCATTATGCAGTGTCGCCAGATTCAATTGCCCATAATGAAATGAATAGTAATCGTGCTATCTGCAATGGGCATGGTGTGAGACGGATCGTCTAGCAGTGTACTGCACAGAAAACTGCTGTTAGTTATCGTATCGTCAGGATCGTCCACTATGCTGTTGCCTAGGACCCGTCGTCCGACAGTGGCGAGTTAACGGAACGCTTCACTCCCGATGCAGACATCATGAGCCTTGCACATCGTTTCCAAGTTTGTCAGTACTGCAGCACTGGTAGCCACACAGGTTTGTTAGTTTCTGGTGCAGCACTGGTAGCCACACGTAGCGCACAGATAGATACACAAACAATACACTATATTTGTGGAGTTCAGTCGACGATAGCATACATATTTCATTGAAATAACTAATTGTTAAATGTTATGGAGAGTGGCCCCACTGGATCACATCAAATCAGTTCAGGGTGGCAACAGCTTCAATGGTAATAACACACCTGCAGCACACCTGTAGCACCTGTAGCAACTGGATCACCAACCTCGGACAGGTGATAGTCAATAGCATTCCATTCTGAACCAATAGCTGTCAATGTCTTCACACGGTAAAACAAGAAAGTATTGGATAATTGGAAAATGCAAACCTCGGAAACAAAATTCACATAGTAAGTACACCATTTCGGTGGATATTCAAAAACGCGCTTTAAAAATGCTAGTCACTCATGAGAATCACATGCTACAGGAGCGCAAAAAACAGCGCTATAAAAAGAAAAAAGAAATTAAAAGAAAAAAGGACCAATAATAATAATACCCATCATAATGTTATGACGTCGTATTCTCACTGACTGTACGTTCAGGAATCAGTCAGTCGCTGCTGTCCCTCTCTTATCCCCCCAACAACAACAACAACAATAAAAAATAAACAAACACAAAAACACACACACACACACACACACACACACACACACACACACACACACACACACACACACACAACGTATAACATTTGTGAATGGAATGCTGTTAATTATCACCTGTCCTTTCGTCGTTCTCTTCTGTTATAGAATCTGTTTACTTTGAATTATTTTACCCTTCGTCTTATTTCTTCCATATAGTCAATCTCTGACGCGCTGACCTCATCCTTGGACTTTCAATTCCCTTTCTGCTTGTTTTGATTTGCTGTCAAATCACTGATCAGGTCGGATTTTTGCATCGACGAAGACGAGGAATAGAAAGAGCAGGAAATCAACCTCTGTAATACAGAGCTCACAGGAGGGAAGAAGACTCCGCACTGCAAACGCAAAGCTGACACTAATGAACTCGCACTCAGCGTGTGCTGTGATACCACCTTCATCATGCGTCGCAGTATTTCTCCCGCCCGCGTCGTGTAGAGTTGAAATTCTATTGATTCTGCTTCCCCCAAAGGCGGATAACGAAAGTGTAAAGAAGAGCCCTCGGTGGTGGTGTGGGGGGGGGGGGGGGGGCGGTCCTGACGACAGGGGTGTGAGTGGTGGGGAGGGGGGGGGGGGGGGGGCAGAAAAGTCCGGGTATGGTCCTGGGCGAAATCGTTTGTGAAAGTAGCAAAGAGGGTTTCTGAGGTCCATAGCCGACGTTATGACAGAGATGTATGTTGCTTGTAATGAACGTCGCTATCTATTACCCGCTTCGGTTCAACTTTCCCTTGAAAAGTACTGGTTTACTAGACACTGCATGCCCCCGCTCCCCTTCTTTAAATGAATATAACACTCATAACATCTCAATGCTCTACTGGTCTAGCAGTGACAATGCAGAAGAGAAGAATCTTATTCACGCCAAACCTGATCGCCATCTACAAGAAACACACAATACACGCAGATAGGTATCTCTATTTTGTTTTTATTGTTTCCATAGAAAATAGCGTTTTGTTGCTGAAAGTTTTTGGATGGTTTGGTTAAACCTGTTTAACGCCGAGTTGTGTCCGAAGAAGTACATCGGGGACCGAGATCCCAGGAGGTGGGGGAAGAGGGAGACGCTACACCTAACGCTACACCGACACCACCAGAATGATTTCTGCATTAAGATGGTCAGCGATGAGAGCCATTTTAATATTTCATTAATTGTGAGGGACAAAGTCACAAGACAGTGTTCACAGACCACAACTTCTGAAGTGAAAGGAGAGCCGAAGCGGAATCGAACCGCGGTCCTTTTGTTTACCGGCCCAATGTCTTACCGCTAGGCTAAACTGGCTAACCTCCCAGAACCTCCCACTTTCCTTCCTTTCGGAAAAGTGGGTCCCGTTCAGGGCATCCACGGAGACAGCTTGGTGTTACAGAAATTTAAGAACGAATTAGGCTTGCAACGAACCGTAAAGGGGTTAGGAGCTGTGACCTAACCAGCGTCCCTTTCGGACACAAATTATGCTATTTCTGGTCATTGCAGGGAGTTCTTGTTTCTGCACTTCCCCCTGAACTCTAAAAAGCTGTTGACTGTTTCACTGAAATGAATCGCAATGCAGCTGAAGGTAGCGGGCACTTTCGCATCCTTTTTGAGTTTTCACTGCTATGTCTGCGGTCTCCAAGTTCAAAGGAATTTGTGGCACCTCGGTGTACTTTATTTTGATTGGCTAGCAGGCGCGAAGGTTTTCCTGGTTGACCGAGACTCGCGCGCGGCAGGGGCATCCCTCTGTCAACTGGCGGTTCCGGTCACAAATCGATAGCAGACGTTATCGTGTACCATCGTGGCCAGAACGTGGGCACGACGGAAGGACAACCCGAGCCTATCATTCTATACAGTGTATGTGTGTGAGTGTGTGTGTGTGTGTGTGTGTGTGTGTGTGGGTGGGGGGGGGGGGGGGTATGTGGCGCGCGCGCGTTTTGCATACAATCAGTTATGTCTGAGCCCGTGTGTACATTATTAGTTACTTGACTGATAATAATCTGTATCTAGATGTGTATTATTATGTGTGGTATATTATTTTGTATTGTTAGAACTTCGAGCCCCCTGCCCCTCCAACGTTTTTTTGCCCTTCCAAAAAACAATAAAAATCTCCCTTTATTCATCCCAGCGGGAAATTAAAACTGTCGTTCGACCCGCAAAAGAAGAACAAAATCTCAATAATTCTAAGTCATAAAAAACACGACATACACATTCTTAGACGTACCCCCCTTTTCTCTCAATCTGCATACACTAATAGAAAACCCCCAAAATTCCCTGGAATAATGCTTTCTCGGGTTAAACCAAAACGAAAAAAAACTCTCAAATTAAATAAAAATCATTGGGTTTCCCACACACACCCCCAACCCTCCCTTAGAAAGTTTCATCCTCAACGGCGTTTAATGCGCCCCCACCCATTTAAATTTGACGGGTAAAATTTTCTTTAAAAAAACGGAAAAAACCCCGGGGAAAAAAACGAGGCTTTATAAGGGTTTTGGTATTTGTTCTCGGAAGTAAAAATCTTCCACTCCTGTTGCTACGTTGCAATCAAAGGTGTTTTCAGTGGGTGTGTGGGGGGGGGTCGTTTTTTTTGGGCATTAGTTTCTGTACAGTCTCTTTTCATTTATTATTGTTACTGTTGTTATTGTTATCTGACATGAAAGCGTTGGAGGGGCAGCGGGCTCAAAGTGATAGATAATCATCACTCTGTCTGTCTGTGGCCTGGAAGATTCAGATTAACCGCCCAAAATTACACATTGTTGTCTTGTTACATAAAGAAGCATTCAGTTTGAATCTTTTGTGTTTTGACTGATATTTTGACGCTACAAACTTTGCTTGGACACTATTTGTTTTATTTCGTGGTGCTACTCCGTCATCGCACGAAAAGTAAGTCTGTAATGCCAAAACTGATTGAACTTAATAATGACGACCCGATCAGCTGACTGCCAATATTTATATGTCAGGATGACGTTTGTCATTTTAGAGCTTGACTGGTGCTCATTTCTGTTCTGCTTGTTCTTGCTCGTTTTTTTTTTTTTTTTTCCCCCGTTCTTTTATTTTTTTTTCTTTTGGGCTCTTTAATTTTTGGGTTTTTTTTAGAATTTTTTTTTTTGTTTTTTGTTTTTTTTTCTGCACTTTTAAAATTTTGCCCCAAATTTAAAAAATATTTTCTGTTTGCTTCATATGTTTTTGTCTCTGTCTGTTTTCGATCATCTTGTCTTAGTTTGTTCTTAATTCTGTCTGTTTTGTTCATTTTGTCTGTTAGTATTCTAACCTTGTTGTTGTTTTTTAATATATTTTTGTTTGGCTTCAGGGCTTATCTCGTGTTTTTTTTTACTTGTTGTTTGTGTTCCTGCTCCACTTGTGTGGTTTTCGCCCTGAAGTGCAGTTGGTGGGCATCACAATCCAAGAACTAACTAACTAGTTGATTTTTGTTCTGCTACTCTTCTTCTCTTTTCTCGTTCGGGAAAGAGCCTCTTTAAAACGAGACAGGAAGGGGAAGAGGGGGGTGGGAGCTAGGGCGCTGTGTGAAACCCTGCACCTATAAAAGCGTGCTGCCATTTTCCCTTCCGCCGTATTTGAGTGTGGCCTTTGTTCCTTCTTTTTAGATAGCTTTGTTGACTGTGGTGAGTAGTTTTGTGTGAGGGTGGTGCGTGTTTGTGTTCCCTGGACATCAGTGTGTGTGAGTGATTGTGTTCGCTGGACATCAGTGTGTGAGCATTTCTGTGGTTGTGGCGACAAGCTCTACCCACTGGGTAGAGCCATATTTCCAAGCAGCCCCCCTTCCGCTAGGGAAGGAGGAACACCAGAAGGACCCCCCCTCCAGGGAAGAACCGGGGAGCCGAGAGGACTCACTGGGGAGGGGCCGGCAGAACCTGGCAGAAACCCCCCCAGAGCCCGTCAGAGGCTCCAAAGGACCTAGAGTCCGATTTTATCACCCCTCGCAAGCGAGGAAAGAGACGGCTGTCAAGCGACAGCTCCAACTCGGAGGGAGAGAGCCTGGACTCCCCCAACCCCGCTCAAAATGACCAGAGGGGGAGAGGATGTGATGGCCGACACGGCTACCACCCCTCCCGCCACCCCAAACCCCAATTATACCGGCCGCCATCAGTGGCCATGACAACGTGGGGAAGAAAACCCCCCCAACCGGCCAAGAAGCCGAAGACTGCACCAATAGTGCAGAAAACCAAGCCTGCCCCTAAACCGAGGCGGGAAATACCCCTCCGGAAAACCGGAAAAAATTTCCGAAGCCAGCCCGACGGCAACTCCCGCAGGAAGCAATTCCAGCCCCCGGGCACCGGCGTTCGTGGACTTCCCGGTAGTAATCCACGACCTCGGCGGCGGATCGGCCAAGTTCGACAAGATCGGACCATGGCACCGCAGCCAGCTTCTCAGCAACGCGGGGGGAGCAGTGCGCTCCATTAGGCCGCTTCCCTCCGGGAATTTGGCTCTTTGGATGCGCCCTGGGGCCCCAGCAGAGCAAGCGGGCACGCCTGGACAAGCTGCCCGGGGGGATCCCCATAGGAGCCCGGATTCCACGACCCGTGGTGGAGGGAGTAGTGGGGCCCATCCCCATGGGTGGCGACGAGCTGAAACTCGTAAGACAAGATCTGGAAGCGGGGGGGACGCGTAGCGGGGGTCGCCGGACTCAATAACCCCCAAGCAGGAGCCCTTCTTGCCGTCAAGACTCCCTGGAAGCAACGGAGTTGCCCAGTGAGGTATGGCTCGGGGCCACACCGTTCAGGGGCGGTTTTGCCGCACCGGTGAGACGGGGCACCAAGTGTCAGCCCCTTTGGGGCCCTCCAAGCAACAGTGTCGAGCAAAGCAGACCCGCTGCTCCAAGTGGGGGAAAAGGGGTACGCACTCTCACGAGCAGTGCGACGCGCAGGTCTTCTCCTGCGTGAATTGCAATGGCCGCCACTCGGCGGCCTACAAAAATGCAGATTCGCCAAAGGGCGAATCTGCTGAGGAGCAAGACCTACATTCCGTACAACGTCGCCATGCAGAGGGCCCGCGACGAACTAAAACCCAAGGCTCCGCCCCCTGCCCCTCCCCCCCGAGTGGACAACTGCTGGTCGCGAGCCCGGGACAGCACCGTCCTCGCTCTCTGCGGACACTGGAACTCCGGTGTCGTACGCGAGGGAAACAGCGGGGGGGCAGGGAACAGGGGGCCCAGCAGGAAGAACCCCATCAACCCACCCCCGGGACAGGCTCAGGCGCGGCGGGTCCCAGGGGGGAAACCCCAGTCTGTGGAAAAAGGGGCCACCCCAAGGAAGTGCCCCCTATCGCCCGCCTCGATCAGATCACCCGCTGGGAGAGACCGATCATCCCCGCTGGAGTCCACCCCTCCAAACCCTGGGTCACCTGAGGGGTGGAGGACCCCCCTGAGGGGGACGACCCCAAAGGGGGAAGACAGCCCCAAAACCACCAAAAAAAGAAGGAGGGGGCGCAAAAAAAGTCCCCCAAAGGCGTTGGGAAACAGGCCCCTCCAGTCCCGGCTGGTCCTAGGCAGAAAAAGAACCAGGCCCTGGGGGAAGAAAATCCAAGGCAGACCACCAAAACCGACGGGCTCACGAAGAACTAAAATTACTGAACGAGACCAACGTCGCCCTTTAAAAAAGGGCCCGACGGTTTCCTGTGGAAACTGATGTTTGGGGATTGATTCAGGCCAAGCTGAGTGGGGCCTGCGCCCCCTTCCTGCGCACGCTCACGGCCCTCTACAATGGTATGACGGGCCATGAGGAAGAAACTCCGGCGATGTCTCGTTCCCTCGACCCCCTGTTGGTCATGTCGGGGATGAGAGACTCGCTCGCAGACGGGAATTTGCCCGAGTCCATCGGCTGATGGATTATAAGGCAAACAACTGTTTTTAACCCTGCCTTCTAACATCACGTTCAATAGATTCACGGTTTGTCAGGGGGGAATTGTCGTTCCATCAACCCCAAACCCTTTGATCAACTTGTAAAACACGTGTCAAGACATCAGTTTAAAGTCGTGTGTTTTGCAGCCCCTTGGCCTGCCCACCGGGTAACCAAACCCAGACTGGAAGGGTATTACTACCCGCCAGTGGGGGGGGTCCGGTCTCCCGAGTGACAAGGTCAGGGCCCTTGCATATACATCAGACACAACATCCTCTTTAGCAACAAAAACCGAACACCCCAAAAGGTCCTCCCAAGGGGGTAATGCGGAGTGGGGGTTTTTCGTGTTCAAGGGCAGTTGGATTTCATGATTTGTAAACCCTTTTTCCCCCCGGCTGACCATTTTGACTGGCTGACTGAGCTCGGAGGCAAAGGCAGATGCCTGGTCACTGGAGACTTCAACGTCCGGGACAGAAGCGGGGGAGCGGGATTACGAGTCCTCTCGCCCTCACTCACCGCCCAGATAGAAAACCCGTGACTTCATCGTGTTGAACGATGGATCTTTCACCCCATACCTGACCGCTCGGATCAAAAAATTCGGCTATCGATGACCCTGTAAAACCCCCGGGCACAGCCAGCGGTGCGGAGTGGGAAGTAGGTGCGGATTCTTTGTCGCCCGGGCCACCTGCCCATCACAGTCAGCTTCTTTTTCTCAGCAGAGAAGGAGCTCCTGCTCCCAAACCAGAAAATACAACTACGACCTGGCCAACTGGGACTTGTTCAGGGTCTTCTGGGAACCGCAGAGATAAACGTAGGCGATGCTGACCTCGACGAAGTAAACCCGACGAATAGTCCCTCCATTCTTGAAGGGGGAAGCTTACCGATGACCGGTGGTGGGCTGTCAGGGTTCGAATAGCAACCCTTGGTGGAACAAAGAATGCGAGGAGGCTGTCAGAGTCAAACGGGTAATGAAAGGCACTATTTCCAAAGACCAGAACGCCGAGACTCACGAACGAATGAAAGCAGCCAACAGAAACTGCAACAAGATCATAGCACAGGCCAAGAAGGATCACTGGATAGCCTTCGCGGATTCTATTTCGGCTGGGAAGGCGGCCCTTAGGATCTGTGGGAAGAAGATCAGAAGAATGAAGCAGCAGTGCGTTTTTCCTGATTGTGACCTGCAACACGGCAGCACAAAGTACACCACGGCCCAAAAGCAAAGCGGAAAGCTCTCGGAAAGCTTTCGCTGAGGCCAGGTGACACCGACAGTTTTCCCCCGGAAGGGCAACAATTCCCCCGGAAGGGAAAATTCCGACCCGGGAGAGAAATTTTGGGGTTAAAATTCCCCGCCCCCGGCCCAAGACGAGCCTTGGCTTCCAAACAAAAAAAGTCCCAAAATTTTCCACCCGGGGTGGACACCGTTGTATCGGGGGCTGAAAGAGGGGCCCCCGAGTCGTTTCTGAAGATTCCCGCTGGATTTCTTCCAAAGCTGCTTGGGGGTGGGGGGGACAATCCCCGCTGGGGGGAAACCCCGCCATTGTCGTCCCCCTCCAAAAAAACACGGCAAAACCCAGGAAGGAGCTGGGCAGTTACAGGCCCATCTCCCTGACATCCCCCCTAGGGAAAGTGTACGAGCGGGTGATCAAGAACCGACTAGAATACCACTGTGAGTCAAAAAAAAGTGTTTCCCGTGTGCCAGGGCCCGGGTTCCGACGGGGACGGGGTGTTAAAAGACCAAACCCGGTGAAACTGGGTGAGCACGTCGGGAGGGCACTAGGGAGGAGAAAGGTCCTACTGACGTGCTTCTTTGGCATCTCCCGTGCCTAAAGGCCAGGTCTGGCACGCCAAGCTACTACAGAAACTCCGACTTTTTGGCAACCCTGTACAAATACATCAGATCCTTCCTGAGCGACAGATCGATGCAGGTCAGGTGGAAGGGGCCACGTCGACCACCAAAGGAGTAAGTATGGGCGTTCCTCAGGGATCAGTGATCGCCCCCCTGTTGTTCAACATCATAGTCCAGCGTGGACACAGCAGTGAAGGGAAAGGTAGTGCTGACCAAAGTACGCCGACGACTTGGCGATATGGGCGGACACCCAATCAGACGTTTCCACACAAACAGCTCGTGTGTGAAACACAGCATGAAACTGTTTCCCGGAAGCTGTGGACGGGGGGGTCCACTTTATGCAAATAAATGGAAATTTGCTCTTTCTTCCCAGAAAACGGGGTTCGTCCCATTCCACACCAACACCTCTCAGAACACGGAGGTGCACATCAGGGTGAACGGGCAGAGCATCTTTGGGATCGAAAGAAGAAATACCTGGGTTGGACACTTCACTCGCTGGGGGGGTCGAACCAGCAGGTCCCCCAACGCGCGGAAAGCCTCCCGAGCCCCAACGTGATCAAGGGGGCTATCTGCTCAGCCCTGGGCCAACACCCCCCAAAATTTTCCGGGGGGGCCCTTGCGCTTACGCCTGTCGTACGGACTGGGAAGGGCCCTGCCTCCCCCTTTGAAAACGGGCCTCGCCCGTCCCACCGCCATAGAGGTGCCGGTTGCGACTTGGGCCCTCCCTGCCCCAGTCCTGCCCGCAGTCCTGGTGTACAAAAGGCCGGGCCCCCTTTTCCTCGCCACATCCAGCTCATCTTTGTAAGTATTTTTTTTTTAGATGCCAGACTGTCCCCCTCCACCGTCGACAGGGTAACTAAATGCCTTCCGAAAACCCTCCCAACTCCAGTCCCACTCCTCCATCTGGGACCTGGTCTGCGACCTGGTCCGGAGCGCGGGGCTGGGGGTGGTGTTGAGGTGGGGGGGATGCATCCCTATCCACCTTAGCTCCTGGAACGAGCGCACGTTGAAGGGGGGGACATGGAAGGGCTGAAGAAGGCCAGAATCCACTCGTTCTAGCAGTCACAGCTAGGCTATGCCTGGAAGAAAAGTACCAACCCCCACCTGAAGATCTTCACTGATGGTTCTGTGATGGAGGATGGTGCAGCTGGAGCTGCCTTTGTGATCCCAGAGTTCAACAACCCACACACTCCTATTCACTACCCGCAGTGCGGTCTTCACCGCTGAGCTGTTGGCTATTTTCCATGGCCCTGCAACACATCCCCGGATCCAACCCCCCCTTCGCCATCGTTATCTGCAGCGACTCCAAGGCGGCGTTTGGGAGCCATCAAGTCCGACTCTCAAAACGCACGGGGGGATCTTGTGCGTGAGATCCCCGACAACCCCCATCAGCTGATCCCCCGGTACGGAAATTCGCTTTCAGTGGGTAAGCGCCCTCTGTCTCTGGGAAAAGAGGGGGCGGATAGGCAGCAAAAAAAGGGGCCCAAAGGGGGTTGGGCTCCTCGACTGGACGATGAAAACCCGGGCCCGGCCGACGAAAGCGGAACTAAACAAGCAGGCGTGGAAGCAGTTGGGGGAAGGGTTCCCCTCAATGGCCACGGCCAAAGGGGTGGGACGATACCCTCCCCCGCCGGGCAGGAGGCTTCTTCCCTGGAGAGCCGACCTACATAGCTCGCATCATGCATCGTCTGCACGTGGGCGTCTGGAGATGCATGTGCGTACCGACGAAATGTGAGTGTGAGATGGGCGTCTCGTTTCACCACGTGATGTTCTCCTGCACCTCATGTTCAGACCATTTCCAGCCTCTGACTGGGAAACTACGCAGCGTGGGGCTGCCCCTGTGTACAAAAAACCTGGCAGTGTGCGATCAGCGTGAAGGATGGAGCCTCTTACGGGCTGCAGCCAGACTGGTCTACACCTGTCCACTGGCAGCCTAACTTTGTATGTGGGACCACCGGCTACGTTCAACGCTTTCCCGCAGCTCGGGTTAATCCCGGCGGGGGAGGAAGGGGCGAACGTCCCCGTGTTTCCCGCACCCAGTTCTAATCTGCTGGACCTGATTCCAGCGACCCCAAAATGTATGCTTGCATACCCAAGTGTTTTTAGCCGCCCGACTACAGGCCTCGATTTTTTCTACAAGTGTATTTTAAACTACCATGTGCGTCTTCGACGTTTTTAACTGTAAATCCCGTGTGTGCCGATTGTTTTCATGTTGGTGCAGCCCGCCCACATAACCTTACAAGGCTCGCAGCCCAGTTTTTAACTGTAAATAGTGGAAAGGGCAAACTTTTTTTTAAACCGGGGCCCCTAGGTGCTGCCCAGTTCTACGAGTGAAGCCCCAGTACAGCCAAAAACGACCCAGCACCCTGACCCCCGTATTGAAACCGCATGTGGACACATCTCATTTTCTCCCTCACCCCTCATTCCCCCCTTTTTTCCAGCGACCTCATATCCCGATCAAATATTGATCCGCAAGTGGACCAACCCTTTTTGGTTTCCCCCTCCCCCCCCTCTCCCCCCTAAACTAACTATGAATATTCAAGTCAAGCTTACTTTATAGATTGTCCCTAATATGCTTTCAGCATCTGAGGACATTAAACAAAAACTCAACAACAAATCCCTTCCGCCAACGTGGGTGGATGTAATCGGGGGTCCCAACCGGATACTGCTCATTACCGACTCGACTTTCGATCTAACAAACAGAAGACCGAAAAAAACGTCTTCCCGTTTCACGCTTTCGATATCAATCAGTGAGAAAGGAGATCACTTCTGGAGGCAGCACTGTCCAGAATGCCAAGCGTTGGCCGCCTCTTGTCCCACCGACACCTGGCTCTTTCCCTCTTGAGGACAAGGCGCAGGAAGAGGAGGATCCACGGATCTTATTTGAAGTGTTCTTATTATTCAAGACCTTTTAAAGGGATAGCCACAGACGTGGGTTGTTAGTTTCATTCCGCTTTGTTTGTGTGTGTATGTGGGTTTGATTTTGCGAGGCATAGCACATGCCTGAACAGGGATGCGAGTGTGTGTGTGTGTGTGTGTGTGTGTGTGTGTGTGTGTGTGTGTGTGTGTGTGTGTGAAAGACTACTCTCTATGAACTCGCATAAGCGAACACAAACTTCGTTTTGAGCTTTGCAAAAGTGATTCTTTTTACACGGAAATCGGCGTTACTGCCCCTTTAAGCCGAGAAGTTCATGTGACTAGGTGAATGCCAACCAGCACAATGCTCCGCATACAGCCAGATCACTCAGCACACCCCTCATTTTTGTCATACAAATGGGCATTTCTTCGTCTTTCCGGGTATTTTTAGTGTGTCTTTTTTGTTAGTGTGTCGTCTCTATTTCCAGTGCCTGAATGCCAAACGTGGCGCAAGAAACACAAAGTCGAGTGCAAACAATCCTGAAACAACTTCCTACACTCTCCCAACACTCTCTGACATTCTACCAAAGCCGGCGCAAGTGTGTGGGATTTTGCTTCAGATCCTTTTTTATGATTAGGTCTTAAAATTGTGATTATTGCTTCTCGGAGGCAAATTCGATGCCGTGCGTGTAATCCAAGATTTTTTAAGCATCTTTTAAAAGGCGGATATCGGAAGAGTCTCAGCTGGCCGCTTTCCGGGCAATGATTGGACAAGGACGAAGGCTGGTTCCACAGTGAGTAGGTTTTCCTTTTGAACAACTCGCTAGACAGTTGTTGTTGCAGCCTTCCCCGGCTGAACACGCTAGGGGCCACACGGCACAGTTAACAGTGCATTGACAACAGGTGGACAGATGGCATGTATAACCGTTTCTTATTACGCTGTCACAGGGACAAACATATGCTGTCTTCGGAGGGTGGATACTGCTATACAAGGAGCTCATCATGGCTGAATATAGTCCCCACATGACTATTCAGCGCATAACAGCATTTTGATGTAGCCTTGGTGTTCTTGCTGATGTCAGTGTGGTGTGACACAGCTTAAGCCAAGGCCGAACTAAACAGTGATCAGTGTGGACTTCGTTTGCTTTGGATGTTATTGGCTATTATTAATTTCATCGAATTTTCTTGAAACTTATACGCATCGTACATGCACGTAATCAATGAATCGGACTGTTATACATATGACTTGACAATTTTTGATTAGTGCTTATAGATAATTATAGTTATAGCCCATGAGAACAAGACCGATCGATTGATTGCGTGTTGTTTTTGTGTGTGTGAGCCAGTGTCTGTGCATCTGAATCTTTATTGTCTTAATAATTATATGGGTATGTAAAGGAACCTCCAATTACTTTGGGCTATCACGTGTTAGGCACGCTAAGTACCCTGATGATTATTATTGTTATATAACGTCTTCACGGCAGAGAACAGCTTAAATATCAAGTGTCTAATAATTTCTGTTGTATATTTTGCATACATGAACCAGACTCTCTGGCCTATTGAAAAACAAGAATACATTTGGGGTCATTTTTTATCCATGAAACGCGAGCAGCTGCGAAGTGCTGGCTGGCGTTTCAGTTTGGCATTAAATGTGGGCAGTCTGCGGGCAATCTGCGTGGTTACATACCGTCCTTTGATGGAGACATTCCATCACTCAAATGTTTGCCTCTCCCATGTATGGAAAACCGATTCCCCGTGGCCGACTCTTGCACTATCTACTCCCAGTCTAAAAGACAGACTGGCCCTTTTTACGCTGACGGTAAAAACTTAGGAATACGACAGATTCATTAACGAAAAACAAACAAACAAAAATTGTACGCATGTCATCTCTTATTTTGGCTTTGAGTACGGACTGAAGAAAGATTACATACACAGCCTGTTGGCTTTTTTCTTTCTTTCTTCTTGTTTTTTATTTATTATTTATTTATCTTATTTCTTATTTTCGTTTCTTTTGGGGCATGGAGGGGGGGGGGGGGGGGTATTTTGTATACTTTGTTGCAATGTAGGACTATTTTTCCACTAGAAATTAAGGTCTCTTTGGTCAAGAAAACCCAGCATCTCTCTACCCACCCTTTCTTTCCTGTCTCCTTTTCCTCTCTCTCTCTTCTTCCTCCACCATCATCTTCTTTTCAGAGTTTTCAGTCAGTCCCGTAGAGAGAGATAGAAGGTTACTACCCGTACCAGGATTCCAACTCTCAACCTCTCAATCCCTTGTGCACTGTCTTCGAGTAAGGATGGGACCAGAATCAACTCAACAGAGTAGGCGTCCCTTCCTGTGGGTAATTGGATGATCCTGTTTGAAAGTTTGAAACTATAATATGATTGTATACGTGTCGCATTATGGGTCGAACGCAGCTCTCTCATTCGATATTAAAAACGAAATCAGTTTTAGAAATCAACAGATATTTATTTTAAACAAAGGTATGCAAACGTCGAAACAAAGAATCTTTTTTGCAGTCAAAACATAACATTTGGACCTCAGGGTTGGTGAAGGCAGTAGACAAAGAAATATTGTAACGATGGAAAGTTTTGTACAGAGCTCCAGGACTTTAATACCAATCAAATCTCCCCTGCTTTGACTTTTAGCTTAAAGAAGTCAGTTCCTAATTTCCCTTGACAACCAAATCTCACTTTTGGCTCAAAGAAATCAGTTCCTATCCAGTCTCCCTTACTCTCACTTTTGGCTCAAAGAAGTCAGTTCCCGTCTAATTTCCTTGACACCCAACTCTCACTTTTGGCTCAAAGAAGTCAGTTCCTATCCATTCTCCTCTGGCACCTGATTGCACTACAGGCTCCGAGACGACACGCAAACTGTCACTCTTGTCTCCAAGATGACAGTCCCTATCCGATCTCCTCTGACTGTTGGCTCCACGACCACACTCACACTGTCACTGTTGGCTCCAAGACGATGGTTCCATTCCAATCTCTGTGACACCTGTACTGTTGATTCCAGGACGACACTCAAACTGTCACTGTTGGCTTCTAGATTACGGTTCCTATCCAATTTCCTCCGACACCTAACTCTCACATTTGGTCTCAAGACGCCAGTGCCTATTAAATCTCACGTGATATTTCTAACCACCACATTTAGCGAAACAGAAAGAAGAAGAAGAAAAGAAAAAGAAGTATTTTTCAACAGTCCCAACACCAAACTCCTACTTCACGCTCCAAGCAGCTGCCGATCCAATCCCCGCGACGCGAAACTCACTCCTGTCTCCAAGAAACGTCCTCTCCAATCTTCTCTGACACCAAAAGTATCATATTTGGCTGGGGAAAAAAAGCGACAACGAAACCCAACAACAACTGCCCGTCCGACTTGGTCTGCTCTGACAGCAAACTGAAGGGGTCGACACGTCATTAGGCAGCAGAAGAAGCAGACCTCCCAAACAAAATCCCTTGTGTTCACAAGGCAGGTCTTTCATTTCCCAGCCAATGAAGAGGTGATCCCCGAGAGAATCATCCCTTGAAGACGGAGATAGCGGTCCACCGGGCTACGTAGCGGCGTAAAACCACATAACCACGCGACTGGCTTGCACCCATGATGTACAACAATGAGCGAACGAGGCCGATCAAAAGAAACAAAAGGTTAGCGTTGAACTTAATAATTCTGATTAAAGATAAGAAACGGGAATATGCACACTTTCGGTACAGGGATAGGGTTCTTTTTTTTTTTACATGAACACCACGAAACAACAACAACAAATCAATGTGGCGAAAGATACAGATAACCGGTGGATCAGAGGCGAGGATGAAGAAGTGATAGACTCCGTCAGGGTGAAGGAGGTGAAAGGGTGGTTGCGTGGGAAGTGGATGAAGCTTGACATACGTGTTGAATTGCAGTTTGATGATGATGAAAAAGAGTGAACTGGTTTCTCTTTTCCGCTTGCGTAGTGTCACCGCGGGTGTGAAGAAGGAAGACACCAAAAAATAACGACGCTGGTTGACTGGCGCGGGCAAGGCGAGCATCTCAGAGGACTTGAAAGCGTATGGGAAGGAAGCTAAGAACAATACACCTCGCGTCGACCGTAGTGGGGAGAGAGGGGTCGAGAAAACCAACCAGTAAGACAACATTGGAATGGTAGCAAAACCAACACCAAGGACAAAATTTCACGACAAGCTCAGTCCACCATGGTGTTTCTGGGCGCGCATCGATACCATTTTAAACCAGAACTAAACTTAATTTAAAACTTAAGGCTACGATTTGCGACCATTTGGTCTTTGGTCAAGGCGGCTTCCATATTTCTCTGTCATGGGTGTTGCCAGTACCCATGCCGTCCGCCATCCTGGTCAAAAAAATGATGATGATAATAATGATGATGGTGATGATGATGATTATATTGGCACCTTGTCCTCATAGTCAAAGATATCATTAACATTATGACCCCGTTCCCACTGACACCCTGCCTCAATTTCTGACCAGTTAGTAATAAATCTGAAACAGAACGAGGCCCAGAGCGCTCCATGAGGATGCACCTCTGGTGGACTTGTGTTTACACGTATGCCAGGTGAGAGTTATTGTAGGCGACTCAGGTCTTTGTTGTTGTGCTTGTGTGACGTCTTTCGAGCGCTAAGTAACCCCTTTATATGCACACCGGGCACAAAGAACTGAATCGGACCCGGAAAGGGCTTTATGTTCCCAAATGTGCTCTTTATGCTTCTTTCTGAAGGAAATAGTTTTCTTCTCTTCCTCTCCCCACCCCCTCCCTCTTTCAGTGTGCAAACTTATTTTGACGGGTATCGTTTACTCACTAACTATATCGCACACCACGAGCTGGTTCTAGCTAATCAAAAGTGTGCGTTACTCTGTGGTGCATGTACTGGCTGACTGGGCGTAAAACACCAGGTTATACTTACTCTCTGGTGTAGCTAGTTTCAGTCTCCCTCCGTAGTATCTCTTTCTCTCTCTATTGGGCGGTTCAGTGAAGCAGGTTTGCACGAGTGAATGCCGTTTGTAAGCTTTCGCGCAAGAAGTCGCGAGAGGTCGCAGTGTCACTTCCTGGCCGATTTCTGAGTAGCCATTGCTTCACGCTGTGTATAACAATGGAAGTTGAATCTAGAATTGCGAAGCAATAAAAATGCCACCACTGTTGCAGTTGCAAAAATTACCGGGGAAAGGGGATGGAGGGTGGAAAAAAGTGTCTTTGTGTCGTTTTTTAGCTGACCAGAAGATCGCGTTTTGGAGCTTCCTATAGCACGAGCAACAAATTATTGCGTGTTGCCAGACACATTCTGACTACTTGCCTCTAAAAATGTCTTTAAAGTTGGCAGTGTATAATTCGCAAATTCACTGTCACCGCCTTCCATTGTGAAGAAAGTACGCACCGGAAGTAAAAGCAGCCAAGGGACTTAAGCGATGCCGGGCAAAAGTCAACCCCGCCTAAACCGACCAGTCATATATATCGCCCAATGGGCGACCATAACATTGTTGAAGAGAGTGTTCCATCACTCGACGGCACACTGCCCTCATTATTGTTTGCTGTGGAAAGGGGAAGGAGGATAGGGTGGAGGTGTGTGAGGGGGCAGTACACTACAGAATAATTCAGACATACTCAGTAGATTCTTCCATGTTCGGCTTTTGGAATCTGTCGAAATTATTTATTTAATCGCGCTTCAGCATTCAACGGCCATTTTGTGTATTATATTAGTACAATATTTTTATTTACCACAGTTTAATTGTTGTTTTGTCGCTTTGAAAAAGGGGCTTACCCCGAAAACGGTCATTTTGTGTATTACATTAGTACAATATTTTTGTTTATCACAGTTTAATTGTTGTTTTGTCGCTTTGAAAAAGGGGCTTACCCCGAAAATTTGCATATGTTTTGAATTGTATTAACACACAAGGGAGTTGATTAGCGCTCGAAATAAGTAACACAAGTACAACAACAAAGACCTGAGTCGCCTACGGTAACTCAAGTGGCATGCGTGTAACTGCATTGTTGTATTAAGCGTTGTTTTTAACCACTTATGTGTTTGGGTCTCCTCGTACAAACGTTGTAATTATTTAATTGGCGTAAATGAAATTGCTACATTTTATCAAGATGAATTAAATTGTTTCTACTAAAACTAAAAACAAGAAAACAACAATAACCATATTGCAACAGCAATATCTATTTGCTGAAGGCAGTCGCACCGCGCCAGTATGACAGAAAAATAATGAGCCACCACCTTGAACGAAAACCGACACGAAACACCACATACCGAGCTAGGCTTTTTCCCCACTGCAGACTATTTAAGAAATAAAGAAGAAGAAAGATGAAAGATTGACTGACTGAACTTTACTACTCAAGGATAAAGAGTTTAGGCAGAAAACTAGCCTTACAATCTGTCCCCACTGAAGGCAAACACAACAACAACAATAACACGCACATCCATCTATGCAAGAGTATAGAGATACAGCCACAATGCCAAAAGATCAGGGTAAAAGCCTAGTCCTGTCTCAAAACCCCGCCTTGCTACAACATACTATAGGCTACATGGTACAGCAGGAAGAAGGACAAATGAAAACAAGCTTACAAAGAATAGACACGTCAAACGCAAAGAAAAGCACGAACAAAGCACAAGGTATTATCAAACCATATACAATCAACACACATATGCATATCTATAACAAGCAAAACAATGGAGCATAATGATAATAAATGTTGAGAGAGAGAGAGAGAGAGAGAGAGAGAGAGAGAGAGAGAGAGAGAGGAGAGAGAGAGAGAGAGAGAGAGAGAGAGAGAGAGAG
The DNA here is from genome assembly GCA_018857735.1 of Alviniconcha marisindica. Classification (NCBI taxonomy): domain Eukaryota; kingdom Metazoa; phylum Mollusca; class Gastropoda; family Provannidae; genus Alviniconcha; species Alviniconcha marisindica. The sequence goes on from JABMCL010001638.1 coordinate 24,813, forward strand.
ACAGCGACAGAGACAGAGACAGACAGACAGACAGACAGATAGACAGACAGACTGACAGAGACAGACAGACAGACAAACAGAGAAGTCGATCGAAGAAAGAAGAATTAGTCTCGCTTTGATGCTCCTCGATTTAATGATATCTGTAGGCCCCAATCCTATCCCCACAAAGCTCCTGAGGACAGCTTTCTGCTCATCCTTGTCAAGAGCAGCGTGAGAAAGTGGTCAAGCCCACAGTTGCTGGTGGTGGGGTTGGCACAGTGTTTGCCGAAAGGGAGTCTGAACCCGATCGTTAAGTTAAAAACATCCCAGACATTTTAATTACCGGCGCCTTTCGCTTTTTGGAGGTTTGTTTTAGTTTTAGTTTTCTTTTTTTCGGAGAATGTCACCCTGAACTCCAAGGGCTCAGGGGGAGACAACTCTCGTGTAGTTTTGGAGTTGCTTTTTTGTTGACGAGGATTGACTTTGCAATTTGTTTGCGAGCACCTACTGCCCCCTCCCCTCTCCCCCCAGCCCTGACAGGTGGGGGTTGGGGTTCCAATGAAAGCACTTTCGATCGTTTCTCTGCAGTGGCTGCGTGGGTTGTTTGTTGAACGGCGAGAGAGTTTTCCAAGTCAGTATAGAAGGTCTACTTGAGAACAACAACAACAACAACAAAAGCTTCACATCTGACTTAGTTTTCAAATTCTGCGACTGAATATAGTGGTTGTGTATGACAAATCTTGAGCATGTTAGCCATGAGAGCCTGACTAGCACACATGTGCGTGAACACACACACACACACACACACACACACACACACACACACACACACACACACACCGAACTCTCTGAATTGAAACAGCTAGCCTCTGCCGTTCGCTCCAAAACCAGATCCGGTTTATACTCTGCACTTCACATGAGGGCCCCCCTCTCGCTTAGCCAATCACTCTCTAAAAGAGAACACAGAATACAACACGCTGGTCAAGGCCACAGAAGTCCAGACAATCATCTGCAGGTCAGTGGACAGTACCAAGGTCAGACGCAATTGGGGAGAGTCACACTGGCATTTATGTAGAGTTGTGTTCGTAATCAATGGCCGCTGACATGGCACGTGCAACAAGTACAGAGTGCAAATCGAAGACCGTGGAGACACACACTATTTCGGCTGTGCGTTAGGCCACAGTTTTATCGCCCCTGGGGATTAGGAGAGCCACAGTCTAATGCATCGACCGGTCTTGCAGTGACAGCACCTCCCGGTGCACCACCCACTGCCGCGTTGTCCGGGGGTTTCTGTGGAACAACAAAGAAAGATCGGTGACGTGAAAACGTGAAGAGCGTGTCTCTGCCGACTGGGTCACTCCCCAGGGACGCGCGCGTGACGACGGGGTGGAGGCAAAGTGAAGCGAAGGTGGGGGATCAGCCAGCCGGTTAAGTGACGTTCTGGGGCCCTTTCCTGTTCCTCCAGCCGCCGTGTTCCCGTTCCTGTCCCTGCGCGCTCCCGCCAGCCTGTGCTGTCACAAGGCCTCTGAGACCGAATGCAGGCAGAATGGGGTGGTTCGGCTCTGTCCTTCTCTCCTCCTCCGCCTTCCTCCCCTCCCCGCCACTCCTTTCTCCCTGCTTTTGTTTTGCTCTCTCTCTCTCTCTCTCTCTCTCTCTCTCTCTCTCTCTCTCTCTCTCTCTCTCTCTCTCTCTCTCTCTCTCTCTCTCTCTTGTAAATAAAAATATATATTATATTATTCATGAATAGCTTTCTTTCGACACACCTTGTTGTTGTTTTTCCTGACCTTAAACAATTCTGTTATTCTGAATAATTGAACATTGTTTTGTCATGTGTAAATAACAAACGTTTATTTTTTAACTTTGTAATAGTGTTTTATTCTGACTACTAAATCGTTGATTTTGGTTTTTCTTTTTTTGTGTGCAGACTATTCAATGATTATTTTCAGATCATTACTGGTTTTAAACTCCAGCTATAATGAGACTGAATGGGCCAAACCAGTAGGACATGCGCAGTACACGCACTTGCGCAACACAAAAACGGGCACTTGTGCTATACAGAGAGAGACACCAGTTGCTTTTTGATCACAGCTGTGTGTGTGTGAAAGATTATGTAGCGACAAAACAATCTTTCCATGATGAATCCGGTAGTTCAACAATGAATCAGCAGACAAGGGAGTTAATGAGCACTCGAAAAACATCACACAAAACACAACAATAAGGACTTGAGTCGCCTACGGGTACTCTACCTCTAGAGTGTATGTACCTTGTATTTACTCACATGCCAGGTGACAGTAATCGATGGCGACTCAGTGTTTGTTTGTTTTTATTGTGTTCATGTGACGTTTTTCGAGCGCTAATTATCTCCCTTGTGTGTTGATTCTGCACGAGCGCTCTGGGCCTCGTTCTGTTTCAGATCAGTTCAACGATGAGTTCACCACGTATTGATCTTACGACAGTGGTAACACTAATAACTATACACATGGCACTACAAAGCCAATGACATCACACAATCGATTCCCTGAAGGAGAAAGGCGTAGAAAGAAGACACGCGCGACGATCTTCCTTGAACGGACAAGAAAGGGCCATCGTCAGTCAGATGAACATTAGAACTGTTTCAAAGGCAACGTTGTGGAAACTTGAGAGACGGAGTGGAGCGCATAATTATAGGCTTCTTCGAGCGCATAGATACCGTCTAGAACTGAACTCAACAGAAGTGAACTCTGCGACATGTACGTATCGTTTTTGTGTGTTCGAAGGCTCTATTCCGGGCTTTGAGTCACAATTCTGTTAAAACACAATTTTTATACACACACAATACACATATGACATTTTCCTTGGATTCGCTGTCGCTGCAGTGTACGCAACACCGTCACTGGCCTGACGAAAACAGCTGCATGTATGTAGTTTTGTATGGAACATGGCCTGTGTGTGCATCACGCGTATCAGGTAATTCAATGAATTGAGGGGAGAATCATTTCCGTAAGTCCAATAATGCATGCTTAATTTTTTTCTTCTGCTTTGTCCTTTACCCTTCTGCCCGCATAAAAAGGTTCCAAAACGGCCAGTCACCTTAGTGTAGTAAATATTATTGTTGCAAATGTTTTTATTTGTTTATTTATATGAATACCTGTTGAGCTCCTCATCTCGAGATGAGCCCTAAGCGTTTCACAATGGCAACTGCAGCGCTATCGTCTCTGCATCTGCGCTCTAGTCTGATGCGACTCTGTGTGACTGTAGCTTTCCATAGCGCGTTTTGAATAACCACCGAAGTGGTTACAGCGCTCTTAGGTTGTTCCATGCCTGGTGCCATGTGAAACTGCTGCCGTCTTGGCGCAAGTTCTGTGTACACCATACAATCATGCACTATTTTACAGTGTCACTTTATTCAAAGCCACAAACCTAGGATGCATGTGTGTTCAGCTGCAACCTGCCATCTGCACTTTTGGCAGAATGACCGGGATCTTTTACGTGCTACTGCGATGAAACGTTATGGTGGAGCGGATACCGAAATAATAGGTTCGAATAGCTTCGTGTGTGGGCTTCCCAACCCTCTCGCGATGACACAGAATCTTCAAAATGTTGAAGGTTGCATGTGTTAAAGTTCAGCGTCCACCAACGAAAACTCCTTTGGATGTACTGCCCTGGACATGCCAGAGTAGAGGGAATTGACCGAGCAGATAGACTGGCAGGCAAAACAACCGTCACAAGTGGTTTGGGTCTCGGAAGATCTGAGGTGTTGAGGAGCTTGAGACACTGCCTGCGAGCACGAAGCCAAGGATATCATACCTTCGATCGCCTGGAGGAGAGAGGCATGAAACGCGGAAGCATTCGACGATCACTGTATCTGTTTCCAAGACAACGTTGGGGAAATCTTCTGAGAGACGGGGTGGAGCTCATATAGATTTTCCGAACGCATAGATGCCATCTAGAACAGGACTGCGGAATTAGAGGCCCTTGTCTGACTGCCTCGTTCAGTAGCTTCAGCATCAGCAATCATCAACAGTGTTGCCAGTGTCATGTACACTTCCTCTAAAAAGCCAGTGAATACAGTCAAACACAACAAAACATCTGAAAGGATGATGACTGCTAGCGTTCTAAAACGACATCCAAACACATAGACGGTTAAAAGGAACGCTATGTTAATATGAAAATACAAAACCTGTGCGAAATTTCGGGGTAAGCGAGAAAACAAACTAAACAACAATTAAACGGTGATAAATGAAAATGTACTTATCCTGTTGCGGTTGTGATGTGTTCAATGCCTAGAGTGTCTGGAGGAATCAATACGATAACGCAAAAGCTTCTTCCGCAGAGTGAACAAGTTATATACAAAGCTATGTGTTGAGCTAATCCATTGACAGCATAAAACCTCGACTTGATTACTGCCGCCATTCCCATTGTGGGCATTTGAAGGCGACGGTCGAATAGACTGACTTGCACATGAAGGTTCACGTAACCTTTCGCTGCCCCGAGCGCCCGCCGATAGAATCGTGATGTACATTGTTTTGATTAATCACCCCCTTCGGCTCATCTTCCTTTGATACGCGACTCAGGAAGGCCATCTCAGCCAAAACCAATTCCCTGCTGTTTTGACACGAGCGGCCCGCAAGCATTACCAACTAACAGCGTTACTAGGGCGGGATTCGCAGGGCGGTCGACGAAGGGGAAAAGAGAACTGCGGGAAAGGAGACTGCGTCAGCTGCTAGAGCAGCCCTGGGGTCAGTTAGTTAGACGATCGTTGACGCCGTAACGACGTTGGCCCGCTGGATGCGTTGTTGCCTTTGCGGATGCGATGTCCGCCGGAAACCTTGACTGAAGTCTGACCTGTGTCTGAGTTCAGGGTCTGACAGGGCAAGGCGTTGGGCTGAGGAGAGGGTGTACCCGAAAGTCACCTCCACAAATCGATGTGGTTTCGGATTTCCCAAAGATCGCTGGACATTACCATGACTGTAGTTCCTTACAATTACCGTGGATGTAGTCACATTATACTATTTCAAAGTTAGTTACGTTTTATGAACGTGATGAAGACGACTCAATTAGGACGACCAAAAAGAGGATGGCTATGATAGGAAAAAGGTTCATACGAGTTGACTGATAAGGGCGAGTGAATGGATGGATGGGTAGATGAATAGATAAATAGGGTGATGCAGGAGTGTTTCATTATGATCAATGGGTTAAGAGAGTGAGAACCTGTGTGATAAATCTAAAACAAGGTTGTCTGACATCTTTCAAAAAATGGCAGTCGGGGATGATGGTGGTACAGGAGGCGACGACGATGACGATGATGATGGAAAATGATAATTATTACGTCAGTGAGTGTGTTGATAATGATGACAAACGATGATAAAAATGGTAATTGTAATCGATAATGGTGTTTTGGAAGGACAGCTGTGCTCGGAGATAATTGCAATCTGATTTATTTAATGTACACTGTGGATATTCATAACCGTAAATAAAACTGTGGTAATTTAATACTGTGGAGCTAGCAGGATGCCCTGGAAGATCTAATCTGTGTTTTCTTTTTCACTTTTGTTTAATATTAAGAGAAATAAATTTTTCTTGTCGGAAAAGGATGTAAACCAAATTCGGTTTGGGTAGATAGTGCTTTGGTTATTTGGTTTTCGATCGTTTTCAGTCTGCGTTAATGGTACCAATTTTGGTGCTGCCGACTGGCAAGCGGAAAGCTGTGAGTGACAATGTCGTTGTCATATTAACCCTGTTAGCAGACTATGGCGATGGCGATAAGTAAACCCGGTTTGAAATGATCTTTTTATTATTTTATTAATGAAAACCTTCCTCTTCTCACAGTATTTCCATCCTAACTAATATCAGTACCCAGTTTCTGCTACAGTCAGTGTGTGTGTGTGTGTGTGTGTGTGTGTGTGTGTGTGTGGGGTGTGTGTGTGTGTGTGTGTGTGTGTGTGTGTGTGTGTGTGTTGTGTGTGTGAGTGTGTGTGTGTGTGTGTGTGTGTTGTTTGTAGTGCGTTACTTTATGAAAATTGTTTTGGTAGGACTATGCTCTACATGTGTATAGAATATCATATGTAGGTTAATATGTATCATGTGAGCGCTCAGGGCGTTGATGAGCGCATGATAAATGTACATTATTATTATTATGAACTTCTTTAAAACAAAAGGGAGAGAGAGAGAGAGAGAGAGAGAGAGAGAGAGAGAGAGAGAGAGAGAGAGAGAGAGAGAGAGAGAGAGAGAGAGAGAGAGAGAGAGAGAGCAAGCAAGCAAGCAAAAGGAGAGCTAGAAATATTTTGATTTCCAAATCTCTACCCGGTCGTGAATCTTTTTCTGTTTTTGTTTTGTTGTTGTTGTTTTTTTGTTTTTGTTTTTGCCAAGCACATGGGGCGTTTACTCATTAACATGAATCCATCGGTTACAACAGAATTTTTTCTCTCATTCTAATACCTAAAACAAAGTACGCAGGAATAACACATAAATACTTACACGCATAAATACAGACACACACACACACACACACACACACACACACACACACACACACACACACACACACACACACACACACACACACACACACACACACACACACACACACACACACACACTCACACACACACACACACAAACGCACGCACGAACACACGCACGCACACATACACACAAATAATTTAGTTTTGTTGCGGTGGAGGTGGTTGGCGTTGTTTTTTTAACAAAGCCAGACACCCTTTATTCTGCAACCCGGTTTGCAAAACGATGACGTTGTTCTTGTTATTTTCGAACTGGAAACTGTTACGTCTTCTTCTACGGTAATTTCTCGATTTGTAAACCTAGTACGTCGTCGCCTAGGACAGTTTTTCAACCCAGGGAACTCATACTTCTCCTAGGACACTGGAAACAGGTATGTCGCATGCCCCATTTTAAAACAAAAACCTTTGGCCAACGCTCAGTTTTTTTACTCTGCTCCAAAGCAAAGGAATTATCTCCCATCCGACACCCGCTACCGAGCCTTCAAAACTGCGTTAAAGACTCACAAAGAAGAAAAACAATATTATTGATTTCAAATTCTCTCTTCTTTGTTTTGTCCCTCCGTCATCCTCGTTAATTCTTTCTCTCTCTTGTGTGTGTGTGTGTATGTGTGTGTGTGTGTGTGTGTGTGTGTGTGTGTGTGTGTGTGTGTGTGTGTGTGTGTGTGTGTGTGTGTGTGTGTGTGTGTGTGTGTGTGTGTGTGCATGCGTGCGTGCGTGAGTGCGTGCGTGAGTGAATGCAGGCGCGCGTGCGTGTATGCATATGTTATCTTATGTTGTTATTAAGTTGGTTTTAGCTATAACTGTAACTTGTTGAAACACTTTTTTCTTTATGTATATGTCTTACGTTGAATTATTATACGTTTAGTTTGAATTTTCTTCGCTTACATGTTACATTGATGGTATGTTTCAAAGCAAATTTTCTTTTAAGGACAATAGAGTATTATCTTATCTACACAAACACTTTGTATATAAAGCTTCCTCTCACCAGTGTGAATAATCCTTTGGGTTATTATTGGAATTATGTGGTAAATGAGGTCAACAGAAACAAGGACAGTTCCAAATAGAAAGGGGGAGGGGGGTCAACGCTAATGATCTCATTTGACATGCTTTTTTTTCTAGACCGTGCGCTCTGATTGTGGCTTTGATGTTCTTATCGAACTCGTAACCTAGAACAACATGGATCTGACTTGATCAACATAGTTTTTTTTCTTAAAATGTCTTTTCTGGTTGACTGTACTCACCGTGTCATTCGAATCTTGACTGAAAGGTCATTGGCGCCGGCGTTGGGGGGGGGGGGGGGGGGGGGGGGGGGGGGCAGAAAAGCGCGAGAAGCGTCCTTAATCTATTTTAGCTTCCCAAAGAGGAATTAGACGATAATCTGAAATGTCAGGACGTTTTGGCTGCAGGATAGGAAGAAGGCCAGAGTCACAACGTGGCACTGTGTGGAGAGAGGTCACACGTGAATGGTACGGTGTCACAGGTTCGTGGGTCAGGATTATAAAATGGCCCAAAGGCCAGGCACTGCGCTTCTTGTACAGTCTTAATGAACACAACAGCAGCACTGGATCTCGGCCTGGCACTCGCACATCCGCCTGGTGGATGTCAGCACTCTTTCTCTTACCGGGCTCTTACCAGGCTCTCAGCACTCTTTCTCTTACCGGGCTCTTACCAGGCTCTCAGCACTCTTTCTCCTACCAGGCTGTCTTACCAGGCTTTCTTACCAGGCTCTCAGCACTCTTTCTCCTACCAGGCTGTTAGCACTCTTTCTCTTACCAGGCTCTCAGCACTCTTTCTCCTACCAGGCTGTTAGCACTCTTTCTCTTACCAGGCTCTCAGCACTCTGTCTCTTTGTACCAGGCTCTCAGCACTCTGTCTCTGTATACCAGGCTCACTCTGTCTTTTTATACCAGGTTCTCAGCACTCTATGTATACCAGGCTCACTCTGTCTCTTTATACCAGGCTCTTAGCACTCTTTCTCTTACCAGGCTCCGACTGCCAGCATCCAATGCCCTTGCCCTGTTTGTATCCGTTACCATGCTTCCTGACTCCCAGTCATCCAATCTTCCTGTTTGTACCCTCTCTCCATCTCTCTCTCTCTCTTCTCTCTCTCTCTCTCTCTCTCTCTCTCTCTCTCTCTCTCTCTCTCTCTCTCTCTCTCTCTCTCTCTCTCTCTCTCTCTCTCTATCTCTCCGTTCTATTAACATAAAATACGCACTGTGTGTGTGTGTGTGCATGTGCGTACGTACCTGCGTGCATGTGATTGTGTGTGTATTGTGTGTGTTTGTTTGTGTGTGTGTATGTGTGTGTCGGTGCGTGTATATGCCTGCAGCTACTTGTGTGTTTGAATCTTTGACGCATGTTTAAGCGCTTAGAGCTATACCCCATGTTAGGCGAGCTAAGTGCCCATCATCACAATGCCTATTATTACAGTCGGAGTCCTCGGTTCGGTCCACACTCGTTCCGCGCAGTACAACTGTTGTCTTCCAATCCGCCAGAGAAAAACTGAACATCGAGTCTCAATGAGGACGATAAGCACGTCGAAAACGTGTACTTTTGGCAACCACGCACGTAAAATATCCCCAGGCCGTTTGCCAGGACATGGAAGAACAGCACGGGATGTTAATGCCTCAGCTGCCGTGGCAAAATTAGTGAACAGTTCTGTTGCAGTACGGTATATTATGTAAGCAATACATGGGTGCACACACAGGACTTGTCAGAGCTTCTGCTGCTGCTATAACTTTAACTGGCCGCAAGAGATGAATGCAGTGTTAAAAGCAACAGTAGCAGCAGCAACACTAACGATTCAGCCAAGCGCACAATATTTCCCATCCAGTAAAGTAGCAATGATTGTTAAAAAACAAAGCCAGGTTTTATTGTGACAAACTGCTGTTGTCCACATTACAACTGAAAGAGAGAAGAGAAAAATCAGGTCACGTTAATAACTATAGCTACTAGATTTTACTCAACCGCCGATGTTAACTGAATAACCCCTAGTATTTGAAATGGGTCTTTCCGCTTAATTGTCACCGGATATTTTTACTGTCAGCACGCCTGGAGGCGAGATTTGGATCCGGGAAACAACTGTTTATATAATTAACCTTGACAGGTGGCATAAATCAAGTGAGATTTGTGGAATGCTGTGTGCATGACCGCGGCCAGCTGAGCGCGACGTCCACTCTGGGAGCATGGAAAAGCCGCTTTGGGGCAATTTTAGCAACGTGACTAATCACAAGACTGGCGAGTGGTCATGTGACCAGCATCTGATTGCTGATTGGCGTGATGGTGGCGCATCTCTTCTCGCGCGCGCAGGTGACTGGGGACGATTCCTCGAGTGTTGACAGAACAAGGCTATAGCAGTGAAACCAAACCCAATGGGGCCACTCCGGAAGAATCGCCTTGTCCGCCTGGCTACGCGTACTTTTCGTCCTTGCACTCCGGTCTAACAGCACGCGCTTATTCATTAGTTTGGTTTTTTCCTTCTTGTGCACTGCATACTTGTAACATCACTGACTTCCAGGAGGACTGGGTAAGTCAATCAGACCCGTTGATTTGGCGCGGCTTCTCAGGAATTAGGGCTCTGTTACGGTACAATTCACACACGTGTCTTGTCGCGGAACAGCAGCAACATCGCAGCTGATGCGGTCAGTGTCATCGGATAGAGGCTTTCAAACGCCATGCAGTTGGAACAGCAGCAACATTGCAGCTGATGTGGTCAGTGTCGTCGTGAAGCTGGCAAAAGCCATGCAGGTGGAACAACTGCAACATCAATGCAGCTGATGCAAAAGAAGCTGCCCAAAACTGTGCAGGTGGAACAACATCATTGCAGCTGATGCGGTCAGTGTCGTCGTAGAGAAGCTGTCAAAAGCCATGCAGGTGCTCCACATGGCGTCCATGTCAGTCGGGACGGAATGGCTTACGTTTGTCTCTGCGTTCGTGGTTGCCACGCGGTCGGTTGGTGAGTTGTTCCTGACTTTTGCTTTTCTCTGCTCGCTGCACACATACACGTCGGCCGGTTTGGGGGATCGTATCTTAAGGGCTAAGAAAAAAAGTAAGACTGAAGTAGAGAGCTCTTTATTGCCCTGTAAAAGGAAGCTTGACAATCAAACCATGACATGTGTGGTTATCAGTGCTTTCTACTCTTAATCTCAAGGCACGAAACGCACGAAACACAGAAGAGGCGATTGCCAGCACATGCGTTTACTCAGTTTCAGTAGGTGAGTCAAACAGTTGGCATTCAAATTTGGTTACCGGCAAGGAATGTCACTAAAGGCCTTTGTTTGCTTCGATGATTTGGAATGATTTTGCATTTAAAAGAACACGGGATTGACTGCTAGCTTTCTGGAACAAGAGTAAAACACACAAACGGTTAAAATAACGCTTATTTTGACTAGACGATTCAAAACGATAATGCTCTGCAATGCAAAGCAAAACATGCGTTTTGTGTTCTAGCTCCTATTGAAACTATTGCTTTCTTTTGAAGCTTTTATGTCTTGATCTTATGTTCTATTTTCCACTCTGCCTGATGCAGTCAATGATACAGTTGTTAATTTTTTCGCTGTTTGCAACGGCAGCGAACTTACCGCTGGTCATTATTCACTGATTACTGAGTTAGCGATAATTCCGTTCCGCACATCCCCCCGCTTCCCCCTCTCCATCCCCCACCCCTCTGCCATTCATGATCTTTACACATTCCTACCTCATCAGTGCTAATTTCATTCATAATTTGCCATCATGAAGCTGTGGTACTGCATATCCTAGTTCACCATACTTTCTGCTGTGCGTCTAGGCAGGACGACGGCTAGTAGTCAGTTACATAAAGTTATTTGTGATGGTGGTACTGTTCCATGTTCTACATCATCAGGGCCATGACGATGGTAATTCAGTGTGATCTGTCCTATCGGAGCTGCTTTTACACCAAGGACACGGCGTTGCCGTTCGCCACATTGCCTACATTTACACCAAGGACACGGCGTTGCCGTTCGCCACGTTGCCTACGTTTACACCAAGGACAATGCGTTGCCTTTCGCCACGTTGCCTACGTTTACACCAAGGACACGGCGTTGCCTTTTGCCACGTTGCCTACGTTTACACCAAGGACAACGGCGTTGCCTTTCGCCACGTTGCCTACGTTTACACCAAGGACACGGCGTTGCCTTTCGCCACGTTGCCTACGTTTACACCAAGGACACGGCGTTGCCTTTGGCCACATTGCCTAAGCAGCCTCCATGCCTGTGGCCAGGAAGAACCCGGCTCTGTTATTAACATTCTGGAAGTAAAACGACGTGTTTCAGGTGAAAATGGTCGAATTTAACAACAGCATGTGGAAACGAGAGAGAGAGAGAGAGAGAGAGAGAGAGAGAGAGAGAGAGAGAGAGAGAGAGAGAGAGAGAGAGAGAGAGAGAGAGAGAGAGAGATCGAACTTGAACTCGAACTCGAAAATTTTAATACTCAAGGATAGTAGCGTTAGGTCCATCTATCTAACAGCCAATTCTTGCTATACTATAAACATAAATAAGCATGTCTATACTACAAACATATACTGTAAACATGAATAAGCAATTGATTAACGCAGTTTCACAGAGTTCCTCCAAATGTGCCGAAACATCGGAATTAAAACAAATTCATGGACATACATGTAGGCAAATATGTGATCGAAACAAGTCCGTCCAAATCTGACGAAAGTTCAAACATATATTTGTGCAGATTACGTTTGAAACAAGAAAGAGAAATATAGGATTTTGTGTTTAGAGGCAGGGAGTTCCAGAGGGACGCTCCAGCGAAGGATATGCTAGTTTTAAACAAGCCAGGCCTTGGCCTTGGCGCGTAGAGGACATTCCTAGAGTTAGTGTAGTGGGACTGGTGACTAATAAAAAGTTGTGCCAAGTAGTTTTGGGAATTATTATTGAGAACTTTAAAACTCCAAGTGTACTCATCTTTTGCTCTGGAGAGAGAGAGAGAGAGAGAGAGAGAGAGAGAGAGAGAGAGAGAGAGAGAGAGAGAGGAGAGAGAGAGAGAGAGAGAGAGAGAGAGAGAATGAATGAATGAATGAATGAATGAACCTTATTTTACGAGGGTAAGTAAGTAAGTTGGTGTTTTATGCCCAGTCAACCAATGCGGTTATATCAGGGCGATTGCGAGGGTAGTGGAGTAGACACAGGGTCTTTTTACATCCAGCCCTCGCCCATGAGGGACTAATACTAGACATACACATGTATTTCAGATACACCAAAACTCAGGTCTACATCAAAATTGTACAGGATATTAGTTCGTATACGTTTATGACGATAACATGGGGGGAAACAAACAAACAAAAGCAACAGAAAGCTTAAAATGTGTAACAATTAGGCTTTATTAAGCTATTCATGAATAATATAATATTATTATTTTTAATTACGAGAGAGAGAGAGAGAGAGAGAGAGAGAGAGAGAGAGAGAGAGAGAGAGAGAGAGAGAGAGAGAGAGAGAGAGAGAGAGAGAGCGAGCGTGTGTGTGTGTGTGTGTGTGTGTGTGTGTGTTACGTTAGCAGTTTGCTGACCACCATTTGCCTTTTGATGATCGGAGGCTACCGAAACAACTATAGCCTACTTCCAGTCGTATATGACGGTGCTCTCTCTCTCTCTCTCTCTCTCTCTCTCTCTCTCTCTCTCTCTCTCTCTCTCTCTCGCGAGAGAGAGAGAGAGAGAGAGAGAGAGAGAGAGATTGAACTTTATTTCGCAACGGTGAAGATATTAGCACAAAGGCCGACTCACATATTTCCCGTTGCTACAGTACTATTAATAACCAAGACATTCACAGTGAAATATTATGACAGAAGGCTATAGACAAATACAGCATCAATAATAATAATAATAATAATGATGATGATGATAATAATAATAATACATATAAAACGAGACAGCGATTGCAACGGAAATGAAAAAAATAGCAATGAAAAACAACTGGAGCCAAAAAGTCAAAAAGTCTGTTAAAACACATACACACACACACACACACACACACACACACACACACACACACACACACACACACACACACACACACACACACACACACACACACCAATTTGTTTTTTTAATTGGGTAATTTACAGAGAGAGCAGGGGAAGGGGAGGGATCAAATTAAGCTTAAGGAAACGACAATAACAACAAACAAAAAGGAACGGGATACTAAATAAAAAAGAATAATTTAAAAACACACAACAACAGCAACAAGAACAACAAAAATGTAAACAAATTAATAAGTAAAAGATATAGAAGGAATATATATATATATATACATACACACACACCATGTATGCACATATTCCACACACACACACACACACACACACACACACACACACACACACACACACACACACACACACACACACACACACACACACACACATATATATACTTTCTAGGTAGATGCCCCGCACACTTGGTATTGGTTGTTATAGGCAAATCGGGTTTGATGCATTGTTTCTGTCTCACTCCCTCTCTCTTTTTCTCTTATCTATACATGTAACCTCTGTCGAGTACTTTTACCCCCCTTCCTTTTTTGCTGAGTACTAAAAACGATGATTCGGGTCTGGTATTGTGGCTGTGTCCCTTGTTTCGCGTGTGACGTCACTTGAGGGATATAAACTGCCTTTTGTTACTCAAAGTGGTTGCTGCTGACGGTTCAGTTTCTGAAAGGTCTTCAGTTTGTGCAAAGGTCAAAGACTTGCGTGAAAAGGATCGGCTACTTCTTCCTACGCACCCGTACCTGCGTTTCTCCTCAAAAGTGAAGAAAACATATCAAATTGCATATTGACTTTGTATTGTTCCTGGAATGCTTCATTGGTGTACTCTTCTGTTAAACGGCAACACAATCCTATCCAATTGTATTTACTGAAAGACACCAGCGCAAAAGTTTTTGTTTTTTGTTTTTCTTGTTTGTCTCTCTTCCCTTTCCCCTTCTGATTTATGTTTTATTTTTTAACCCACAAACAAAGGGAATTGATAGCACTCGCTTGTGTCACACGTTTGACAAGGAAGATGACCACAGACACTTTAGTCGCTCCAGTCTTGGCTGGAGCTGTGTCACAACACACTTGAGACCAGCAAGAACACCAAAGCTACATTTGGCTGTTGTTATGCGCTGGAATTATCGTGGGACTTGTCATCATATATGATAAGTTCTTTGCATGACAGCATCCACCCTCAGAAATGGAGATAATCCTCCGAAAACGGCGAGTGGTTGCCCATGTGGAGGGGTAAACACACACACACAACAACAACAACAACAACAAACAGTGACACACACAATCCTCTCTTGCCATGGAAATTCATTTGTCAGTGTACATTTGTATATACCAGGTGACCCCCAAAGTGTTTAGCTGAGGAACGCGACAACACAACTTCAGTCGCCTACCTCACTCTCACTTGGCATGCAAGGAATGTCAGGATCTAATACTAATCCATGAAGGTCACAGCCTCAAAAAGAAAGATCAAGGCACAATTATAAAGGACGCTTATTTTAATTAGATAAACAAACAAATAAACAAAAAAGTACACCTTTTCAGTGACGATACATTTTTGGAGCAACAAACAGGCAGATAATACACGGACAAATGATGATACGAATGAAATTTGATCTAGGTAGCTTTCAGACAAATCATCTGAAAGCTAAGCAGATAAAATTACATTTCTATCATTGTTTGTTGGTGCATTATACGTCTTTCGTT
>JABMCL010001638.1:47500-77500 GCA_018857735.1 Alviniconcha marisindica
CGTGTTTGACTATCCACCGAAATGATTACGCCGATGATGATGGTGATTACGATGACGATATTAAAACTGACGACGACGAGAAGGTGAATGAGATGACGATCGTGCTTATGATGTTTAAAGGTGATGATGATTGTGATTAATTAAATGTATTTGAAAAGTACACTGTTACTTTTCAGTGCGCCGAAGAATTAGACAGCATCTGGCTGTACACATGCAGCTACTGCTGCACAGCATGCACAGGAATTGGATCACCGAAACTGTGTGTTCCCTACAAAACGTACTGCCATCATTATTGATGTTTCAAATTGTATCATAAATGATATTTAGACAAGTCTTGGAGTCCGTTCCTTCCTTTCTGTCTCTTCCTGCCTGTGTCTCTGTGCTGCTTCTCTCTCTCTCTCTCTCTCTCTCTCTCTCTCTCTCTCTCTCTCTCTCTCTCTCTCTCTCTCTCTCTCTCTCTCTCTCTGCGTGAGAGTCAAACGTCGCTGCGTTTTGGCACCGTCGTTGCGAGCAACGTACCCGTCAGCGATAACTTTCCAGAAGTTTGTTTGTCTTTTTCTTTTGTTTTCTTTCACCTCTTTATTTTTGCTGGACAAATCCCAGCCAGTGTGTGTGTGTGTGTGTGTGTGTGTGTGTGTGTGTGTGTGTGTGTGTGTGTGTGTGTGTGTGTGTGTGTGTGTGTGTTTGTGTAAAGTACGAGCCATAGGCGCGTGCCTGTGTGTCTGCATTTTATAAAACACCCCCCACCCTCCGCCCAACAATAAAGTAAGTTATTATTCAACCACCTTTCCTCTGTGTTTCAGTCCTAAGGCGGAGGGGGGAGGGGAGCGAGTGAAGCAGACGAGCGTGACAGAGGCCAGGCGATTGGACGAGGCGAGTGTCACGTGCGGCTGCCTTGGCTTCGTCATCACACCTCCACAAAATATGGCGCTCCTGGAACAGGCCACGAACGCTCCCCCTGAAAACTGCTACCGGCTCGTCATACTGGGCTCCGCCAAGGTAAAGACATGCATCGGTTTGCTGCTGTCATGAGCTAAAAACAACAAACAACAACAGTGAAATGAAAATAGATTGTGTCCCTTGGAGGGTAGAGGCTAGCGCCAGGAATGTACCCGGGGTGACCTGTTCTCCAGGTAACACTTTGGGAAGGATTTTTGTTTTTCAACCTTTTGCTAGTTTGTAACCGTGTAACACGTGACCCTAAGAAAAGACAATCAGGGAAGGCCTGGTTTTGTGACGGGGCCGATCCCAGGCATCGCGCTATATTCTACGGTTTTCATCCGCTGTGTAGTGTGTTGTGTGCATTTTGTTTGTTTGTGAGCTGAGCTGAGGTGAGGCAGAAGGGCAGACCGGTAGTCGCTGGCTGAACTGTGCCAAGATATACATGTACGCAATTTACTTCCCTGTAGTGTAGTGTGTGTGTGTGTGGGTGGGGGGGGGGAGGGGGGGGGGGGAGGGGGGGGGAGGGGGGGGGGGGTTACGTATATGTATGCGTGTGTGTTGCCATCTCGGCGCGTGTTCTGTGTACACCATACAACCATGCACCAGTTTACAGTGTCATTCAAAGCCACATACATAGGGTGCATGCGTGTTTAACTGTAACCTGCCACCTGCACTTTTGACTGAATGACCGGCATTGTTTTACGTGCTACTGCGGTTAGAGGGGGTGGAACGGATACCGAAATAAGAGTCAGCACAGAAAGTTGACACTAGAGAAGAAAGTCTCCCGCCGCTCTTGCCGGGCTCGAACCCGCGAAATTTCAATCACGAGTCCGTTGCTCTACCACTGAGCTGTTCCCGCCCCTTAAAACGTACTACAAAAGAGGTAATTCATCCATGGTGTCAAACAGTTTCACCAATGTTTTGACTTAGCTGTGGTACTCTTTGGGTTTAACTGATGATGCTTGCGATGGTATAATAACTTGCGTTAATCGGTGTCAGACCAAGGTTGTGTTTGTGATCTTGCTTGAAGTATGAGGTATCGGTGGCAAGTCCGTCGTGTATTTGTGAGTCGATTTGGCCTAGCGGTAAGATGTTAGGCTGGTAAGCAGAAGGACCTCGGTTCGATTCCGTCGTTTCGGCTCTCCTCTCTTTTCAAAAGTTGTGGTTTATGGACACTGTCTTTGCGACTTTGTCCTTCACAATCAATGAAACATTGGCGGTGACAGTGTAGCCTCAGGTACAGTCTCCCTCTTGCCCCGCCTCCTGGGATCACGGTCCTCGCCATGACCTCTTCAGAGACAACTCGGCGTTAAACAAGCCTAACTAACTAAAACCTCGTGTCTTACCCGGCCATGCCAGAGATGAAGACGAGTGGTGAGGCAGAAGTGGAGATGGGCGGAGAGCGACGATAAAACGATGCCGTTTTGAGTTCTAATTCACAACCTTTTCAAGTGCTGTGCCACCATGAAGCACGGGCGCTGCCATGTTGGGTATGTATTGTACTGAGCTAACTGCTTCAGGCTTTCTCCTTCCACTGTTTTGAAGGAACTATCACCTATAAAACCAAAATGCTCGCCCACACAGTTTCATTGTTCGGGGCAATTCTTTCTTCACCGCCACGTGTGAGGGAATGGTCTGAAAACATAGAATTTAGACTATTCATTCTTATGGGAAATCATTCTTCAAGTGCTCTGCTGGCAGGACGTTATGGCTGACAGCCCACGCTCTTCAGCAAAGGTGACCTCTTATTGCACCCGCCTCTGTCACGCGAAACGATGTGCCCTATCTGGAGTTTATGCACCTTGTATTTATTCACTCGCATGCCGTGTGAGAGTTACCGTAGGCAACTCAGGTCTTTGTTATTATGTTCCTGAGACGTCTTTCGAGCGCTAATTAACTCCATTGTGTTGATTTTGAACCAGCGCTCTAGCCGGCCTTATTCTGTTTCAGACTATGTCACGTGTGTTCGATCTTTGCAGGTAGGGAAAACGGCGCTGGCCCAACGCTTCCTCTTCAACCGCTACGACGACAACTACACGCCAACGATTGAGGATTTCCACCGAAAGGTGTACAGGATTCGCGGGGTTCCCTACCGGCTGGACATCCTGGACACGTCGGGGATTCACCCCTTTCCGGCCATGAGACGGCTCTCCTTCATTACTGGTAAGCTAAGGTCTCACGCAGGTCCTCATTTTATAAGCCGCACACGCGTTTCAAAGCCGCAGTGATTCGCTTCAACGACACATTTCTTCTTGCCTGGGAGGGCAGTGTCCTCACTCATTGACGGTCGAAGGCGGGCTGACCTCGCCAGTTCATCTCCGTGTGCCAAATGTAGAAATGTTGGGTAGAAAGTTTGTAAATAATCTCATCAATCCCACCGTGTCTCATTTCACGGCATTGTTCCTGAAGTGGTGGCAGTCCTCCATAGACGATGGCACTGTAGCATTTCGATGACGGTTTCTTTCTCTCTTTTTTTTTTACCTGCCAGCTCGCTTCTGATTGACTGTACGTGACTGAGCCCAGCAATAGTGCGAGCCCGGCAGGAAAACAGAATGCGCGACTGTCTGAAGTATTCTGATAAATAACCTTGAGTCGCTGGAAATAATTATATGCTTACCGGGAAAGATTTCCAAGCCCGCAATCTGTATTCTCTCGGGGAACTTGAATTTATGTCTGATTCACTTCGCATGTTGTTGATACTTGAGATGTACTTGAAAGATACTTCATATTTGACACCCGTTGAGGTCACATCAATATTGCATATACAACAGCTAGTGACATGTGAAGATCACATCAATACTGCATATTTACACCTAGTCACACGTGAAGTCACATCAATACTAAATGACACCCAGTCAACCGTGATGGTCACATCAACACATAATATTGAACGCCCAGTTAACGGTAAAAGTCACATAAACACACATTTAACGTGAATGCCACATCAGTACTTCATATTTAACGTCCAGTCACCCGTGAATGTCACATCGATACCTCATATTTAACATGCACCCAGTGTCCCATGAAGGTCACAACAACGCTTCATATTGAACGCCCAAACACCCGTGAAAGTCACATCAGGGCGAGAGAGAAGCCTTGGCGGCGGTGGGAGTTGGCCAGCTGTAACTACTACATGACTCTGACTGAGGAGAGAGAGAGAGAGAGAGAGAGAGAGAGAGAGAGAGAGAGAGAGAGAGAGAGAGGGTTTCTGATCTGCAACCCTCGAAGTGTAAACTCGCGTAACTCTGCATAATGCTGAATACAATGCGCATAAAAGAAGGAGGGGAGAGAACAGTGAAGCTGCCTGTGGTCGTGGCTAGTCCAGCAGGCTGGTCGGATAAGATAGATTTATCACATACTGAGGCCCACAGTCTGACAAGACAGATTCATCAAATGGACCCATCCACATGCCCCACGGCGTCGCCGATCTCAACCAATCAGAGACGCGAAATGCTGCTATTTTTAGCGCGGATTTTGTCTCACAAGCTGGTATCACAAACAACGGCTCGGCACATACTGACTGCATTAAGATGAGAGCAGCGATGAGAGCCATTTTAATGTTTTCATTAATTGTGAGGGACAAAGTCACAACAAGACTGTGTCCACAAACCACAACCTTTTTGATGAAAAAGGACAGCCGAAGCGGAATCGAGCCGAGGCCCCTCTGCTTTAAACCGGCTCACAAGCCCTCTTGCTGGCCGCCGCTTGTGGTACCTCCCGATAAAAGCGGGAAAGGGGCGGGGCTGTGGATGGGTCCATACTGAGGCCCACAGTCGGACAAGACAGATTTATTACACAACAGAAGCTCAATCATTCCATATGTGCGCTTCTCTGGAACGCTCTGACCGTCTGACAGTATGCAAGTTCGAACCAGACGAGGCAGGGAGGAGTGTCGGCCTTTAATCGATTGCCAATGAGCTCGTGCAATATATAATACTGAACCGTTCATTTCTTTACAGCTTAGTTCTTTCCGTGTGCTGCGCGGAGGTGGTGACGGCGGCGTGTACTAGTGGTTGCGACACTGGGCTCAGTGTCAAGAGGTTGCGAGTTCGAATCCTCATTATGGGCAGTGGCTTTCTGCACCTGTCCTCGGTCACGTGCTGTCAGGGTCGTTGTTCAGTCCCTCATGACTTGTCCCCGTGTGACCCCGTGCAGGACGTTCAAATCCCAGTCCCATAGTTAACCATGACATGACACTCAACACACAAGGGAGTTCATTAGCGCTCGAGAAACGTCACACAAACACAACAAAGACCTGAGTCGCCTACGGTAACTCTTAGCTAGCATGCGAGTAAATACAAGGTACATAAAGTCCACGAGAGGTACACACGTAGCTTGCTTTACATTGAGGATGTACCTCTGATGGAGTTATGTACCTTGGATTTACTCGCATGTCATTTAGACGGTGAACCGCTGGTGGAGTTAATGTACCTTGTGCTTACTCGAATGCCAGGTGAGAGTTACCGTAGGCGACCCAGGTCTTTGGTGTTGTCTTTGTGTGACGTCTTTCGGTCGCTAATTAACTCCCTTGTATGTTGAGTCTGCACAGGCGCTCTGGTCCTCGGTCTGCTTCAGATCCTCACATGAGACAACAAGATCGGGGTCCTGTGTATTGCAGATGTCTGGACGTTGCGGGATGTTAAAAGCCAAGCACTAACTAACAAAGTAACCCACTGCGAGGAAGGAGCGTTGCCGTGCGAAATTCTGTAGCAATACCGCCAGCGTTAGGAAATGGCTGTTGTGCCAGGTTGCGCCACCCCGCCGCAGCTGGCTTTGCTCCGAGTAAAGCAGAGCATTTTTACCGGCAGTGTGTGTGTGTGTGTGTGTGTGTGTGTGTGTGTTGTGTGTGTGTGTGTGTGTGTGTGTGTGTGTGTGCGCGTGTGTGCGTCTCTCTCTCTCCCTCTCTCTCTCTCTCACACACACACACACACACACACACACACACACACACACACGTACACATACACGCACGCACGCACGCACGCACACACACACACACACACACACACACACACACACACACACACACACACACACACACAGATAGTGAGACACATAGAGACAAACTGACCCTTTTTTCTCTGTCAAATCGAAGTGCGAAAGAAACCGTGAAGTTCGCGATCACTCGCAGGAGAAAGAAACACATAGGAATTGTAATACAACTGACTGTTGTTATCTCGGAGATCCCGCGGGTTGCTTTTAAAGCCGCAGTAACATTTTCCTGTCCATCAGGCTTTCATCGTCTCCCCATGTGCTGACGGTGCTCTAGACCCGTACAATGACTGCGAACTGATTTGCGCTTCTCTGTAACGCAGCATATACACCATGTCTCTTGTTTCACCCCAGAAGACACCGTGGGGTACAGAAATTTTAAATAAAAAGAAAGTAAAAGAAAAAGGCTATGGCCCTGGTAGAGTGTGTGTGTGCTTGCGTACGTGTGTGCGCGCGCGCGCATGTGTGTGTGCGTGTGTGCATGTGTGTGTGTGTGTGTGTGTGTGTGTGTGTGTGAAGCTAGACATCGATATTCATGCTCAGAGGGTTCCACCCTTGTGTTAACAACATTTGTGGAAGTTTTGCTGAAGCTTGCGAGCGTTTCATTTGGAACAGTTACCGTGTACACGCCTATAGCACTCAGGACCGGCTAGCTGTTACTATTTTGGTTGCATCCCCAAAACAGCGCGTCACAGGAAACTGAGGAAGAGGGTGGGGGTCAGGCGGCGGAAGGTGGTCACTGCATGACGCTGAGTTCGAACCCACGGCTTCTGGACCGTTGAATAATGCAAAACCCACGGCTGATTCAAACATTGTCTTGCTGACTATCTACCTAGAGAGTGTTTTCCGTGGTAACCAGAACCACGTTTCATTGATGGAGACATGCGTCCGGGGACTGTTCGGCAGAGTGGGACGCGCTTCGTTTAACATCTGACTGTATAATATTATTGAAATCCTTTCGTAGGAAAGAGAACCGCGCTTTTTTCTTTACGACTGCACGCGGGGGCTGTGTGTACTGACGAACATCGTGAAGGGGTCTGCACTGAAAGTTGACTGTGGGGATCAAATCCTTGTCGCATCGGAGAGTGGAACCTACGTTGGCAGCGTGCCGGACCCCGATGCAGAACCACTGATCCCCCCCCCCACCCCCACCCCCCACCCCACACACCCGTCCCATGCTTTACTCAAAAGATACGTGTATCTGGAGAATGGTTTGCACACGCACAGGATGTTGCGTGGACAGCAGGAAGCCAACTGTAGTTCTACATTGGCTTCACCCTGTCAACGATGACGGATCCAGAAAAGGATAATCTTATTACCATTGTTAAGAGTGTCACCTCGGCTTAACAAATACGACCGTATACATACCCCAGCATTTGCGGGAAGTCAGAGCACTATACAAGGCTGTTGCCACTCAATGGTCTTTAAGAGTTCCGCTCATGTTCAACCTTCCAGGTTAAAAACACGGCTTGCGGGCTGGGAAACATTTCGCGACAAGCACTGCTCGATGCGGTTCGCCGAATATTTCTAAGATAGTCTTAAAGGCTTAGGGGTTTTGTTTGTTTTTCTGGACGAGCCCTCAGTAATGCGCAAGATCGATCTGCGTGTTTATTGCTCGTGCAAAGGGTAATGGTATGGTAAGTGCATGAGCTTGTTCACTGCCCATGCTAAGGGCAATGGTACGAAAAACGTGAGCTTGTTCATAGACTTTCCACCCGATGGTATTATTTGGCGCAACGGAGATCAACTGGTGAGGTCAGCCCCTTCACCTACCCACATGTGCAGAAACTATATTGCCTAGCAATGGGAAATGCGTTGAAACGAACCGCTGCGTCTCCAAACGTGTGTGTCCCTTCTTAACCACATCTGTGGCACCAGCTTGAACAAAGGGTGCTGCATTCACTTACCCACGCCAGGATCACTTATTCATGTTGAGATTTGCGTGAAACCCTCGCAATATTTTACACAATTCTAAGAGGAATTGTTGATCGGGAAGGGGTGTCGAAACTTTTATTTTCCTGAAATAATCCTGCTTGCAACGGCCTGATGTCTGCCCTAGTGTGGTTGACCCATTTTCAAAGGAATTTTGAACAGAAAATCACGTCACCTCTTTCTGGTCACAATTCTGAAACAACACACGCACGCACGCACACACACACAAAGCGTGGTTTTCATGGCAAATCCAAACTTCTGTGCGCGTTTGGCTGCAAACGGCTGATACAACAACCGAAAATTTGGATTAATGGGTGTTATGTTTGTTTTCTTAATCTACTTCCTCTACACAGTAGTAATCTACATGGTGAGGCAAAGTCAAAACCCCGAAACCTGAATACAGCTGCCTGTCTGAATGGCGTATACACGTAGGCGTATTCATACACGTGCTGTCAAACAGTCTCAGACGTAAGATCTTGCCAGGCTGTAGCTGGAGGTCCGAGCTGAGACAGGGGAACGAAAAGAGCGAACAGCTGCCACAACATGTACGATGTGGCAATGAAGTACATGGTAACCTCAATTGGTACTTTCACATCTAGAACCTTCTTCATAAAATACGCTCGCGTTGAGACAACCGCGTGTCATTGATTTTGCGCTGAAGTATTTGTACCGAAGCAGCTAGGCACGGCAAGGTCATGTTTCAGCTTCTTATGGAAACGTAATCGGCTTCATATGCTAGCTTTGTAGGTAAGAAACAAAGGGAGTTAATTGCGCTCGAAAGATGTCACATGAACGTAACGATGACCAGGAACGTCATGGAGTACAGTTTATATACCTTGTAGTGACAACTTTTTCATATGCCCTGTGTCGATGCATGGGCGTTGCCATGTTGGGCCTTGGCTGATTCAGTTTAACGGCGTTGCATTGAGTTGCTTCGTGCTTTCTCGATTTACTATTTCTTTGGATGATACATAAGGCAGTTCCTTATTCAATGTCATGGTTCAGGAAACTTGTGAATTGACTCGCATGCAGGGTGAGAGTTACCGTAGACGATTCGGGTCTTTGTTGTTGTGTTTATGTCACATCTTTCCAGCGCCAATTAACTCCTTTGCTTGTTGATTCTACACTGCTACACCGCAGTAGCCCGTAAAAGATCCCGGTCATTCTGCCAAAAGTGCAGGTGGCAGGTTACAGCTAAACACGCATACACCTTACGTACGTGGTTTGCATGAAGTGACATGGAGCATGGTTGTATGGTGTACACAGAACTTGCACCGAGACGGCTGCAGTTTCATGTGGCACCAGCCCTGCCAGCGCTGTAAATACACCACTTCGGTGGATATTCAAAAAACGTGCTATAGAAAGCCAGTCACTCATGTAGAACCACATGCGAGCGCAGTGAGTCTGCTCAAGAGAGCGGATAATAGCGCTATATAAGCGATCATCAATCAAACAAGCGCCCCATGCCTCTCTCTGTTTTCAATTATAGCTTTGTAGTTGTTTGGTGTGGGGAAAAAACACACCTAAAACAAGGATGATTGCTACAGTTCTAAAACAAGATCCAAATAAACAAAAGCTTAAAAGGAACACTTATTTAATATGACAATACAAAACAATACAAATTTGTGAATTTTCAAGCGACAAAAGAACGGTTAAACGGTGAACAATGAAAATGTACTTATCCGCTTTCAGTTGTGTATGTTATACAGCCGAAAGCGGATAAGAACACTCATTTTTCACTCTTTCGCTGTTGCTTAACTGTTGCTTTGTCGCTTGATACATGGGCTTACTCGGGAAATGTGCACGTTTGGTACTGTCATGTTAATAATAGTTCATTTTAACCCCCTATGTGTTTGGATGTTGTTGGTTGTGATTTGCATTAGCTGTCTGCCATCCATACGCATACGTACGGTAGGCCTATTTACCCCATCTGACTTTGGAAGGCGTTTCGTATGCCCTCTAAACAAGATGTGTTGTCTGTCGCCCACTATTTGCCCTGCATTCAATCGCTCCACCCATTTACTAGCAAGCCATCAAAAACTGCTGTCATATTTACCCAGACAGCTATCTATTAGTGAACGCGTAACCTGACTTCGATTTTTCGACTGCATTTTAAAACCTTTTTCTCTGGGTTCGTCTTGAAATAGCGCGTTGAACTGACATATTTTTCCCATCAGCCAACAGACTCAAAATTCCCCTTGACTGGGATTGAAGAACTGCACTAATATAGATTTGTCTCTGACTTCATTACTGATTTCTTTCCTTCAAAGAGCTACCTCACTCAAATCGAACCCTTAAATACATGCATTCACTGCTTCCTGCGCGAGTAGATTGGTTGGACCAGACAAGCTTGCAAGTCATCGCATCTCATAATTTATTATAGGCCATGTTGAATCTGAGAGGTATCGGGGTAGTCCACTCGTACGTGTAAGTAATGGAATGTAAAAGGATCTATGTAGTGCTTACACCTAACGTGAGGATTTATACTGCGCTTACACCTAACGTGAGCCCGAACCGCACAATGCAAAAGCAGTAGGGTCGACTGAGATTTATACGAAACACACTGCCAACACTTCATTCAACGTCTTTCTCATCACTTCCAACACACACACACACACACACACACACACACACACACACACACACACACACACACACACACACACACACACACACACATTCACACGAGCGCGCGCGCAGTACGCACGCACGCATGTTGATGTTTAACGCCCTGTTAAAAGCTGGTAATACACGGGTAAATAATTATAAAATATGTTTATTCATCAGGTCTTCGCCAACGCCAGTCCAGATTTTATGTCAGCACTGAAACGTTTCCTCATTATCAGATCCAAATTCTGAGATATCCACGTCCGCCTATGTTGAAGAGATTGACTCTTCGTAAACAACAGCTGCAGTTAACCTCCTGACGAAGAGCGGCTCGGGACACTGTCGTTCCGTCCGCCAGCAGCTAGCGGGAAATTACAGGAAACTATTGTTTTACTATAAACTGATTTCTTTCCAAGCTCCGGTTTCGGAAATGTAAACCTCACACACATTTTGGAATGATTTGCATTTAATCCCAAATCTTAGACCGATTCCCTGATTTGATCTGTTTCTGTGTGAAAGCAGACAGGAGGCGAAGGGCAGGTATGGTTTTGTAAAATTCAAATTTCCCACTCGTATTGGGCTAAAAGTGATGTAAAGAAATAATATCTTTACATTCTTTTCCCGGGAAGTGTTTGTTTGGGTTTTCCGTTGAACGCCTTCTTTCACAAATATGCGCGCGCACACAAACGTCCATATACAGACAGACAGACAGACAGACAGACAGACACACACACACACACACACACACACACACACACACACACACACACACCCGCTTCCCCCCTCTCCCACATACACATTGTATGCGCATTCAACAAACGTTCCACCGGGGCCAAAACTCAACGAGACTTTGCAGACTATACA
Organism: Alviniconcha marisindica; assembly: GCA_018857735.1. NCBI lineage: Eukaryota > Metazoa > Mollusca > Gastropoda > Provannidae > Alviniconcha > Alviniconcha marisindica. The sequence goes on from JABMCL010001638.1 coordinate 58,838, forward strand.
CTTCTGATTAAAAAATCTGAAACAAGAATGACTGCCAGCGTTCATTTAATCTTGAATTTAAAATCAAATCTAAATTTTAAAATTTAAATTTCGTTGAATGTTAGTGTGTGTATGGATCTTGTTTTAGAAGCATGTTGTGTTTTGTTCTAATAAACAGTATCATTTGGAACCTTTTATGTGCTTGGATATAACTTCTGATTAAAGCAAAATAACTAGCTCTCTACTACTGTGTGCACGTTTGGGCAGGTGACCTGTTCGTGCTGGTCTTCGCCATCGACAACAAGGAGTCGTTCCAGGAGGTGATCCAGCTGCGGGAGCAGATCCTGGACTGCAAGAAGCAGTGCCACAAGGTGGGCGTGCCCAACCTGTTGCACGTGCCGATGGTGATCGTGGCCAACAAGTGCGACCGCGAGTCCCACCGCGTCATCGACCCCAGCGACGTGGAGGCGCTGCTGGCCGGCCAGGCCAACTGCACATGCGTGGAGACGTCGGCCAAGAAGAACACCAATGTGGACGAGGTGTTCAAGCAGCTGTTCAACATGGCGCACCTGCCGGCGGAGATGAGCCCTTCCCTGCACCGTAAGGTGACGCCCATGTACGAAGGGCGGAGCGGGGCGCAGCAGGGCGGCCGCCTGGTCTCCATCCGGCGCAAGATGAGCGACGCATGCGGCGCTGTGGCGCCCAACGTCAGGCGGCCCAGCATCAGGACAGACCTGTTGATGGCGCAGGCCAGGACCAACCAGGAGGACGAGGGCAGCCCCGGGAGAGACACCCGCTGCGTTCTGCAGTAAGGGGCTGACACGCTTCCTGCTGTCTTCCTCACAGAGGACCGACTGAGTGAATTGTCCGCTGTATTCGTCACAGAGGACCGACTGGTAGAATTATTTGCTGTGTTCGTCACAGAGGACCGACTGGTAGAATTATGTGCTGTGTTCGTCACAGAGGACCAAATGGTAGAATTATCCACTGTAGTCGTCACACAATACCGACAGTGAGAATTATCTGCTGTGTTCGTCACAGGGGACCAAATGGTAGAATTATCCACTGTGGTCGTTACACAGGATCGATGGAGATGGTTCTTCACTTTGTTGTCACAGAAGACCGATGGATGGCTTGTGACACGGCGTGAACTTTTTAAAACCAAATGTGTGTGCTACACTAAAGGTTTGTGTGGCTACAGGTCACGGGTAGATAATGACGTGGGATGTGTGAGTCATGTCGTCGAATCCGGGGGAGCACTCTTCGGAATTTGCTCTCCGTTACGAGTTCCGGGGAGACCCGTGTTCACTCCGAGTTTCCTGGTTGCCTTTTGGGGAGACCCGTGTTCACTCCGAGATTTCGGGCTGCCTTTTGGGGAGACCTGTGTTCACTCCGAGATTCCTGGCTGCCTTTTGGTAGCAAACTGCCTTTCACGTGACCATGAGACCCGACAGAGGAAGCACCAATTTTACAAGTGCCACATAGAAAAAGAAAAGAAAGAAAAAAAGCAACTAACAAAAACTCACCACCGGCTCCGTCCTCTTTTTACGTTGATCTTAGAAGTCTGTGCGCACTACTTTGTTCTTTGTGGGGATTTTCTTTGTAAGACCCTTGCTTTCAGATGTCCAAGAACATTAGCTGATTTCACCAACTCAAATGGCTGCATGCTGCTTTTGTGATGTGGTTGTCACATGGGACTCTGGATCGTGAGGTCGCAGGCCGAAATCCTATCAGATTTTGAAGAACTTGTTACCATCTGCCACCAACCACATTGATCTAGACCGTGGACGAAAATGTTTGCCTTGATCACTGATGAAAACGTCTCGGTACCCCGAAAATCATGAACAAGTGTTTTGTTGCTTGTCACGGCTGCACCTTTAGGAGACCTTAGAGTGTACAGAACCACTGGGAAGCGCGGATCGCTCAGCTGAGTTCCACGGACTTCACGGATGCGCCTTGGGTGGTAGCTCTGATACTTTAAACCCGATCAGTTGACTGTAGGTATCACTTCTTCCTGGGTTAGAGTTGGATGTGAGCTGTGCCCGTGGTCTGAATTTCGTCTTCAGAAACTGACATTGACCTCCTTCTCATTTTCACCAATCATTTCTGGTTCTCAGTGTCGCAGCTTACATAAGCCTTCGTATCCCATCTTTGTGATGATCACGGTCTCAGTACTCATGCCAGCGGCTCCCCTCTTGCCTGGTGGAGCCTTCAGAGTCAGGAATTGCACGTGGTGACAGAGGAACGTGGTGACAGAGGAACGTGGTGGAACGGGTGACAGAGGAACGTGGTGACAGTGTACTATCTGACGGTAGGGAGTGATAGAGGATGTTCGCTCAGACTGAGTGTCGTCGAGAAACCTAAGTAAAAGAAACGCAGGTCCCTGTCAGAAAATCACCCTGAAACTAACTTGACGGGCAGAAGGTCAAGATACAAACATACGATTGCCATCAATGCTAGCTCCCATATTCCGGATTTTCTTTAGGTTCGTGGTGCTTCAACTGACAAGAATACCGCGTTTGACACGAACAGTTTGTGATGCGACAAAATTAACTTTTGACCACCACCTCATGATGAATCGTTTTCAACAGCTCCCCGCCCTAACAAGACCATATAGTTACAGCCTTTGCGTACTGTCCGTGTCTGGAAGAACTGACATACACACACTGGAATTCAAGTTGCACGACTGTGAAGTCACTAGGAACCCACGTATAGAAACTGTTGCGGAAACGAGTATGCAGTTCATGGCTGAGCCAGTGACGCTATAGCTACTACGAGATTTCCATTGTTCAGCTCCGAGAATTCTACTGCTCAAGTGATCAAATCAGTAACAAGTCAACTGCTCAAGTCCATTTTACTTCGTGGTCGTTGTGACCACCACCTGCTGCCCGTCTGATTACAACAGTGCCCTTCTCCTTCTCACTCCTCGTCACCGTCCTGAAATGTACACCCACCTTCTCGATGAAAGCGTAATTTATTTATCAGCATGTTTTCATGGCCAGTGTGTTTCAACGTGCATCAACGTTGAATTTCGTAGTAATATACTTAAGTACAAAGCGGCCGACTCATCTTTCCTGTTACTTTTTGTGTGTGTGTGTGATGGTACATATTTATATATTTGATTATTTATTTATTTATTTGGTTGATTTTGTCATACTCTTTCTTACGAGCACAACAGTCCATGTCTTCACGCTGGCTATGTGACAATTGCCCAGAAACGTTCCTCTTGGTCTACGCGCGACGCTTTCATAGATCTCTGAGGAACGTTCGTATTTTTTGTCACTTCACACCAACATGGTTTGAAGAAAGTTTAAATTCTTTACTTCGTAACACTGTGGAAATCCCGAAGACAGATATATCTTTACATATGCATCAGACTTGCACAACTGAACATTTAGTTCTTTCCTCTCAACAACGGGTCATAGAATGGTGGTTGAGAGATGAATTGGCCAATGCTCCAGTTTTATACTCTCTCTCTCTCTCTCTTTCTCTCTCAGTTGTTAGATTAACTAACTCCTTCACTGCCACAGCCTGTAAAATTTCCGGGCTGAATGATACTCGGACGCGCCTGAAAACAGTATATTTTCCAGTCATATAACATCTATTTTCAATGCTATGCGTTTTGATGGAGATCCTTTCACATACCAGTGCGAAAAAGAAGACAAAAAGGCTTAAAGGGCTTGTAAAGGCAGTTTTTGTTTGCAACGGAACGTTGAAAATCGACCCAGTTATGAAAGTCTAGTGCATAACATAACCTTTAAATCTAATAAAATGTAAATGCCTTGAAAGTAAGTATGTTTACGAAGGAAGAAATGCATGCCGATCAGGCCGAATTTCGTCTGCTTGTTTTAATCTCGAAACTACGCGCGAGATCCGTGACGTAGGTCTCTGACGTCACAAACAGACCACTGAGGCGAATGGCGAATGAGGCGCGTTTTCACCATCAATCGGTCCACAACGAAAATGCCACGCGAATGTGCGGCCGTGGGATGCGCAGAGCTGCAGACCAAAGGTCATTGTTTTCCTTTCGCACCTTCCCGAAAGATAGCAGTCGAAGGAAGCTCATCCTTGGAGATTCGAACTGGAAATTGTTCCAAGTCGGTTACCCTGTGGACACCCACACAGACATGAATTTTTTACTAAAGGGTATCTGTCACGCATAGCCCGGCTTTCGCTAGGTTGATCCTTGGTAGATGGAAGGAACGGTCTCTTTGGATGAAACCTCCGTCCTTGCCAATTCAACAAGGAATATATCCAGACCGACCAAAGGACTCTGAAATACATTTTGACACCTTGGCACCCAGTGCAAAGATTAAAATTAAAAAAGGGGAAAACCCTTTTTCACAAGAAACCCCCAGAAAAAGAAAGGGAAATCAACAAAAGAGGCAAATGAACACACAAATCCTCAGCAAGAATGAACTCGTAATAAATGCAGAAGAAGAAGAAGGGAAGAGAAAGAAAAAAAGAAAAAAAATGGACACGGTAAACACGGAGGAAAGAAAGGAACAACAGGAGGTACAACTATTGAACTACTAACAAATACCCCTGCCTTGTCTAAGAAACAACTTGAAACAAAAGCGAGGCAAAAAATCTATGAAAACAACCGAGAGAAAAGTAAAAGCCGAAAGGTAAACAGAAACTCGGCTGGCCTGTGCACCAACGAATAGTACAGGAAAAATAGCGGCACTCGCACGGGGCCGCGCCGAATCCACGGACCATTCGGCCGACATCGCAGTTTGTCCCTAATATGCTCTTTAGCATCTGAGAACATTAAGAAAGAAAGAAGGCAAAGACAGTAAGTCTAGCACGAATGCCTACAGCAGAAAAGGCCGTGTAAGTAAGAAACAAATGCCTGTGACAAAAAAGAAAGAAAGAACAGAACCACAAATGCCTATGGCAAAGAAAGATAGACCAAACCACAAATGTTGATGGCAAACGAAAAATGGCTGCCCTAATCAGGCAAGCAAACAGCTGACACCAAATGAAGCAAACAAAACAGCTGAAACCACCTCAAAAACGCAAACGGTGGCCTACCTGCAAACATAAGGTGGAAAAAACACAACCAAATCACAACAGCCCTAATAGACTACTGCCTGCAACAAATGATGGACGACTACATGACTACATTTGTTGCAGCCATAAGAGCACAGAGCAAAATAATTGTGCCGACAAACAGATGAAAGCCAAATCAGTAACCATAACTAACATGAATCTTACTAACTCTAACTAACCCCTCACTAACCTGGCTTCCATCTAGAAAAATAAAGGCTGCAGACTGATAAAGCAAATCGCTAATCAGGACTACCGATGACAAAGCATCGGGATGTAAATAAATGCAGACGAAAAGAGAAATGCAAAATGGCTGCCCTAATCAGGCAAGCTAACAAGCGGGTACGAAATGGCCAATAACACGATAAAAAGAAAAGAAAAAAGAACGCATGGTGGAAAAGAAGAGGAAAAGAGAGAAAAACAAAACAACAACACTTTCTGAAAAGAAAGAGGAGGCAAGAAATGTCAGCGAGCAACGAGACAAAGGCTGGATACACGTAATCCGTGTACACGATACAATCCATTCAGCCGACAACACGGCAGGGCAACAGACACTCACGAACTACCCCACACAAAGAAAGAATGAGCGGTTCGTTAAACATCGAGACTGTCCCCTTCACTCGTACATCGTAAATGAACGATATAACTCGAGAAACAAAAGGGCAAGCCAAGAGAAAAAACAGTTAATGGCAAGAACCGGCAACTAGCCCAACCCCAAACCCTAACCCAGGGAGGCCACGAAATCGCTAGTCTATTGAACTAGAACGAACAAACCTTTTTCATCGTTACATTATGATGAAACAAACAAGGCTAAACGGGAAAATAAAATAAAACACCCAATGATGAGGTCTAGCCTGTAGTGAAAGCTAGAGTAAACACAACGAAAAAGACAGAAACGCCACTCACCTAACAAGCTCGAGAAAGATTAAATAACAAGGGGGAATAAACAAAGGCCCAACTACTGAAAAGGAGTTTCATCCCTATATGTTGTTTTGAAATCCTCTTTATATTATTTGAATGGACATTTTTCCAAGTCGGTTGCCCTGTGGACACTCACACAGACCCGACTTCCACGTTTGGTTGCTGGTCTGTTTGTGACGTCACTGCCCGACCGTTGACCTTTAGCTTAAAATAGCTCTCGCGGAATCTCGCATTCAAAATGGCGCTGGTTTTGAAACGTTCAGTTGACCGTATTTTCCGACCTTTTGCCAAAATAAATGCATTATAACGTAGTCGAGGCCTGATTTTTTTTTAAACAAGTGAGTAATAGACTGTTTCTTCTCTTCGAACGTTAGTACGGACCTATATGTTGTTTTGAAACGACTTGGAGTGATTTTGTGGCCCGAAATTGCCTTTACAGGCCCTTTAAGGGTTTCAAATTTCGCACTTTTATGGGTCATTTTCAAATGACATGATGGCAGTGAAGGGGTTAAGGATTGTAACCTTCCAGGCCTTTTGTAGGATTTCCAGTGTTGTATTTGTGTATAGACCGAGTTTGTCCATCTGACTCGAGTATAGTTTTTAAACATGAGAATAGGCTACAAATCTGTATTGAGTTATGACGGCGTTCGTTCGTCATGAAATGATCCTGCGCTGTTGAAATCACCGAGTTATGGAAAGTTTATGTTCTTTACTATGTGGTACTGCGGGAATTCTGAAGACACTACGCTTGACACATCCGGGGAGCCGCTTTAAAATCTATTTTATTTCTGACACTGACGGTGATCCCCGACAAAACCTAGGACTTGAGTCTTCACAGAGAAGTGCATGAGAACAGTCTCTTGTGTGTTTAATTAATGGTGTGTGTGCCATTGAAGGGCATATTTTTGAGGACGTGTTTTTGGTGGAGTAGATCACCGTCTTCCAACTACGGACATGTCACTGCCGACTGCGTCACACACAGTTGACTGTTCATGTGAGTCAGGCTCACAAACTCCGGAGCATGTTGTGCAGTCCTGCCCCCTGTACAAGGAAGCACAGACACAGCACTGGCCCCAAGGAGCCACGCTTGCAGAAAGGCTGTGGGGCTCAAAGGAGGAGCTGGTACAGGCAGCCAGCTTCAGCAACATCATCACGCTAGATGTCCGAGGACAGTCCTGGAGTGCTGACGAAGAACAAGAAGGTGGAGTTTTTAATGTACGTTGTATTTACTCGCATGCCAGGTGAGAGTTAACATAGCGATCTAGTTTTGTTGTTGTTGTTGTGTCCCTTGTTAATTGATTGACGTCTGTTGAGCGCTGTTGATTTCCTTCGTTGATTTTACAGTAGCGCTCTACGCCTCATTTTGTTTCAGATTGCCACAGGGAAGACTTTGGACTGAGTGTAAAGTCATATACTACACCCTGTAAATGATTTTAGTTTTAAGTAATAGCTTAAATGAAGCAGTCAGATTGCTGCAGATCATTTATACGTACATGTATTCGTGATCATAAAAATGGAACATTTTACTCCATTCTTTTATTTGATGGAGTTTCCCTGCAACTTCTCTGTACAATCCATCGGGATACGTTTTATGATATATGCTATCAGTACTATCAGTAAGAAAGACCTGGCGGTCTTTTAGACGGTATGATAAAACTACTGAAGCAACAGTGCGCTCCATTCCCTCCTTCCGTGAGTATGATTGTGAGGTGTGCGCTACTTAGTGAGAAACCCTGTTTCCATCTGCAAATATTTTTGTATCGTTTCATTGTGTCAAAACTAATCCCAAGTTGAGGCACTAAGAATGTTCATTCTCATTAGCAGTAATCTTATGATTATTGTGATGATGGTGGCTTCTTCATCGCAGGTCGATTCTTGCACTCATTGGTTTGTTACAGAACGTAAAACCTGTTGAATAAAATCTTGCTTTAAGTTTTGTTAAACAGCCCGTCTAAGAGACATTTTTGTTGTTGTATTGGGCAGATTCGGAAGAAGGGAGGAAGGAGGGGGGGGGGGAAACAGAAAAAAAAAAAAACGCAGGTTCATAACCTTTTCAAAATAATTCGCAAAACATAATTTTTGTGACCAGTGCTCTCCGCACGCGGTCGCACAGAAGAAAAGGAACAAAAAACAAACAACAACAGCAACAACAACAACAACAACAACAACAAAAAAGGAGGGGGGGGGGGGAGTGCACTTTTGGCATTCCACACATTCCATATTTATGATCAAGAGTACGGAAAGGAATCACGGTTTTTTAATGTGTCCCTTTATAAATCATGCATTTATTGTGAGTTTAAAATTAAACTATACCATCATTGTGAGTTTAAAACTAATGCTGATCTTTAAATGATCGGGCAAGGTTGTTTTGTGTGTTCTGTTTTTACATGTTTATTTCCGAAATCGAGGTGGAATATTTAATACGCTAATGCTGCAGAAAGTGTATTTTCCTTACTTGTTTGTTTTTGTACGCATCATGGTCCCAGTGGAGATTTTTTCCCCATGGGAAACGTGAGACAACTTCTGGGAAAGCCGGCTGCATCAGAGTGTTTCTGATCAGTCTAACTACAACCGAAAGATGTACTCAATTTTATCATTTCCTGGACCACTGTATGTTTTGAACAGTGTTGGTTTGTACATCTTGATCTTGGAAAAATATGTTTTTCATGCATGTCTTCAACAATTGTATTTGAGATAATGCATTCGAATGCCAAAGGTCCCTTCCTTTGAATGTGCAATACCTGAGCTGATTTGATTCATCGTTCGAACAGGAATGTTAACATTGCCAATATTTGAAATTAATAAATAAATAATTCGTCGAACAAACTGAAGTTTGATGAAAACGACTAAATAGTAGGGACGAAAGAACTTTGGTTTAATTTTTATTACAGCGGATGTTTTGAAATTTGCTATCATGCTTAATACTTTCAAAGATTATTCATCTCGATATTCAGGTCATGTTCATTATTCAAGTCGAACAAAGAACCATTTATTATTACTTGACCTTGACCATTTTGCTTTACGTCCACAGAAGCGAGGTGGCTATTAGGGACGGGGACCGGGGGTGGGGTGGGGGGGGGGGGGGGGGGGGGGGGGGGGGGGGGGGGGTGGGGGGGGGGGGGGGGGGGGGGGGGAAGAGCACGAAAGAGTCAAGGCTCAACCGCGGATACCGCCCGAAAAAGACCGGAGAGACCGTGGGCCGCCCCCAGGACAATGGAAGTGTTAAGGCGGTGACCCCTCGCCATTGCGCAGCGACTAGTGCACTGCGCAATTGCTGTTTCAACTGCCGTACTGGGCAGAGTCACAAGGACAATGTCTGTTGCACTGCTGTTGAGGAACAACCTGAAGCGAAAGAAGTCCAACTTTCGCAGCCCAGCTCATGATCTCCTCTGGGCTAACTTGAGGGTCCAGCTCCACCTCCCTCCTCTTGATCTCGCCTGGAACCCTGATTTATTATTCCAGTGATATCGGACATTTTATATGGCTATATTTTATGAGGGACAGAAGAGGGGGAAAATACACAGGTATGGCATGCTAGGGGATAGTTATTATAGGCAATTCGGGTCTCTGTGGTTATTTCCCTTGTTAAATGTATGACGTCAATTGCTTTTAGTTCCGTTGTATGCTGAGGGGAACAAATTACAGAAAAGCAAACTACAATTATTCATTATTTCTGTCATAATCTCATTGCGAGAGGGAGAGGGGGAGGGGGCGGAGGGCGGAATGCTTGATCAGAGAAGAAGAAGAAGAAGAAGAAATCACGTGACATGGACGCAGCTTTCCGCCACAACACATATATCATCGCACTGCCACAGCTACCGCCCCTGACTCCTTCCTTTTCCCTGGGTGCCGACAAGGTGTTGCAAGGCAGTCATTTAAAAACGTTTGCATTTTATCTGTCTAGACCACACTTCATGTCGGGCCACGAGTCTTGTATTAATTTTGACAACGAAATACCCGCACGCAAAAAGCCTTCCTGTTCATGCAAATGGCGACTTCCTCCTCCTCTTTCTCTGAAAAACAAACAAAAAACAAACAAACCCCCCCGCCAACAACAACAAAAAACAGACTATATAACACCGCGTCTTAAACATTTGACGATGCCCATCAGTGGACGATCTGAAAGTTTGATTTTTGGGCGTGGAAGTGCCTGGGGGAATATCTCGGCGTTTTTGTTTCTTTGTTTTCAGCAGTACGAAGTTAAGCTGCCGAAGTGGCGAAGGGGCGGAGGATACTGCAAATGCATAATACGCGAAGGGGCGGAGGATACTGCAAATGCATAATACGCGAAGGGGCGGAGGATACTGCAAATGCATAATACGGCTGTAGTAGGGTATGCACAGGCAAACAATTACTCACGCTAAAACTCACCCGCCGGAGGAGGAAGGAAAAGAAGATGAATTGTACGTGTATGCAAAATTTCAAGCCCGTCTTGGTACGTGATTAACAACCGTTTTTGATCGAAACACACGCAAGGCTATTAGCCCCAGCGCTCTTTGGACAAGACGCAACAATGTGCAGATCGTCGGTACGTTTTCCTATTATTTCGCTCTCATAGAAGAAGAAGAAGAAGAAGAAGAGGAAAAATATCCCTTTTGCACCTTGCCGTTTGCTCGCCGATTTATAGGTGTGTTTTTGTTTGTGTGTGTGTTTTTCAAAGAGATGCATCGGTAGAAGCCACTGACTTACCGCCTACGGGGATCTGTTCTTACACATAGAATCCAGAGAGCAGTTCGATGCCAAATCCCGACAGAGGGCTTCCTCCAAGCAGAACCGATCAATTCCCTGTGTTATTTATTCATGAAATCAGACTGTTATGTCCATTTCTTTTCTTGCCTTTTTTTCTTTTCTTTTTTAGCGTCGGATATCTATGCTGGCATCGTCTGGGACATACATCGTGTTGGCAAAGAGCGCAGTTTGTGTCTACGCCTTTTGAGGGTTCTGCCTCAAAGACACGACTTGTCAAGCTTTATCCAGTGTCCTCGCACCCCGCGATTCTACATACCCCAGACACACTCGTTTCGGCCTCCCCTTTCCGGGATAACGTACACCACCCTCCCTCCACCCCCGTCCCCACCTTCCGCAGTATTATTTTCGTTTTATACTTAATTGATTCTCTTTCACATTATATACGTTTTGATTAACGGGGAAACATAACCTTGCCCAGCGATTCCGCCCTGTCAGCTGTGCACAGACATGTCCATGGCGTATTCCGTCAAGCCGTCATGTCTGTTGTGCCTGTGAGTGGTTCTGTTTAGTGGTCATAGCCGGTGGCTACAGTGTCTGTCATGTCTAATGTGGATTCGTCCTGCTTGTCTGAGTCTTGTGTAGTGTGCATGAAAGTGTTCACGACCGGCTCTGTCTAGCTGTCGGGTGTTCAAAGGTTCTGACTTGGTATTGACAAAGCTAAACATTGCTGGATGTACGTAGTTGTATCTATATCAAACTTAACTGTTCATGTTCGGTCGCCCAGACAGGACCACCGTGGTTCATTGGGCGTCAGATATAAAGAACGAGTCAATAAGTCTTTGACTGGTTGTGTCCATACGTCACGGCCAGCTCTCGCTGACGGTCGTGCCTGGCGCTCGGTAGGGCAGCTTGCAAGGTCGTCCCCACTGGCTAAAATAAACGAGCTGTTGTGGACAAGCTCAGTAATGACACGGCCTCGCTGCGGATGTTTTGTTAAGCCGCAAATGGCGTGGACAGGAAGGCGTGACATGTTTTACCTTTCCCTGTTTTGGTCACGCTGTGCGTTGCTTCTGGTCCTAATGACCACAGTCACAGCTCGCATGACCCCTGTAGACACTCTACACTGACTGGACGGTTGCCACACGGCGGCCGTTGATTTGGGTGTAGAGGTTTTGTCGACGAGAGTAGCATCCTCCGTGGATATTGGAAGTGGAAGTGAGAGAAGATTCATCACTTTATATTGTCTTTTTTTGTTTGTTTGTTGCCTATTCCTTGCTAGTTCTTTGATCCCCCCCTCCACACCCTCCATCCCTTTATCGTGAGAGAGGAATCCGCGCTACCAGTCGTCTAACAGTTTTAGCCGATGGGAACGTCACGGCTTAAGACAATAACTTTTCACGTGAAAATCTTTAGCATCTGGCCATGTTTTGCCCACAGGCTTAATCGTAGCAACAGCGCGAAAGACTGGTGTATTGCGAACAAAGCCTTCAAAACGAAAAATGACGCTCGTGGTGACAAAGGAGATCAGCTGCAATACATTGTAACCATCAGAATCCTGGAATCGGATCCCCATTATCCTGCATTCCACCAGTGAACGTAGCACAACGTCAGATCGAAATCTTTGTGACCGCAACAACTATAGGAGGTAATTAACAACACTTGGTCGACTTTTCTTTCTAGCTGAACCGTTTGAAACAGCCAGAGTTTCTGCACCGGGCCTACACCGCGGAGTTCAAATAACTGACTGATTATTACGGCCAATGAATGACGACGTTATCAATATAATCAAGCTCAAAGGTTAAGCAACTTTTTACAACAATGCACAGATGTTCAAAACTCAGTAAACCACTTTTATGAAACCTATGGAAGGCTTGTTGACTGGTCAGCCTCCGTTTAAACCAGGAGTAGAAGGAAGAACCTTTCGTAGCACTGTCTTTATTCTTACTAGGGGGAATCCTAATTTCTGCGTCCTCGGTACTTTCCCGTGAGAGTCTTAATTCTACATATTAAATGCCGCCGTCGCTGTGCGTGAGTGTGACCCGAAGGTCGTACCTTTTTTCTTTTCTTCTTGAGGTGTTGGAGGGGCGAGGGGGCGCTGGGGCGTACTTTGATAATAATAACGACAGGCAAAAATGAACCAAACAACAACATCAAAAAGAGAGAAAAAAGAAAAAGAAAAAAAGAGTGTGTGTGTGTGTGTGAGAGAGAGAGAGAGAGAGAGGGGGGGGGGGCGTTTTGGGGGTATTTCGGTGGTTGAGACAGGTTGCAAATGATAGCGGAGGGCTAACTCTCTATTTCTAGGGAGGATTTAGAGCTACTCGAGATGATCAGATACTGGGAATAGCATCTGACACTGTTTTAAGGTTTCCCTTAATCCTGAAGAGGACGATGCGTGTCCTTTTTCCTTGGCCTAGATGCCCAGTTTCTATTTCCGCGGTACTAGTCAAGTCAGCGGCGAAGTTAAATACACTTTGAATTTATTTATGCCCAATGGGGAGGAGGGGTGGGTGATTCTTTTGAACTGACTGAGAATTTTTTGAAACAAGGATGACAGCTAGCGTTCTAAAACAAGATCCAATCACAGAAATGGTTTATCTGAACGCTGTTTATTACGACAAAGTTTAAGTGTTGTTTGTAGCTTGAAAAAGGGGCCTACCGGCCCGAAAATTCGTATGTCGTGTTTTGTCGTAATAAATAGCATTCTTTTTAACCCTTTTCATGTGTTTGGACTGAGAGAGAAAAAAAGTCCTGGTAAATCTTTGAAACCACGTGCGCACCGCCACACTTTTGCCGGCAGGTCGGTGTCACGTTTTTCTGTCACAGCGACACGTTAATAAAGTTGCATTGTACTGTATTGCATGTACTGTAAACGGAAGGTGAAAACCCCATGGCCACTTCTCATCTAGGTTCGCCATAACTACCGATAGTTTGAACTACTTAATTATCACTTGCTGTTTGAACTGTTATGGCTTAATCAATCAACACTACACGAGAACCCGTTCGCCTGAACATCTTAACGATTGGCCTTTGTACGTGGTCAGTATTCTGTAAGCACCAGTCGACAGGTTATTCCCATCAACAAATATGTCGCTGGAATTCACTGCTAGTATTCTCCATGTGTACTGGGGAGAAAGAAGAAGAAGAAAGAAAAAAAAGAAAAACAAACATGCCGAACATGTGCGTAGCTGCACAGTGACAGTCTTCAGAAAATTCAAGTTGGTCACTCAGCAGGAGAAAAATGAAGAAGAAGAAAAGGACAGAATGCGCTGTCATGAAATAACAGCAACACATGCGTTCGTGTTATTTGTCGTGTGTTGTGACTGGAGGAAATCGAGTTTTGATGTGAGCATATATACAGTCATGTTTCGCGGTTCGATGCCACGACTTTTCTTTCTAACTGAACTGTTTGAAACAGACAGAGTTTTGCTGCAGAGGACGCATGGGGAATATATGGGGAACCAGCAAACAAAGGGAGTTAATTAGCGCTCGACAGACGTCACGAGGAGAACGAAGCTAAGAAATGGCTGTTGAAAGGCGAGGTGCTTTGATTCTCGCCCTTATCGAATACATGAAAAACAAAAACAAAACAACTGATCATACATTCAGCTTAAGAAAATGTTTGATCGTATTCGATTAATCGGAAAATCACAAAACTGCTTCTCCGCGTGCCTGTTGTAAAAATACACCTCCATTAGTGGATAAATCAAAGCAAGCTTACCTTGTGTAAGTGATGGTTAAGCGTTTTGTTTTGTTTATTTGTTATCGAGGAACGTAATGTAGAGAGAGATCACAAGAGTAATCGTGGATGGATTACTCGTGTGGTCCTTCCTAATGCAGTTCAGTGAGAAAATATTAAAGAAACATTGCCACAAATTGTCAGTTTTATTGAGGGATATCAGAATTGACTTGTTGGGTGGAGATGGATGTGTTGGGGTGGGAGGGAGTGGGGGGACTGGCTGAAGCCATATTCCAAATAATTATTTCGTTCACTGTTTCCTTTGGCAATTGTTTCTTGTTTTCGAAGAGACATTCAACTTCGCTTCCTTGGGTACTTGAGTAAGCATTTCATCTGTGTGTCAGCGCCTTCTGAACGATTGGCGAACGTATGAGAGAGAGAGAGAGAGAGAGAGAGAGAGAGAGAGAGAGAGAGAGAGAGAGAGAGAGAGAGAGAGTGTGTGTGTGTGTGTGTGTGTGTGTGGGGGGGGGGGGGTGAGAGAGAAAGAGAAAGTAAAGAAGTGACACTGTCTTCATCGCAGGTTTTTGTAATAATGTGTTCTGCTTTCATTATCTTTTCACGATATGTTCTCATCTCACTTTAATGTTTATATTTTTGTTTTGTTATAGTGTGTCAAGTTCTCATTCTCGTTTTGCAATTATGTGTTCGATTTTCATCATCTTTTCGCATTTTTTTTCTTTCTTTCATTGTTCTATTTTGTATATAATTATGTATTTTGATAGTGTGTCAAGTACTTGCTGTCATTTTGCAATAATGTGTTTCAGTTTGTTGTCATTGGTGTGTCTGTCTCTGGTTGTTGTTTGTTTGTTTTGGGAGTTTGTTTGTTTGTTTCTTTTTGTTTTTTTGCAGTTATGTACTCCATTTTCCTTTAAGTTTTTGGAACGTGTTCTGACATAATGTCGCTTCAGGATTAACCACAACTGGTTTGTTGAAGAATACATTTTGTAAAACAGATACTGTTGTGCTTGGATATCAACCAACTGTAGATTAGGGTGTTTCATTGTTGAGTGTTGTACCCTGAATGCTGTACGTAGATAGGGTAAAAGGTGGTAGTTATCTAGTGAGTAGCATCCACTGGCTGCCTTGTGGTCGTTTACAATAACTGATAAGTAACTGCGGAGGTCATCGTACTGATTATTACTGTTTAGGTGTCTAGTGTACATGACTGATTCATCTGCGGACATTCGCATAGCGAAAAAAGAGAGAGAAAAAAAGCGCGTTTGTGTGTGTGTGTGTGTGTGTTGTGTGTGTGTGTGTGTGTGTGTGTGTGTGTGTGTGTGTGTGTGTGTGTGTGTGTGTGTGTGTTTGATGCCGGGAACGGATTTTGTTGTTGTTTTGTTTTGTTGAGATTGAGTTCACGCAGGAAACAAGCCTACGAGTCCGGATCGGTAGAAGCAGTCACAGTCCTTACAACATTTGTTACGCTGGTTGCTTGGTGCCGACACGTTTCGGAGACTGCGCTGAACCTTCGTGCAAACATCCCCGTCCTGTCCATCAGTGCTTCGTCCTCGGGCTGTTGCGCATTTCAATGGCACTGACTCCCCTGGTTACCTGGTTATTATTTGCTTGTGCAAAGTGATAAAATCTAGAAGGTCTCGCTAATTCTGCAACGAGATACCAGCAGCGACCTCCCTAAAATCATTACCATTCCCATAATCATTTGACGAAATCCATAACCGCCGGACCTGAATAGGTCAATTACTACGTCGTTACGACTAGAGAAAATATGCATAGATTCCATCCCTTACCTAGGTCATAAAGCTGTGGTTTTGCTGTTTCAGGCTCGTGACCCCAGAGCATGTAAGCGTGGTGCACGTTCTTTTTACGCTCAGCTTTTAAAGGTGCTAACCGTCTCCAAAGGCAGGGTTAAAACACTCAAAACAAACTGTTACAACGCAGAAAACTTCCCCCTTGAACCCCACCCCCACCCCCACCCCCACCCCACCCTCCTCTCTCTTAGAAAGACAGAAATTAGGAAAGGAAATCCTGGTAGCAAGCGGAATACTCGAGGCTATATTCTGACATATTGTAGAAAGTGGGAATCTTTGGTAGCTCACGGTTCTCAGCAGAGGGGGCCTTAATTTCTGCGTCAACGGTAACAAGAAACTGCCATAATATGATAGGATGTTATCGCAGATTTAATACGTGATAATAATAATGCATAGCTCTTATACAACGCAAATCGTTTTGTAGAACAAAAACTCAAAGCGCTACAATCATTGATCAAATAACTTTAAAAAATCGTTTCAAAAGAATTCTGTATCCTAGGTTTGATACAGAATCAAGAATCTCTTTTCAAAGAATGTCATATCCTATAATTATTTAGAAGAATTAAATAACAATTTAACTGAAAAGAATGTCGTATCCTTGATTTGATATTTAAAAAAAATAAATATATATATACATAAAATCTGTTTTAGTACACACATCTACAATTCTGTCGTCATTTCGAGTTTTTCTGTTCGCAAGACAACTGGTAATGTTTTGGAATGAGACAGTTCCTTTAAAGCTGATTTTCCAGTTTCCGAGATCGTGCTTCAAGTATGGTAGCCTACTGGTGTGCCCCCATTATTACGCGCAGCCATGGTGCAGGGCAAGGAACGGTGCCTTTTCTAATAACTGGAATGGACTTGAAAATCTATTTCTATTTCTGTTGCGTTGCACAAGATCTATCTGAGACGCAGCCTTATGTCATGAGTGGAGAACACGCCAGTTTGACTTGGGTACCGAAGTCCGCACTAGGAGGCACTGTGCTTTGTGTAAAAGACATTTTGGTCAAATCTGGGAATAGCGGTTTAGAAGTCAAGACGGCAACACTGTCTTCTTATCTTCTTCTTCTTCTGTGTGTGTGTGTGTGCGTGCGTGCGTGCGTGCGTGCGTGCGTGCGTGTGTGCGTGAGTGTGTGTGTGTGTGTGTGTGTGTGTGTGTGTGTGTGTGTGTGTGTGTGTGTGTGTGTGTGTGTGTGTGTGTGTGTGCGCTGTCAATAATTTTCATTGTTTTGGGATTTTTAACGTGCGCACAGATGTTGATGCATGCATTTGCACACACTGACTGTACAGACACCGTAAGAGAGTTTACTCTGGGAGGAAAACCCCTATCGTGCCGTGGAATCAAACCCGTGTCAGTATACTGCACCTGGATTTTCGGTCTACCAACAGAGCTGTCCCATCCCACGACGATGTAGTTGAATGAACGATGATTCCGTGATTACCGCAAAGGCGCGGACATTTGGACAGTTCACGATTGGAGGCTATTGTGAAGTGGTTTGGCATTATTGTTTCTAATAAGCTGGTACTTAGTTTTGTCCATTCGGCAGTTTCCAGCAACAGGGCACAGCGGAGCAGAAATGAAACACCCACAGCTGACTTCAGTGTGTTGCCTCTTTTACTAATAGGCCACGCTAAAGCAGTGTTTGCTTTGTCTGCAAGGGGAAGTCTGCCCTTCTAATATCTACTGTCTGTGTTCGTTCGAGAAAGTTACGCCATTCTCCCAGAAGAAGATTAAAGACGTTAAGCTGACAATTACGCGCCCAAGCGCGAAGAGTTGCCCTCGGAAGAGGAGAGCAAATGAATTATTTTTCCACCTGACTGCCCTTCTAGGTAAACAAAAACTAGTTTTTTGTTATATATTGTGCTGTGAAAAAAAAAATCGGTCAGCATTTGCGTGCCCCGTAACCAAATATCCTTATGGTGTGGCTTTTGTCTCGTAGTATGGCACGTGCGTTGTGTTGTGCGAAATATGGGTCATTTCACTGATGTTGAGTGTGATTACGCTGGCCTCAGCTGCCATTGCAGAAATGTTATTTTATGTAATTTTGTATCGGAAATAATCTAAACAGTGAGCTTGCCTCTCTGTATTTCCTGAATAAAATGGAAAGCAAAACTTTACCTCGTTTCGTGTGTGTGTGTGTGTGTGTTTGTGTGTGCGCGCGCGCGCTTGTGCGTTGTGAATGTGCGTACGCGTGCGTGCGTGTGTGCGAGTTATTCGTCATTTTGTTATTTAAAAAAAAAAAAAACGTTGAAGATTATCTACTTCACAACCATATACTGTCCACCGTTACTGTAACCCGCTCCCCCCCCCCCCCCCCCCCCCCCCCACCACACACAGACAGATTCTCGCTCGTTCTCTGTCTCTCTCTCGCACGCAAACACACACACACACACACTTTCTCTCCCTCTCTCCCTCTTTCCATCACACACACCCACACACACACACACTTTATCTCTCCCTCTTTCCATCACACACACGCACACACTTTCCCTCTCCCTCTTTACATCGCACGCACGCAC
>JABMCL010001638.1:80000-85000 GCA_018857735.1 Alviniconcha marisindica
CACCAGAGACGCAGCATGTTGCTCGCTCGAAGAATCGTCGTTGTCGTCTGGACCTTAAAGGGGCTGTGACACGAATCGTCCTGTCCGTGGCGGTAAGAGTAATGACGCAATTTTACTCCAAACACACCGTGTGGCAGTTTCCGTACTGGTAATCTGTCTGCATGAACTGAAAAATGAAGGGGCTGGTCGATAAAAGCCGTCGTGTGCGTACGGGTAAGACTGAGCTGATGCAATTTTACATCCGAACAAGCACATCGTGTGGCACTGTTTCCAGTTATCCCTGAAGAAGGAACTGGAACACGCCCTTTACTCCAGTCCATGAAATGAGCGATTAACGTGTAGCCAAATTCTGAGTGACAGGCGCGATTAGCCAACCAGGACGCGCAGATGAAACACTTAGTCGACCTCACTTTCGCTACTCTGATAACTCATAATTCTGTCATCGATGAACAAATAACATGGCTTGACAGAACCTTTTGCAAACACACACACACACACACACACACACACACACACACACACACACACACACACACACACACACACACACACATACACACACGCACACACACAACACAAGAGTGCCGCGTTTCTTCTGCGATGGTAAAAAACACATTAAGGAAACAGGGATTGAATGTCAGTTCTTGAAATATGTCTAGCTTTCTTGGAAACCGGCCTGTCATATAATAGTTAAAGACACTTGCTACTGATCATGTCAGTCAGTGTCTCTTTCTGTACGTTCGTCACAATTCACGTGCCGCCAGGAGAGAGAACGCTCCGCCCACTGACGTAAGATCCAAGAAAAGTGTGGCGGCGCCCACGTGTGTTTGACAGATCGTCGCCTACCTGGACGTTTTTCTCTCCAGTTCATGTGCGATCAACCTGGCCCCTCACAAGGAACTGCGGATTGTGAAGTGGTGATGAAGTGATGCTTTATGTCCTCAGATGTCAGTTGACATATTAGGGACAAGTTGTGACCAATGCCGAAGCACGGTGCAATAAATCTTTACGTCCACGGAAACCAGAAGGCTCGTTAGGACGGACAGTCCAGGACGTCCACCTCGACTCTCACACAGCTCCTGAACCATGTGTGTGAAGTGGCGGTGGAGAGAGTGGTTATACGTGCGTTAACTGCCTGCGCCGCCTTCATTGCCACGGGCAACTGCACCTGGTGGCTGTTTCTCTTGTTGCCTTTGCCCCGCCTGAAAAGCGTTACACCTAATCTTTTGGGGTTTCTGCTATGTTCAGTGCTATGATCCTTCCAAGCACTGGACATAGCTCAGCAAAACAAAAACAAAAAGTGGATTAGCTCTCCATCCCATTTTCCATCGTTTTTCACCGTTTAATTGTTGTTTAAGTGTCATTTTGTAGCTTGGTAAAGGGGATTATTCCGAAAAGTCACATGTTGTGTTTTGTCCTAATAAATAACGTTATTTTGAATCTTTCATGTGTTTGTTCTGACCCCTTCCTTGAATTCTGACACTCACTTCAGCTTCTCTACGAAATAAACTAAAATCTAAATGCAAAAATTCCACACGGGTCCAAAATGCAATAATTGTCACTCCGGATTCCGAATAGAAAACAGTGAAGCAACAGACTACTGTACCGACTGTTAGTCTTGGGCAAGGGCTGGGTCATGTCGCTCGCGGCAAGCTCCGTTTTAAACGGCCCGTCTGAAAGGTGCTGATAGTGCCAGATGCAATGCATAATTAATTACACAAGGTTGTCTGACAGATGAATTGCATCAATATTTCCTCCGGCCTCTCTCTCTATCAGTAGCTTTGCAAGGACTAGTTGTTAGACTAAACCTAAACTACAATCCTTGTAAAATAAGGTTTTCGAGTTTGAGTTCAAGTTCTCTCTCTCTCTCTCTCTCTCTGTCTCTCTCTCTCTGTGTCTCTCTCTCTCGCCAGAGAGAGAGAGCGCTTTTGACTGGTAGTATCATTGAGAAGCTTTCAGTACTTTGCCAAAAGTGAGGCGGACGTGGGGGCTGTGTTTCGGGTAAGTTTTCAATTTGATTTTCACCACTCTGTCTCTCTATTCCTTCCCCCTGCTTGCCTCCCGTCCTTCCTGCCACCCATTCACTTCCCGATCTGCCAGCCCATGTGTCATCCCGTCAGTCAAAAGCCAAGACTTAACTAACCATCAGTCAGATCACTCTCTTCTTTTGGACTTTTCAGTCCCCATTCGCCCTGCGTCTGTCGGCTGTCAGACAGACCTGGCCGACATTTTGCTCGGTCCCTGTTAGTACCGCTTCCGCTGTCAGACAGACCTGGACTTACGGCTCTGCTCGCTCTCCTCTGCCACCATTTGTATGCCAATTTCTGTGCCGGCTGTGAAGGAGACTCTGGCTTCTTGGTTTACGCGACTCCTTGTCTGTACTGTTTCAACTGTCAGAAAATGTTGGCTTCATGGTCTACGCAACTACCCGTTTGTACAGTTTCAGTCGTCAGAGAAACTCCATTCCCAACCGCCCCCGCGCACACACACACTCTCTCTCTCTCTCTCTCTCTCTCCTCTCTCTCCGGAAGTCCAGATATATGCCTGACAGCTGAAGCGGTACAAACAGGGACTGAGCAAGAAGTCTGATAAGTCTGACTGATATTCTCTCTCTGACCTGCATTTGGCCGCGGACAGATGACGCTAAGCCCTTTATTCCACTCCAGCAAGTAGGGAAAGAAGCAGGAAGGACGGACGGAAGGCGCAGGGAGGTATTTGGCTCTGGAGCGCCTCTTGCACACAAAAAAGCCAACAGACGCTACAGAGTCCGTGCCACTCTCTTAACTTCCGATCAACTGGAATGGATCTCACAAGCACGTTCCTCGAAGTTCTTTTAACATGTATGCTCGCGCGGCGGGGGGGGTCTTTTTTATTGATTTAGATTTTATCTGGGGGAGGAGAGGAAGACGGCAGCTGACGGGAAGCATGCATGAGCCGGAGAGAAATACGCTCCCGCAGCTAGATCATCTTCCACTACGATTCTCTCCTCCCTCCCCCTCCCCGTCCCCGCCCCAAGTCATTCCTCAACCTACACTGATATTCCAATTTGCTGCATGTGATCGAAGAGTCGAGCGCTGTTCCTGTGACAGTTAAAATGTATCGGTGCATGCGGCAGAAGGCCTGACAAATGGCCAAGCTCGTGTGAGACTACCTCTGTTGTAAGGCCACTGCTTTAACGCCTCCTAACATGTCTGTGTGATGAACCCCTAACCGTCACCCTTTTTATTCTAGCTAACTTGGGGGGAAGGAGAGGGGCGGGCTCACGAGGTCCACGTCACATTATTCTAGATACATCGTTTAAGTTAGTCGATCTAAAACAACAATAAAACAACAAAACATAATAATAATATACACATACGCTGAAACAACAACAAAAAGTAGATTTTAAAACAAAAAGTACTTTAAAGTACTTTTTTCTCAGTGTGTCTGTGATTGGTGTGATATAATTATAGTATTGTAATAATAATAATCAAACTACTGATACAGCGCAAAATCGTGTCAGGAGAGACTACTTTAAGCAAGCAAGCAAGCAAGCAAGCGCACACACACACACACACACACACACACACACACACACACACACACACACACACACACACACACACACTAACACTCTAAGGCCGCGCACGCGCAAGAATACATATATATATTATTTTATATTATTACTTTTTATCTGGAGCTTATTTCGAGCTTAAACGCATTAGTTCAATCAGCAGGTTTCTCACTGAAGACGCAACCAAGACTTGTTACATCCTATATCCTCTCCTGCAACTGTCTCCTTATGGGTACACCTAATTCTGTCATCCAACCTCTCCAGAAAATTCAAAACTTTGCTGCAAGGCTCATTCTCTTGGCATTTCGCCACCACCACTCAACACCTCTCCTGGAAAAAACTGCATTGGCTTCCCATTTCTGAACGTAGTAAGTATAAAGTCGCTTGTATGTGTTTCAATGCTATAAATTGTTCTGGTCCTGCTTACCTCTCTGAACTGCTACAGGTCTACACTCCGTCTCGTACACTACGCTCTTCTTCTGACACCCGCATACTGAAAATCCAACAATACAAACGCAAGACTCGTGGCCTTCTCTTGCTTTGGACCCCACATTTGGAATTCACTCCCACAAGGCCTTAGACACTGTTCAACCTTGCCATCTTTTAAAGCCAGACTGAAAACCTTCCTCTTCTCACAGTATCTTCGCCCCAACTAATATGAATACCCAGCTTATGCTACAGTTATAGTCAGTGTGTGTGTGTGTTTTCGTATAATACTTTATGTAAATTGTTTTTGATAGGACTGTGCTCTACATGTGTATAGAGTATCATATTTATGTTATTTATGTATTATGTGAGAGCTCAGGGCGTTGATATATTACTCCCCATACACAGTTTAATTTACACACAATTTAAACAGTTAACAAACCAACAGCGACTAGTCTGCTGCCAGGACGTGCTGCCTTTTCTGATTTCACTACCTCTCTACATCGGCGAGGGTACCCCCCCCCCACCACAAAAAAAGTCATCGCTTCGTTCCCTCCATGTGTCAGTGACAGATTTGTGATTGCCGAGGCCCCCAAGGACAGCCTGGCTGCCTCAGCACCGAACAGCCCAAATGGACCACTTAGTTTGGTGGCATGTAATTCTTTTAACATTGCAGTAAGTGTTGCTGCAAAGAAAGGCAAAAGAGTTTCTCTATGAAATGAAATTAACTTGATTTCCCTAAGAGAGACTTCTTGAAAAAGATATTGTTGTTTTTGTTGTCGTTGTTTTTTAGTTTTCACTAAACATAGTTTCTAACAGCGAGAAGGGAAAGAAATCAGTTTCTAATACACAATAGTTTTTTATTTTCCAAAACATTAATTTGTTCTTCAAGATAAGTCATATTTTTTGTAATGACAATTTTTCATAAACGTGAAAACCTTTTCCCTGCCCTTATGACGTCACTATGACGTGCACGGCGAGGTGTTTCCCATCTGCCTCAAAGACCTTTCTACAAAACACA
>JABMCL010001638.1:90000-117500 GCA_018857735.1 Alviniconcha marisindica
CCCTGGGTATACATGTGTATATATATATATACATATATATATATATATATATATATATATATAATAAGAGAGAGAGAGAGAGAGAGAGAGAGAGAGAGAGAGAGAGAGAGAGAGAGAGAGAGAGAGAGAGGGGGGGGGGGAGAGAAAGACACACAGACACGAGATAGAGAAAAACAGAGAAACAGAGAGACGGAGAGATGAGGAAGAAGGAAGGAGAGTGTGAGAGAGAGCGAGAGACAGACAAACAGACACAGACACACAGAGAGACATACAGGATTCTTGGGTTTTAACATCCCGTCAAACGCAAAGGGTCATCTCAGGACAGAGAGAGAGAGGGGCGGGACGGAGGGAGACGGTCCTGCAACGAACATAAAGTTCTGCCTTTGTTATTAGCATATAAACAACTTGCTGGAGCTTTTCCGGAAGATGGGCGAGCGTAGAATGAATAAATAATTCTCCATACATCCTGAAGAAAATAGCGGCATTCATGAAGGCCACCGGAGTGGACGTCTGAAGGATGGGATCAACAAGGAAGAAAAAGAAGTGACCGACTTTTACATTCAGCGTTTGCTCGGCTACTCAAGTTATGCACTTGAAGGTCATATTGCTTTTACCCTGTGTGTGTGTGTGTGTGTGTGTGTGTGTGTGTGTGTGTGTGTGTGTGTGTGTGTGTGTGTGTGTGTGTGTGTGTGTGTGTGTGTGTGTGTGTGTGTGTGTTGTGTGTGTGTGTGTGTGCGTTTGAGTGAGATGTGTGTGTGTGTGTGTGTGTGTGTGTGTGTGTGTGTGTGTGTGTGTGTGTGTGTGTGTGTGTGTGTGTGTGTTGGGGTTTGTTTCTGTTGCGTCTATATATTGAGCCAGGTGAGGTGCCTCTGTTGTTGCTATGTCACTATAATTATGTGCCGATGTCTGTCTGTCTGTCTGTCTGTCTGTCTGTCTGTCTGTCTGTCTCATGTGTCCGTCTTCCGTCCATGTCCACGTGTCAACACCCGCCTGCCTACCCTGACCAGTGTCCACATAATTATTACCTTGGACGTTTTGCTGATGGGCCGCAACTCCTCCAACTCCTCAGAGCCGCTCTCGTCATCCTCCTTCTCCTCCTCAACTCCTCTTTCCGTCTCCACTTCCACCGGATGTGACATATCGTTCTCCACGCTACGCTCCAGCGACTCGAAGCCATGCTCAGAGGCGCTGACCCGGCGGTCGGCTTCTGGGACGATTCTGGGCAGTCTCTGTGGCGGGGGCTCCGATGCCGGTTTGACCAACTTATGTGCACGCGGTTCTGACGCTGGCTTGGGCAGCACGCGGGCGCGGTACTCGCTGATGACCCGGTCATAGTCCACTATCCCCAGACGGTCGCTGGTGCTGAACACGCCGGGCAGGGACTGCTCCTGGACACGTACAAATCAGGACAGTCTGAACTGTATGGAGGCTGACTGACTGTCGGCGGTCAGAGAGAGTCCCTGATTATTATTGTACCGCCCTGTGCGGCTATTGCAGCTAGGGCCACCAGCTTTCAGCAACACACACACACACACACACACACATATATATATATATATATATATATATAGAGAGAGAGAGAGAGAGAGAGAGAGAGAGAGAGAGAGAGAGAGAGAGAGAGAGAGAGAGAGAGAGAGAGTAACGAAATTCAAGCATGTCTTGGTTTGGAAACTTTTACTGCAAATTTTACTGAAAGTTTTGCTGCAAAATATATTCGTAGGCCGCAAAGTGGCCAGCTAATGATGAAAAGGAAATGCGGAAACAGACTAAGAAGGGATTCCAACGACTAGTATACACTAGATTATACCAACGACCCATTCTCAGGTAGTTAGTTCTTGGATGTTTTTCGTCCCGTCAACCGCATTAGGGTCACCTCGGGACGAATCACACATTCAAGATTCTTTTACACCAGTTCAAAGTATTCTCCCATACTGACGGAGTCTACCATATAGATGGTGGTTTTCTTTCGTTAGTACTGGGCTCATATCGTCTATTATGTGCCAGTGGTCACCGATTAACTACTCAGGTAACGAAACACATGTCTGACCAAGGCAACCAACAAACATATGGTCCCCACCAGGATCAGATATTTGGTAATCCCTCTGCTCTCTGGCATTGTTAGCCAAAAATCGGATTCGTGGGTGGGGGTGGGGGGAACTGATGCACCCAAAAGTTCTTTATGAAGGGAGTACGACTTTGTCTGTCTGTCTGTCTATCTTTCTGTTTCTGTCTCTGTCTCTCTCTCTCTGGCTGGATGTAAAAAAGGTATTGTACTTATTCCATTACCCTCGTTAATAAAAATGTTTCGCTCTCTCTGTCTGTCTGTCTGTCTGTCTGTCTATTTCTCTTCCCTCTTCTACTTCTTCTTCTTTAGTCTGTTTCAAGGTTTTCCAGATGTAAATATTATGCCTCAACAATCAATGACTTTGTTGCTTGTTCTTTTGTGTACACTTCGTTCTAAATAAATCACAAGTTTGTCTAGTTCATTGTTACAACATTAAAAACCAGCCATCCGCCTATCTATTAATGCACATGCAATAACACACGTTTTGGTACCTATTTATATTTCGTAGGCGCTCACCACGGGAACCTTCTTAAATCACTTCTGGTTATGAGCAATATTATATTCCGCGGGGCCACACGGGAAACTGTGTTAGCCAAATTTAACGTATTTAAAAAGTCGGTAGATGATTTGAAAAAAAAAAAAACGAACGTGAATGGACCAGGAAGGTCGAAACTTGGACCGGAAGAAATCCCTGGCAGTGTGCGAAGCATGCATGACTATATTCTGACCTATTCCAGGCCTTCAAGGCAGAAGAGTTGTCTGCTCTGGGTTCTCAAAAGAGGAAACTGTTATCATTTCTTTGATAGGTGGGGATTTTTATTTTTTATATTAATGCTTAATGCTTGAATCACAATAATGACATGATATCATCTTAGGTTTAAATCAAACAGACCAAACATGACTAAAGTATAAAAAAGAAGAAGAAAAAAAGCTGTCACAAATGAGCCTGTCACGAGTATTTCAGCAATTCAACTGACTCAGTTTGATGATCAACGTCAACTACGTAATTAAATCTGTCGCAAAAAAAAGAGTAATTTGTGTGATGATTCTTCCGAAGATGCCGACGCCTGAATTACCGATCCTTTTCAACCAATCAGAGCCGCAGGCAGTTTGCGACGTAACAGGCTGTAAGCAGCCCTTGCTCTGCTCAGCCTGGGTCAATACTGTGCCTAATCTCGCTTTCCATTTCCTGGCCCGACGTGACCTCTCTCATGAATATTCCTAACACTACGCCATGGCTGTTCCCCGTACCCCTACTACCCCCAGTAGGCCTGGGCAGGCGGGCATACTTACGTCAAACGAAGGGAGAACTAAAGTCCTTGCATTACAAAAAGGCGCGTTGCTGAGTATATACGTTATGTCACAAGCCAACCAACCCTTTTCTGCTCTTCATTCGTAAGAAACAAGCCAACATGGCTGCGCCCAGGGAAGCTCATTTTCGAAGCAAAAAACAAAACAAGCACCCCCCCCCCCCCCCCCCCCCCCACCCACCACACAAATATATGTTGTCTAAATACCAAAAGAACCACCAAAATGAAGCCTACCGATGGAAGTATTTGCATATGTTCTACGTTTTCAGGGCAACTTGCTTTTCACTTCCGTTCCCCTGAGAGCAGAGAAGGTGGTAGCTGTGGCATTTTCACTTTCGTTCCACTTTAAGCTCTTCTCTGCTGAGAGCAGAGCAGGTAGCTGTGGTGCTTCGCCCATGGCCACCAATGGTACTTCTCTGACTCTCGGTTCATGCAGCCCATTGTTCCCAAATCCCGGTCTGCCACAAACAAACTGAATAGTTGATGTAGCGTTCCACGGCTGAACACTCTAAGGCTCACCAGGATATGCAACTGTACGTTGACAAAATGCATTCCATGAAATGAGAGGACTGCGTGCGTGACCGCTTTAATTTATTTGTATTATTGTTATTATTATCCCGCCACATGGGCAGCCACACGACAACTTCGGAGGATTTATCTCCCTTTCTGGAGGGCAGATGCTGTTATGCAAGAAGCTTATCATGGTGTAGTCCCCACTAACTATGCGACGCATAACAACAGTTTGATTAATACATAGCCTTTGCGTTCTGGCTGGTGTCGATGAGTTACAACCAAAGATAGTCCCCATATAAGTATGCAGCGCATAACATTTTCTTATGTAACCTTTGTTTTCTTGCTGGTGTCAGTGTGTTACGACACAGCCAAAGATAGTCTCCACGTAACTATTCCAACGTAAAACAACATTTTAATATATTACCTTGGTGTTCTTGCTGGTGTAGGTGTGTTATAACACGGTCCAAGCCTTGGTGTTCTTGCTGGTATCAATTTGTTGTGAATGTGTTGTGACACAGCCCAAGCCTTGGTGTTCTTGCTGGTGTCAGTGTGTTGTGACACAGCCCAAGCCTTGGTGTTCTTGTTTGTGTCAGTGTGTTGTGACACAGCCCAAGCCTTGGTGTTCTTGTTTGTGTCAGTGGTTGTGACACATCCCAAGCCTTGTGTTCTTGTTTGTGTCAGTGTGTTGTGACACAGCCCAAGCCTTGGTGTTCTTGTTGTGTCAGTGTGTTGTGACACCCAAGCCTTGTGTTCTTGTTTGTGTCAGTGTGTTGTGACACAGCCCAAGCCTTGGTGTTCTTGTTTGTGTCAGTGTGTTGTGACACAGCCCAAGCCTTGGTGTTCTTGTTGTGTCAGTGTGTTGTGACACAGCCCAAGCCTTGGTGTTCTTGCTGGTGTCGGTGTGTTGTGACACGGCCCAAGCCTTGGTGTTCTTGCTGGTGTCGGTGTGTTGTGACACGGCCCAAGCCTTGGTGTTCTTGCTGGTGTCAGTGTGTTGTGACACGGCCCAAGCCAAGGCGGGGACATGGACAATGAATCAGACGTGTGCACGTCATTTAATTGGTGAAATGTGGCTCACTCTAATATTTATGACCTTTATGGTTCACTGGGCCTTAAATATGAAGAATAAAAATAAAAATTATGTACGTTTATCATGCGCTCATCGACTCCCTGAGCGCTCACACGATTCATATTAACCTAAATACAATATTCCATGTAGAGCAAAGTCTTACTAAAGCAGTTTACATAAAGTTATATAAAGAATCAATCCATCCTGTATAATAATTATGTGTTGGTGGGCTGCTCACCAGTCTGCGGTCTGCCTCCATCTGGTTCCGGAACACCTCGGGGCTGGTCGTGCTCCTCCACCTCCTCCCCTTCCTGTTGCGCGTTGCCTGCCGGGACAGTTGGTGCTTCCAGGTCTCAAACGACCTGCTGACTTCCGGCCAGCGCTGGCTGTTGATGGGCTCTGTCCACGTGATAGGGAACGAATGACGGTTAGGTTTGGCCAGTGGCGCGCGCGCGCGCGCGCGTGTGTGTGTGTGTGTGTGTGTGTGTGTGTGTGTGTGTGTGTGTGTGTGTGTGTGTGTGTGCGCGCGCGTGTGTGTGTGTGATAGTGTGTATGCATGTGTGTGTGTGAATATGTGTGTGTGTGCGTGATAGTGTGTGCATGTGTGTGCGTGCGTGCGTGCGTGCGTGTGCATGTGTGTGTGTTTGGGCGTGCGTGTGTGCGTGTGTTGTGTGTGTGTGTGTGTGTGTGTGTGTGTGTGTGTGTGTGTGTGTGTGTTTGTGTGTGTGTGTGTGTGTGTGTGTGTGTGTGTGTGTGTGTGTGTGTGTGTGTGTGTGTGTGTGTCTATGTGTGTGTGCGCTATTTGCGTGCGTTGACAGGGGATCTGTGAGTGAGGGTCGGATATGGAGGGGCGGGGGGTATGTAGGTGCGTGTGCGAGAGTGCGTGCGTGTGTGTTGTGTGCCTATGTGTCTGCGTGCGTGTATGGGTGCGTGTATATATGAGCGTGCCTAGGTTGTAGGCATCTTTCTGCAGACACGTTTACAAGGTTTACCGACCTTCCTCTTCAACTTTCTCCCGAGTTCTGTTCTTAGCTTTGACATGACGCAGTTTCTTCAGCACCGACAGGCTTCCCTGATAACCACAACAACAAAAAACATACATCACCATACACATACAGACACACTGGCCCGTCAACCACAAAACGTGCATCACCATACACATACAGACACACTGGCCCGTCAACCACAAAACGTACATCACCATACACATACAGACAATGACCTGTCCACCACAAAACGTGCATCACCATACACATACAGACACTGGCCAGTCAACCACAAAACGTGCATCACCATACACATACAGACACTGGCCAGTCAACCACAAAACGTGCATCACCATACACAATACAGACACTGGCCCGTCAACCACAAAACGTGCATCACCATACACATACAGACACACTGGCCCGTCAACCACAAAACGTGCGTCACCATACACATACAGACAATGACCTGTCCACCACAAAACGTGCATCACCATACACATACAGACACTGACCTGTCAACCACAAAACGTGCATCACCATACACATACAGACACACTGGCCCGTCAACCACAAAACGTGCATCACCATACACATACAGACACTGACCTGTCCACCACAAAACGTGCATCACCATACACATACAGACACTGACCTGTCAACCACAAAACGTACATCACCATACACACACAGACACTGGCCCGTCAACCACAAAACGTACATCACCATACACATACAGACACTGACCTGTCAACCACAAAACGTGCATCACCATACACATACAGACACTGGCCCGTCAACCACAAAACGTGCATCACCATACACATACAGACACTGACCTGTCAACCACAAAACGTGCATCACCATACACATACAGAAACTGACCTATCAACCACAAAACGTGCATCACCATATACATCACCATATACATACAGACACTGACCTGTCCACCACAAAACGTACATCACCATACACATGCAGACACTGAACTGTCAACCACAAAACGTGCATCACCATACACATACAGACACTGACCTGTCAACCACAAAACGTACATCACCATACACACACAGACACTGGCCCGTCAACCACAAAACGTGCATCACCATACACATGCAGACACTGACCTGTCAACCACAAAACGTGCATCACCATACACATACAGACACACTGGCCCGTCAACCACAAAACGTGCATCACCATACACATACAGACACATTGACCTGTCAACCACAATACAAAAATCACCATACACAGACAGACACACAGACCTGTCAACCAATACAAAAATCACCATATACATAAACACATACTGACCTTTCAACCACAGAATATACTACACCATACATATAGGGATACCATGCCAGAACAGAAAACAGACAGAAATGAGAGAAAGGCACAAGGACAAATGAATCCGAAGAAACTAATACTTCAAAGAAGAGGCCAGGGAGCGAGGACAAAACGACATAAGAGAGAGAGAGAGAGAGAGAGAGAGAGAGAGAGAGAGAGAGAGAGAGAGAGAGAGAGAGAGAGAGAGAGACAGAGACAGAGACAGAGACAGAGACAGAAGCAGACAGACAGACAGACAGACAGAGATATGTAATGAGAATGGATGTGCCGAAGAAGGAAGTTTTCAGACGGGTATTTTTTTTCTTCTCAGTTTGGGTATACCTGGTGTGCTAAGTGTTCTTTGTGTTCTGTGATTTTGCTTCTTGTTAATTGGCTGTGACACATATCTATCTGTTTAAGCAGGCTGAACAAAAGATGTCTGAGCAGTATTTTTCGAATTGTTGTGTCCGCGAAATTCAATGACTCCTTCCCCTCTATATATATAGGCATCTGTCTGCCTGCCTGCCTGCCTGCTTGCCTGCCTGCCTGCCTGTCTGCCTGCCTGACGGCCTGCCTCTGTCTGTCTGTCTGTCTGTCTGTCTGTCTGTCTGTCTGTCTGTCTGTCTGTCTCTCTCCTTCTCTCTTCTCTCTCTTCTTTCTTTCTCTCTCTCTATATATATTATATTATATATATATATATAATATAGAGAGAGAGAGAGAGAGAGAGAGAGAGAGAGAGAGAGAGAGAGAGAGAGAGAAGAGAGAGAGAGAGAGGAGAGAGAGACGAGCAGCAGACAGAGAAGCAGGGAGCGACAGCAGACAGACAGCAGACAGGCAGGCAGACAGGCAGGCAGGCAGGCAGCAGGCAGGAGCAGGCAGACAAAACAGACAGGGACAGAGAGAGAGAGTCAGACAGACAGAGAGAAGAGAGACAGACAGAGACAGAGACATAAAAGAAGAGAGAGAGAGAGAGAGAGAGAGAGAGAGAGAGAGAAGACAAGAAGAAGAGAGAGAGAGAGAGAGAGAGAGAGAGAGAGAGAGAGAGAGAGAGAGAGAGAGAGACAGAGAGACAGACAGACAGACAGACAGACAGACAACAGGCAAGAGACAGAGACGGGAGAACAGAACAGAAACAGGAGACAGAACAGAGAGAAGACACAGGCACAGAGAACAGAGACACAAGAGAAAACAGACAGAAGGCACGACAGGACAAAGACAGAGAGAGAGAGAGAGCGTGTGTAATGAATCAACTTACCGACGAGAGAGAGAGAGAGAGAGAGAGAGAGAGAGAGAGAGAGAGAGAGAGAGAGAGAGAGAGAGAGAGAGAGAGAGAGAGAGAGAGAGAAGAGAGAGACAGACAGACAGAGAGACAGACAGACAGACAGACAGACAGACAGACAGACAGAGACAGAGAGAGACAGAGAGAGAGAGACAGACAGAGAGACAGAAACAGACAGAGACAGAGAGAGAGAGAGACAGAGAGACTTACAGACAGACAGACAGACAGACAGACAGACAGACAGACAGACAGGCAGGCAGAGACAGAGAGCCAGAGACAGAGATACAGTGACAGAGACACAGAGAGGCAGACAGACAGACAGAGAGAGACAGAGACAGAGACAGACAGACAGAAACAGAGAGAGAGGAAAGTAAATATGGTGCTTAAAGTCCACAGAAACCGTAAGGTTTATTAGGGAGAGGGAGATTATTTGTTTATTTATACGAACACATGTCAGGCGCCCCATTTTGAGATGAGCCCCAACCGCTCAACAATGGCAACTATATAGCTTCCGAGCAGACCCACTGCGCTCTAGTCTTATGCGACACTGACTAGTGACTGTAGTTTTACACACACACACACACACGCGCACGCACGCGCGCGCGCTCTGTATATTATACCAAGAAGAAGGAAACAGTGGAAAGACCAACAAGTTCAACAAATATCAACACAGGAAGTAGACGTACGACGCACAGGCAGCCAGCGACCTTGAGTGCAAAATGCGTAGGATCGACTCCCACCCCCCTGCTGCAGGAGAGAACTTTGTTTTTCTGCAGGTCAAGATCTGCGCTAATGACATTTACGAGAACCTACGTATTTACGTTTACGTATTAGTCAGGTTCCCTGGCATTGTAAAGAAAAGCTATGAAAAATGCAACAGTCGTTGAGTTTAAAAAAAAAATCAAAAGTAGCAACACAAATAAAGCAGTAAACGTATAAACTCTCTCTCTCTCTCTCTCTCTCTCTCTCTCTTCTCTCTCTCTCTCTCTCTCCGTCCGGGGAAAAAACGAAACAAGAACATTTCGTCAGTATTCCCTATCTGAATCATTTTAATCCCTACTCAATCTCTCCTTTTTTGTATTTATTGTCTTGGTCGATATAAAGAAATTCCCATTATTTTGCGTACAGTGAAATCGTCTATGGAAATAGCAAAGAAGGAACAGCTCAGAGCACTCAGTGCTGACTTTAGAACTGAGGGCCGTGGAGAATGTGCAGTCTAGGCCTATTCACCGGTTTCATAAAACAGATTCCAGGTTCTAAAGACATGGGCGTCATGCGCACGGACGGATTTCGCAGAGTAGATCTTTATTCTAATGCTGGAGGTTTGCCTTTTGCGATCTCACAACGGGTGTATTCACCGCTTTCGAAAAGCTGGTGCTAGCATGACAATATCACAACATGTGTATATAGCCCACTCACTGAGTTTACAAGGTGAATCCTTAAGGTGACAATTGCTGCCACATGCACTGGTTAATTTGAAGTTGTAAACCCTGAGCGTACCTGAACCACAGGAACGGACACGAAGCGCACTCCCCGCTTTCACGATGCACACCAGTACCAATGCACATGGTCTGAGTGGGAGAGGGTTGTCTGATTAGGTTCGGGTAATGCGTATGGGCCCAGCCATGGGCGAGTGTGAGTGTTGGTGGATGAACAAATAGCATGGGTGTGCATATACGTTGGGTTAGGAGTGCGTGTGTGCGTACGTGCGTGCGTGCGTGCGTGCGTTCGTACGTGCGTGTGCGCGAGAGCGCGCGCGCGCGTGTGTGCGTGTGCGTGTGCGTGTGTGTGTGTGTGTGTTGTGTGCGTGCGTATGCGTTCGTGTGTATGTGTGTCAGTGTAATGAAGTCTTGCTTGTTTAGGTTCTTGTGATTTGAATTGCTTCTAGTCAATTGCTTCGGTTATTGTCGTTTTTCGCTTGCGGTGTCTCAACGTGTATGTAGTTTATATTTGAATTTTGTACAGTGCGCCGAGTTCTATTTAATGTAACAGGTTCGCGCTTTATGAATATTATTATTATACGGGCATATATTGTACACCGTGCGCATACTCACCGATTTGACAATGTATACCCAGTCCGAGTTATTGCTGTCTCTCACCAACACCTGACCCCGGCTGAAACAAATAAAACATTGCTTCAAACAAGAAAAAACTAAGAAAAACAAACAAGCAAACAAAAATGGAAACAAGCGAACAAGCGAACATACAAACAAACAAACAAACAAAAGCAAAATTCGTGTTGCTTCTTTGATGTATTTCCCCCCCATCATTTTTGACCAGGTTTACAATTTCATTGTCTGAGTTTTCTTACATACCACAGGAGGCAAAGCACGAAACCAAACAGTAACCGGAACGAGAACAACTCACACAACCGCTCTTTCGGAAAAAAGTGCCCCCCTCCCCCTACCCCCATACACATACACCCCACCCCACCCCGCTAAAATCAAAGCAGGTTTCTCAGAGCACACCGATTTATTCATGTGAAATAACAGTTCAACGAGTATAACCGAAACGTTCTCCAAAAACATTTTCTTCGAGTTTTTGCACCGATTCCATGTTATACTGGTGCTGCAGGTCACATGACGCTGTGATTTCAATTGACACTGGTGCCTTTCACAATGCCTCCACCAACTGAATATTGATCCGACTGTACAGTACCAACGACCGTCTCGGTTCGATATCGCTACGGGACTTTCCAATCTTTCTTGTCTGGTATTTGAACCACCAATACTAAAGCTCTATTCACACGTCGTCACCTGACATCCGGCCTACCGCGTGCAACGTAGTCAATCGCCACCGTGAAGAAAACCATTAATTTTTCCGTCCGTATCCATTTCCGAGAAGAAGAAGAAGAAAAGAAAAAGAAAAAAAGAAAAAAAGAAAAAAAAGAGGAGAGAAAAAGATAAAAGAAAAGAAAAAAGGGGGGGGAGGGGGGGAGGAAGAAGAAGAAAAAAAAGGACGTAGCCGTGGATATGACCAGGCACATACCAAGATATTATGCATTTTTACGATACTGAACATACTGGACTATCTATCTGTCTCTTGCTTGCAGTAGTAGCAGAATAGCAGTACTGACCTTTTATGTGTACGCTTGTGTTGTTTTGTTGTTGTTGTTGTTTGTTGTCTTTTTATTTTATTATCGTCTAGTTGTGAACGGTTTTGTTCTGCTCTATACTGTGTAAATAAGTACATTCCAGTTTTGTATCGGCAGACGAACGGAATTGGCGAGACGGAACGTAGAGCTGGATGAGATCAGAGAGATAGGAAGGGGCTTGGTTGTTCACTGATTTAAAGGTAAGAAGGATAATTTTGTACTGAATGCTGGATTCGACAGGAAGCCAGAGTAAAGCACGAAGGATCGGAGATACGTGGTTAGACCTGGCAGAACGACAGATGAGGCGGGCGGCATTATATTGCATTTTTACGGTTTACTAAAGATCAACAGCGTCGCGAATGTTCAAATCCAGTTACTAACTAGCCATACCCTACTCACACACTCAAACTGACTGACAGAAAAGTTGCCGGTCTTCTTCTCCTCCTTCGCTTGCAGTACTGTGGTAATTAAGCCCAACAGTTTGACCAAAGGTCCACAGGGGTGGAGGGGTCGGGGGGGGGGGGGGGGGGGGCTAGGGCAGTGGGACAGGGAGGGGGTAGTTACTAGGGGCAAGGGGCTCACCCATTTCTTATCACAGCGCTTGACTTAGCAAAATAAGGTCACTAAGGCACATTGTTACACACAACTAGGTTGCAAGAGTTGGCTGCTAGGGCAAGTCAGGGCAAGTAAGTAAGTAAGTAAGTTGGTGTTTTACACCCAGTCAAGGGAGTCAGGGCACTGACAGAGCAATCAAACCAAACTATACGCACACATACATATCACAAACCAATTGAAAAAAGAGAGAAAAAAGAAGCCATATCTGTTCCCAATATTTCGACCAGGGTGGCCTGCCTCAGCGGTTATAACACAATGATTAGCCCTACCCTGGAGCCGCGATGGCTATCATTCTAATTCCTGATCTGGAATTGTTATTTATACGTGTCCAGCTTTAGGGACCATTTTAGACCTTTTCACCACTGAGTAGTTGTGGCAATCGATTTATTTGAGTCCTTCAAAGGAACCAGCTCACAGCGAGGTCAGCGAAAATCACAGCGTTACGTATTGTCGATGTTTCGTTCACAGTCAATTTCCTCTTCAAACGTTACGGTTTTCTTCATGGGCCCAAGGAAATAAATTTAGGGGTGGGATTTAAGTTAGTAATGCATCTGACCGGGATTGCAATACTGACGCGGGTTCGATTCCCCGGAGCGACAAATGATTTTCCTCCCAGAGCCAACTTCCAGCGCAGGCTCTCTGACGGTGTACGTACAGCCCCTGTGTGCAAGCGCATGCATGAACATCTGCGAGCACGTTAAAAATTCCAAGCACTGGCAGCCATACCATTGTTTGGACAGATGGAAATACTGCACACACTGGAAGGAATAGGTAGCACTGCTCTTGCGGCTGCTGTGGCTTTATCCGAATTTCTCGCAAGGGATAACGATGCACACACACACACACACACACACACACACACACACACACACACACACACACACACACACACACACACACACACGCACGAACGCATGCACGCACGCACGCACGCACGCACGCACGCACGCACACACACACACACACACACACAACAACAACAACAACAACAACAACAAATTACTCGAGGGGCGGTGCATGGCAGGTTTCCGACTGACTTAAAAAGTAAACAACCAAAAAGTACGTCTCATTTAAAGCCCAATCTATCGCGAACCTGTTATCACCACTTTACATGTCTCTCTACTCCCGAAAGGCCTTTAGCTATTTTATTTTAATTTCTATAATAATCTTTACTACCTGGGGGATACATAAATATCTTCAAACAAAATTAGTACGTTGTGGAAGGCCTTTTGTAGCTGCTTTTGAAATGAGCTCCTTGAGTGTCTTCAGTACAACCAATTTTTCCATGATAAATTGTGTATGACGATCGCCGTCAGTGAGCCATGGGTTCATTCAATTTATGCTGGACAATACCTCACCACAGACACCATCATACAATCGTAAAGACTGGCTGCAAATGACGGCGGTTAGCTGATGTATATCAATGAGGTTCCTTTGAGTCAAGAAGTCATGATCATATTCAAGGCATAGCTCTCTCTATGCCTGTCTGCCTGTCTGTCTGTCTGTCTGTCTGTCTGTCTGTCTGTCTGTCTGTCTGTCTCTTCTCTCTCTCTCTCTCTCTCTCTCTCTCTCTCTCTCTCTCTCTCTCTCTCTCTCTCTCTCTCTCTCGACCGCGTGCGCGCTGTGATATAGATGGGACATACTAGCAGAAAAGAATTATCTGTCTACCAAGCAAGCAGACAGGCCGAGATGCCATGGTCTGACTTACAGTACAGAAGGACATGCTTTAAGTGGTAGAACATACATGCCTAGGGACGCCATGCCAACAGACAAGCAGACAGACCAACAGGCAGACAAACAGACAAATAACCAACAATCAAGCAGACACAGATCTCACGGCCCGACCGACTGTGTGAAACCTACAGGACCAGGGTGTTACTGCAGCAGACAGACAAACAAAAAGGCAGACAGACACAAACCTCACGGCCCGACTGACTACACAGGAAGGAGCAGTTAAAGAAGGGGACATACAGGCCTTGGGGTATCCTGCCAGCACACAGACAGTCAGACACACACAGACTGATATCCAACCATGCACGCTGACAGGGAGTCAGCAGCCTAACCGACCGTATCCCAAACGGACTTACGTAAAGTAGTGGAACATGCAGCCCTGCGGTGGCGCGCCAGACACAGAGAGAGAGAGAGACAGAGAGGCGGCGACAAACACACAGAGATAATCGCAAAATCAAACAGTCAGATACAAACCGACAAATAACCATACAAGCTGACAGGGAGGCTGTGGCCTGATCGACCGTAACCCAGACGGACTTACTTCAAGTAGCGGAAGATGGGGCCCTTGGGGTGCCGTTCCAACCGACAAGCAGACAGACAGTGACAAGCAGACAGACAGACAGACAGACATGTAACCATACAAGGTGAAAGGGACCGTGTGGCCTAACGGGACATATCCCAGACGGACTTTCTTGAAGTAGTGGCACGTGCAGTCCTTAGAGTGACGCTCCAACAGACACGCAGACAGACAATCTCTCTCTCTCTCTCTCTCTCTCTCTCTCTCTCTCTAACACACACACACACACACACACACACACACACCACACACACGCATGCAAGCACACACGCGCGCGCACGCACGCATGCAAGCACACACACGCACGCACGCACGCACGCACGCAGAGAGAGAGAGAGTAACCATACAAAGTGACAGGGACGGTGTGGCGTAACGGGCCGTAGCCCAGACGGACTTACTTGAAGTAGTGGAACATGCAGGCCTTGGGGTGCTGCGACAGCTGTGCGATGGGCCAGTGCTTGAGGAAGCCCACACTCCTGGAACAGAACGACAACACTGAAGCATCCACAACTCCCGTCGGCCGCTCATCTTCTTCTGTCGGACTCAGCATTGCTGCTCTTCACACTCACTAGTTGTGTGGACGATACGTCCAACAGAACTCTGCCGCAGCGATTTGTGGACACTTATTGTCTGTCATCAAACCCAAAGCGGTTGTGTGCCGAAATGTTGAGCGTAGCGGGTCGTCTCTTCGGTGAAGCAGGCGAAGCCGTTCACTTCAAATAAACTCTATTCACGGCTGTTGCGTGACATTTTGTTTACCAAAAACGATTCTCCCCGAGGGAAGCATAACTGCGTGTTGGATCAGTTCGGACCTCCTGATGTCAGATCCGTGTTCTTTGTTCCTCCACACAAGCATTGTCCGTCAGGTGGACAGACAGCAAGAAAGGTGTCCAAATTCATAACCACACACTGACATTTCTTCTCTAACTCCGTTTAACGGCGTCTACAGAATGGGCGGGTGGAGGGGGAGGGGGGCGCAACACTGATACCGTGATCCGTCGATTGAGCTGGACGGGTGAACGGTTGCGCGTTTGGTCAGACACAGACCCTTCTGTCCGTCTGTCCTTTTGTCTAGCGGTCATTCCGCGCGGCGACCCGTTATTCACACGGACGCTAAAACCGACACCCACCACGCCAACACCTCCCCCAAACACACTTTCGCCTGCACGGTTCGTCAATCACGGACACCGTCCAACAAAACTGACCCCGCGGACACATCAGTGAATTGGACAGTCAGTCAGTTCGCTGCGTACGTCACTGATTCCGTCGCTGATATTACGGATAAAGGGTAGCGGTCGGCGATAGTCCCGTTATGGCTCCCCTTCGCCGGGTGTAACTAGGTGCCACAGATTCCCTCTTGGCGTCCCTGGCAACCACAGGGCGGAAGCTGGGGGTAGGTCGGGGTGGGGGTGACGGGGTGTGGGGGAGGGGTACGGGGGTTAAGGGGGTAGCAATCAATTTACTGCCGCGCTAGCTCGGTGAGCAACGTCCCGGCTTTCACGGCATTCCGTGTTTCATAATCCACTTGGAAAGGAGCAGCCCGGCGCGCCGCGGACTTACTTCCCTTGGTGCCGATGCTGGTGAGGGCCAGCCCTGATTCAAACTGACTTCACTTTAAAGGGGAACAGAAGCAAAAACGCAAGCTGGCATGATCCAAACACAAAAAGGTTCAAACGAACGCTTATTTATTTTAGCACGGACACACAGTATGTAAATTTTATCACAAGCTGGCATGGCAATTTTATATATATATATATGTTTGTTTGTTTTTGTTTTGTTTTTATCGGCGTGCTTCATGTGCTTGTTCTGTCAATATTCATACAAACACATCTTTGTTCTCTCTCTCTCTCTCTCTCTCCTCTCTCTCTCTCTCTCTCTCTCTCTCTCTCTCTCTCGTTAATTTTGCTCGCGGTTGAGTTCCTCAGAGCACAGAAATGTTGGTTGGCTCATAACCAATTAAGAGCAAGAAAAGGTTGGCTG
This sequence comes from Alviniconcha marisindica, assembly GCA_018857735.1. NCBI lineage: Eukaryota > Metazoa > Mollusca > Gastropoda > Provannidae > Alviniconcha > Alviniconcha marisindica. Next base: position 106,549 of record JABMCL010001638.1, read on the forward strand.
GGGATGTGTTTCAGACTTTTGCCACACACTCCGGCCTTAATACACACTGCTGGGCACAAAACGACAGCATTCTCGTGTTTTCGCGACTTTCAAAAGTATTTTTTAACAAACAGGACAACAAAACGAGTGAAAAAGATACTGTGTGTTTATTTTCTATCAATAGGGCTCGTAAATTTCGGTTCGCTTCCCTTTTAAGTGAAGTCCGACTGCCGTTCACTGTAGTAACATAAGTTTTTAAAACGAGATAAAAGCGAACAAACTACCGTACAGAGAGTTTATGGTCCAGAAACGAACGCTGCCTAGCGCTTGCAGAATGTGTCGTTTGATGTATGATCCTATTACCGTGGACACAAAGACTTCAAACTAAGTGCTTGACAAAAACCGTGCGGGGTGAGACACTATTACTTGTACAGACGACCGACTATCCGCCTCGCTATTTGTACCTGTCGGACGCTTTCTACCTGTCTAACGCGCGTACCTGGGCCTTGCGGGGGCTGCGATCGCCAATACCGACACGCCATTTGTTCTCTAACTGATAACTGGTGACTGGTGCCAGATTAAACAAATGTCTGGGGATTGTGAGGGGTGGAGTGGGTGGGGTACTCAATCTGAGTGGGTGGTGGTGGTGTGGGTGGGTGTTGGGGGGGGGGGGGAGGTTGTTATTGCCTAAGGAGGCCGAAGTCGTCATTCAGTGTCAAACGGATCCGTTTTAAACACGTGTCTGTGTGGGAGTTATCGAAACTACTTGTAAAAGCAATCTACATGCTAATTTGTAGGGTCTACCCTCTCCCCCTCCACCACCCGGCCAAGCTGAATTTCAGTCCTCTTCTGTTCCACGACTACATATGTACGTTTGATGTTCACGGGAATTTCAGACTGGAAATCTGCGCTAGGACTGGGCATTTCAATCATCCCCATCATGAGGTGATGGGTGGTCGATCCCTGTTCACGCGAAGTCTATATCCCTTTCCTCTGGTTTTGCATATTATTATCTCAATGTCAGCGGCGCATATTGATCTGTAGTGCATGCAGATCAGCCCGTGCTTTGACTCGTACGTCTGAGCGATATCGACTGGGTGCACAACGGTGAGATGTGTCGCTAACGACGCGGGGCAGTTGAATAACAAAAACAAACTTGGCCGTAACTTTCCTACCGCAATCTATTGGTGATGACGCGCAACACCTGACTTGGAGAGGGAAAACAACAAGGGCGGGGTGCGGGGGTGGGGGGGGGGGGGTGCAAGGGAGGTGGATTATGTCCTGTGGCACGTGAGTATCAAAGATCGAGCAAGAGTAGCCTATAGCACTCGCCTATAGCACTCGTTTTGACCTGCTGACTCATGACAAAAAGGGGGTGGAATCAACGCTGATTCATTACCCCCCCCCCCCCCCCCCACAAAAAAAAAAAAAAAAAAGAAGAAGGGGGGGGGGGGGGGTCAACCTCCACCTGCTGACTCATGACAAAAAGGGTGTGGGAATCAACCGCCACCTGCTGACTCATGACAAAAAGGGGGTGGGAATCAACGCTGACTCATGACAAAAAGGGTGTGGGGATCAACCTCCACTTGCTGACTCATGACAAAAAAGGGGGTGGGAATCAACGCTGACTCATGACAAAAAGGGTGTGGGAATCAACCTCCACCTGCTGACTCATGACAAAAAGGGCGTGGGAATCAACCGCCACCTGCTGACTCATGACAAATGGGTGTGGGAATCAACGCTGACTCATGACAAAAAGGGTGTGGGAAACAACGCTGACTCATGACAAAAAGGGGGTGGGAATCAACGCTGACTCATGACAAAAAGGTGGTGAGAATCAACGCTGACTCGTGACAAAAAGGGGCTGGGAATCAACGCTGAATCAGGTAGCGTCTCCTGGGGTAGCGGTTCCCGCCAGAACCTCTCCGGAGACAGTTGGGCGTTAAACAAGTCTGATAACAACGACAACCATGCGACACTCACCCAGTGCCACCGGCAGACTGAACACGTGAGCCACACGGAGCTCATAAAGATGAGAAATGCAGATTTCGTCCTCGTTATGGGAAACGAATGGACCACTAACACACGTCGTATGTATACCAGCGATACGATGGACCACTAATACACATTGTATGTATACCGGCAATACGATGGACCACTAATACACGTCGTATGTATACCGGCGATACGATGACCACTAATACACATCGTATGTATACCGGCGATACGATGGACCACTAATACACATTGTATGTTTACCGGAGAGACGATGGACCACTAATACACGTCGTATGTATACCGGAGATACGTGGACCACTAATACACTTTGTTGATGTTGTTGATCGCTTTGTTGATCGCTTTTATATAGCGCTATTCTCCGCTCTCGAGCAGACTCACTGCACTCGCATGTGATTCTACCTGAGTGACTATAGCTTCTTATAGTGCGTTTTTGAATATCCACCGAAATGGTGTACTTACAGCGCTGACATGGCTGGTGCCACATGAAACTGCTGCCATCTTGGCGCGTTCTGTGTACACCATACAACCATGCACCATGTCACATCATGCAAAGCCACATACGTAAGGTGTATGTGTGTTTAGCTGTAACCTGCCACCTGCACTTTCCGTGCTACTGCGGTAACACGGGGGTGGAACGGATAGCGAAATAAGAGTCAGCACAGTAAGTTGACCCTGGAGAAGAAAATTCTTCAGCCGCTCCTGAAGGGATTCGAACCCGCGACCTTTCAATTACGAGTCCGGCGGTCGAACAACTGAGCTATCCCGCTTCCCGGTTAATACACTTCGTATGCATACCGGAGATACGATGGACCACTAATACACATTGTATGTTTACCGGAGATACGATGGACTACTAATACACGTCGTATGTATACCGGAGATACGATGGACCACAAATACACGTCGTATGTATACCGGAGAGACGATGGACCACTAATACACGTCGTATGTATACCAGAGATACGTGGACCACTAATACGCGTCGTATGTATACCGGAGATTCGATGGACCACTAATACACATTGTATGTTTACCGGAGATACAATGGACTACTGATACACGTCGTATGTATACCGGAGACACGATGGACCACTAATACACGTCGTATGTATACCAGAGATACGTGGACCACTAATACGAGTCGTATGTATACCGGAGATACGATGGACCACTAATACACTCCGCAGGTATACCTCAGATGCGATGGACCAACAATACACTTCGTATGTATATCGGAGATACGATGGACCACTAATATACTTCGTATGTATACCGGAGATACGATGGACCACTAATACACGTCGTATGTATACCGGAGATCCGATGGACCACTAATACACGTCGTATATATACCGGTGATACGATAGACCACAAGTGCATATCCTATGTATACCGGAGATATGGTGGACTACTAGTACACGTCGTATGTATACCGGAGATACGATGGACCACTAATACACGTCGTATGTATACCGGAGATCCGATAGACCACTAATACACGTCGTATGTATACCGGAGATCCGATAGACCACTAATACACGTCGCATGTATACCATAGAGACGACGGACCACTAATACACGTCGAATGTATACCGGAGATACGATGGACTACTAATACACGTCGTATGTATACCGGAGAGACGATGGACCACTAATACACGTCATATGTATACCGGAGATACGATGGACCACTAATACACGTCGTATGTATACCAGAGATACGATGGACCACTAATGCACTTCGTATGTATACCGGAGATACGATGGACCACTAATACACGTCGAATGTATACCGGAGAGACGATGGACCACTAATACACGTCGTATGTATACCGGAGATACGATGGACCACTAATACACGTCGTATGTATACCGGAGAGACGATGGACCACTAATACACGTCGTATGTATACCGGAGAGACGATGGACCACTAATACACGTCGTATGTATACCGGAGATACGATGGACCACTAATACACGTCGTACGTATACCGGACATACGATGGACCACTAATACACGTCGTATGTATACCGGAGATACGATGGACCACTAATACATGTTCATATGTAAACATGAGATACGATGGACCACTAATACACGTCGTATGTATACCGGAGATACGATGGACCACTAATACACGTCGTATGTATGATTCAGGGCAGTCCCTACTTACTTCAAGGAAAAATCCGACATTTTCCTTGTGACAATATTCAAAAGGCCTTTGGCTGTGTCCAGATTAAAGGGAATTCTGACTGTTTTATTTGAAAGCTTTCACTGGGACAAAACAAATCTATTAAAAAAACATTAAAAAACAACAACAAAACTGTTTTCTGAGTTTGTTTGCTTTTACATTGAAAGCAAAAGTAACGCCGAAGTTATTTCAACTTTATCAAAACTACCACCAAAATGCGCGCTCACGGGCACAGGCGTGTCACATTTATTGATATATATTTTATAAAACTACAGACAAAAAAGTATAGTGAAAAGCTTTTCGAAAAAACAAAAGTGGACACCCCCCCTCCAATTTGTTTAATTTTTAAATCGCGACTTAAGGGCCAGAAACAGTGAAGCCGACATGTGTCATGGATTGCAGTTATTTCCACAATCTGCTATTGTTCACGTCTCGACGAATGCAGATAAATATATAAAATATGAATATTTTATCAGCTTGTGGAAAGAAAATTGCATAAAAAATACGACCAGTGGTATATGCTGTCCACACATATATACAACATGATCCTGAACTTAAAGTGAACCCAAAATAAAAGATACATCTGTACATGACATATCCTCTGGCCTTTTGACGTCATAATACACACGGGGGGCGGAGGGGGGGGGGGGGGTGTGTGTGAGAAGATTGAGACAAATTAATGTCTTTTCGTGTTTTCGAGTAGAGCTATTTGACTGCCTTTTGCTCTTGTTTGTTGTCTTCCGTTGGCAGTGTTTGTTTCGTTTTCCGTTTTCGTCGCATTACTGTCTGCACAAAAGTCCACAGCACTTGACGAAGACACAAGACCGATTGCCCTTCTGGTATCAGCAAAGAGCATCTTCGGTGTCAGGTTTTCTTAGGCACACCCGGTTCCATTCGCTAGTGCCTCGCACCGATTCACGAACATTTCCCCGCAAGCACATGATTATTCCGACCTTCAGATAATACTGATAGCATCATGTTAATGTGTGTTCAAAGAAAAATCCTGCAGGCGTCACTTAGTTGACAGACACCGCTCAGACAGATCTAGCGATAAGCACAGCAGACAGGAAACTGCATGTGGTCTATTATGCTCTGCCTTTTTTGTTGTTGTTGTTGTTGTTGTTTTGGTGGTGGTGGTGTGTGTGTGTGTGTGTGTGTGTGTGTGTGTGTGTGTGTGTGTGTGTGTGTGTGTGTGTGTGTGTGTGTGTGTGTGTGTGTGTGTGTGTGTGTGTGGTTGGCTCACCTCATGATAACCTATTGCTACTACCGTACGAGTATACACGCCTGGCGTCAGATACATGATTCTGCCTTTCTTTTGTCTTTCTTTCTGCTCTCTCTCTCTCTCTCTCTCTCTCTCTCTCTCTCTCTCTCCTTCTCTCTCTCTCTCTCTCTCTCTCTCTCTCTCTCTCTGTGGGTGGGTGGATGGGTGTGTGCGCGTGCACAATCTATGGGAGGCTGGATGAATCAGTGTGTGTATCAACTGCTATCAACGATTAACGAACAAAACAACAAACAAAAAGGGAGCTGATCAGCGCTCGAAAGACGTCACACGAGCCCAGAAACAAAACCTCAAATCTCCTACGAGTAAAGACAAGGTGCGTATACTCCACCAAAGGTACGGATTCCTCAAGCAAACAAATAAGACTATTAATCTACATATTTCATCAAAGAATACAAACATGTGCGCGCGCGCACACACACACACATACACACACACAATGCGCGCACACACACACACACACACACACACACACACACACACACACACACACACACACACACACACACACACACAGCAACGACGAAGAGACTCAAACCCTCAACCCCTATCAATAACCTCTCAACGACCAATCAATTCCACCCTCGGCTTTAAACCTCGAGCGGCGGACTTCATGGAGGAGAAAAACTCTACGTGCTCGGTGACTTTTCGCAAAGACTCGCTCCCTTTAAACGCACGCGGGTAAAAACCTCGCCCAAACTCTCGAACAAGTGGATTCTTTTGTCCCGAACCGCCTGATCGAAGTGTCCATTGTGTGGGTGAGCCGATAGTAGGCCCGGTAATGATCCCTTCTGTCGACGGCGGGACCGGCGTTTCGTGTTGTGTTGTGCCGTGTTGGTTGACGGTTCGGAGAGGCGTTTGTTATCGGGGATTGATGTCCGGGGAGCTACAGAACGGGGGGATGCTTCTCTTTCGCTTCAATGGGCGCACTCGTGCAAAAGCGCACGCGAAGTTCAAACAGACAGGAGGACGCACGCACGCAAACACGCAGGCACACCGGCCTGACAAACCTGCATAGACTTATAGACACGCGCGTGAGTGCGTGCGCCCCCACATGCACACTCAATGCACATTCACACTCACAACACAACCACACACATACATACATACACTCCACACAGACACACACAGACACACAAACACATACACACACACACACACACACACACACACCACACACACACACACACACACACACGCACACACACACGCACACACATACCACACACAACACAACCACACACACAACTCACACACACACACACACACACACACACACACACACACACACACACACACACACACACACACACACACACACACACACACACACACACACACACACACACAAACGCACGCGCACACACACAGAGATCGACCCAACACAATTAGGCGGGGCACTGCTGGACTGAGATACAAAAACATTGTTAAAACGGTAACCAGACGTCCTAAAACGGTTTCTGTTATAGTTCAGTGACGCTTAACATCCAGTCAAAAGGACAGGACAGTGGAACCCAGTCTGTTGCCGTGCTGTTGCGTGAAGGTGGGGCCGCGGATAAATAACGTTTAGAGTCGTTAGGCCCTTTATCCGCTGTCAGCGTTATAAATGACACTGCTCTGCCACGCCACTGGCAGATGACTGCTACAATGCAATCGTTTTGGTGGCCAAAGACTTCGTGCCCTCCCCACCCACCGTCGTGGGGGCTAAACTCTTTATGGGTCTCTCCCCCCCCCCCCCCCCCCACACACACACACTCACTCACTCACACACACACACACACACACACACAACACACACACACACACACACACACACACACACTGAAAGGCAATGTTTATTTTGTCGCCCGAGTTCTGCACATTTGCACATTTCTGTACTACGGACGGCTCAGTGGTAGAGCGACGGTCTCGTGATCGAAAGGTCTCGGGTTCGAGTCCCGGCGGGACTCACTCACTCACACACACACACACACACACACACACACACACACACACACACACACACACACACACACACACACACACAGACACACACTGAAAAGCAATGTTTATTTTGTCGCCCAAGTTTTGTACATTTGCACATTTCTGTACTAGGGACGGCTCAGTGGTAGAGCAACGGACTCGTGATCGAAAGGTCTCGGGTTCGAGTCCCGAAGGGGTAATTTTCTTCCCCAGGGTCAATTTTCTGTGCTGGCTCTTATTTCGGTATCTGTTCCACCCCCGTGTTACAGAGTCGCACGTAAAAAACCCGAGTCATTCTGCCAAAAGTGTAGATGGCGGGTTACAGCTAGACACACATGGATCCTACGTATGTGGCTTCGAATAAAGTGACACTGTAAACTGGTGCATGGCTGTATGATGTATACAGATCTTGCACCGAGACGGCAACAGTTTTGACGCGGCACCAGTCATGTAACAATCAAACAGCGCTGAACCACTTCGTTGAATATCTTTGAAACGCGCTGTGTAAAGCTAGAGTCACTGATTCAGAGTCGCGTAAGACTAGAGCGCAGACACACAGACGATAGCGCTACATTTGCCGTTGTGAAGCGCTTAGGGCTCATCTGGAGATGAACAAGTTTTCGCATAAAACAAATTTAAAAAAATCATACACTAACTTTGTAGCCATTCTATAGATATGCTCTATAGCCACTATCAGTGTGTATCCCCATTTGTGTACATATTCAAAACGTAGCAAATGGTTTGTAGTCCCGTCAACCGCACAGGTCCCTTCCATACGAACGTAACGTACAGCAAATCGGTAGCCTACATAAGGTTGATGCTTACCTGCCGGGAACAAATCATCGCATTCAGATGAGAATGATTTCTAAATGGCATCTGTGCGTCCAAGAATCATTTAGCAGTTTAAGCTGAACTATTTTGTAATAATCCAAGCTGCAGCTTCCTGTTCTGTTGGAACGTTGAGGGGTTTGTGATTTTGCTGTATATACATTGTAACCATTTCTTTCCCGACGAGAGAATAAAGAGAAATAAAAAGAACAATCGTTATTAAAATTCAGATTTCAAGCTCCACACTATCACTGCCACAATCTAAAAGCAAAATTTAATACTGACTTCAGAACATCTCAAAGCAGCCCTGGTCAATGTATTACGTTTTCGCAGCACAAAACTCGGAGCAGGATCACAGAAGCAGATGAAAGCAATTGCAATCTCTCTCTCTCTCTCTCTCTCTCTCTCTCTCTCTCTCTCTCTCTCTCTCTCTCTCTCTCTCTCTCTCTCTCTCTCTTCCTGTCTCTCCCTTCTTTCTTCCACCGCCTCCTCTCTCTCCTCAAACGGATATCTTTATTTCCATATTCAGAGGGGGGATAAGGTAAAAGAGAATGAGCAACACAAAAATCCATACGAGCAAGCGACAAACGAGCCAATGAAAATGACACGAGCAACATGTTATCAGGTGTGACATTTTCATTAAGCAAAAACTAATATACGACACAGATATGGTCATTCCTTCGTGGTAAAAGCAACAACAACAAAACAAAACAAATTAACCAGGAAAAGAAAGAGAGAGGACCAAACAGACAGACAGACAGACAGAGAATGTTTCTTAAGGAACCATAAAATGGCCATGCAAGCTCGCTTTCCCTGGCACCATAAAGCTGGTGACGACCTTTTCGTGCCAATAACCTGTAAACTGCGGATCCCTCGTTCTATGTGCGAGAGCTGCTTACAAAGAACAGGCGGCAGTGTCGTTGACTCGTAAAGGCGCCGCAGATGATGATGAGAGTCCGGTACTAAGACAGCGGACCACGCAGAGCATTAACCTCAGGTCTGCTAACTTTGAACTAGCTATCACGGAAAACCTTAAAGGATCTAGGTTTTGTGCGAGCATGTTTTCTTCATGTCCGACAGAGCACGTAGATAGATGGAGACATAAACAGACACATGCGTGCATATATTTATCTGTGTGTGTGTGTGTGTGTGTGTGTGTGTGTGTGTGTGTGTGTGTGTGTGTGTGTGTGTGTGTGTGTGTGTGTGTGTGTGTGTGTGTGTGTGTGTGTGTGTGTGTGTGTGTTGTATGTGCGCGCGCGCACGATTGTGTGTGTGTGGTGTGTGTGTGTGTGTGTGTGTGTTGTGTGTGTGTGTGTGTGTGTGGTGTGTGTATGTGTGTGTGTGTGTGTGTGTGTGTGTGTGTGTGTGTGTGTGTGTGTGTGTGTGTGTGTGTGTGTGTGTAAACGTGTAAACGTGTAAACATGTGTGCGTGCGCGTGGTGTGATAGTTTGGAAAGGTGAATCAGCGTTGGTATGGTGAAGATAACTGATCACAGAAACTGATAGAAAATGTAAACAGTGTCTCCGCTACGCGCTCTCGTCCTTGTGTTTCAATAAACGTGTTTATTTTTTTCCTTTCTTTTTGGATGCTTGATATTTCTTATAAACTGAACAGGCAGTTTTGTAGTACTAGTGACTGAACGGGCTGACAGTAGATTTGTCTATTGTGCATTGTCTTTGTTGAGAGCAGGGGCAGATAACGGCACTGAACAACCAATCAGTTCTACATTGGCTATAATTATATACTAAGTGTCCCATGGGAAACAGCCTCACTGGAAGTGGACCTAACCATGACATCTGTATCTAGAGTACGCATGTATCCACTGTACAGATTGACAGGTTTTGTGTGACAGACATGATATATTACATGCTTTGTAGTATGTTTTATGGGGAAGCGGAGATACCTCAGTGGTAGGGCGGCAGACTCGTGATCAAAAGGTCTGAGTTCGAGTTCCGGCAGGCGCGGCGAGAGAATTTTATTCTCCATGTGTTGGCTCTTATATCGGTATCCGTTCCACCCCGTGTTACCGCAGTCGTACGTAAAAGATCCCGGTCATTATGGTGCAGGTAGCAGGTTACAGCAAAACGCACATGCATGCTACGTATGTGGTTTCGAATAAAGTGACACTGTAAACTGGCTCATGGTTGCATGGTGTACACAGAACGTGCGCTGAGACGGCAGTAGTTTCACTGCGTGGCACCAGCCGCGTAACAAATAAACAGCGATGTAACCTCGTCGGCTGATATTTAAAACGCGCTCTGTAAGGCTAGAGTCATTCATTCAGAATCGCATACGACTAGAGCGCAGTGGGTCTGCTCGAAAGCAGAAAATAATGTGTGTGTGTGTGTGTGTGTGTGTGTGTGTGTGTGTGTGTGTGTGTGTGTGTGTGTGTGTGTGTGTGTGTGTGTGTGTGTGTGTGTGTGTGTGTGTGACTCCAAGCCTCGCTTTCTGGCACCTTGAAGGATGTCGAGGTTGTAAACCAGTGCTTGGAATGTATATGTGTGTGTACCTTCAGGTCATGTCTGCCAATTCCCTTTATTCTCTGCCCTGATTAGTCATCGGTTCACCCCCCCCCCCCCCCCCCCGTGGATCTCTCCCCCACCCTCTCATCGGGGTCCCCCTCCTCATCATTCCCCACTCCCAACCCTCCCGAACCCCCCCCCCCCCCCCCCCCCCGCCCTCTGTTCCTCTC
>JABMCL010001638.1:122500-150000 GCA_018857735.1 Alviniconcha marisindica
GGCCACCAGACATCACACACCTACATACACCATGAGACAGGCCACCAGACATCACACACCTACATACACCATGAGACAGGCCACCAGACATCACATGCCTACATGCACCCTGAGACAGGCCACCAGACTTTACACACCAACACCCTGAGACAGGCCACCAGACTTCACACACCAACACCCTGAGACAGTTCACCAGACTTCACACACCTACACCCTGAGACAGGCCACCAGACATCACACACATAGACCCTGAGACAGGCCGCCAGACATCACACACATAGACCCTGAGACAGGCAATAAGACATCACACACCTACACTTTGAGACAGGGAATCAGACATCACATACCTACACCCTGAGACAGGCCACCAGACCCCACACATCACACACCTACACCCTGAGACAGGTAACGAGACATCACACACCTACACCTTGAGACAGGCCACTAGACACCACACATCACATACCTACACCCAGAGACAGGCAATCAGTCATCACACACCTACACCCTGAGACAGGCCACTAGACACCACACATCACATACCTACACCCAGAGACAGGCAATCAGTCATCACACACCTACACCCTGAGACAAGCCACCAGACACCACACATCACACACTTACACCCTGACACAGGTAACCAGACATCACACACCTACACCCTGACAGGCCACCAGACACCACACATCACACACCTACACCCTGAGAATGGCCACCAGATATATCACATGCCTACACCCTAAGACAGGTAACCAGACATCACACACCTACACCCTGAGAGAGGCAATCAGACATCACACACCTGCATCCTGAGACAGTCCACCAGACATCACACACCTACACCCTGAGACAGTCCACCAGACATCACAAACCTACACCCTGAGACAGTCCACCAGACATCACACACTTACACCCTGAGACAGGCCACCAGACATCGCACATCACACACCTACATCCTGAGACAGGCAATCAGACTTCACACACCTACACCCTGAGACAGGCCACCAGACATCACACATCACACACCTACACCCTGAGACAGGTAACCAGACATCGCACGCCTACACTCTGAAACTGGCTACCAGACACTACGCATCACATACCTACACACTGACACAGGCAACCAGACATCAGACACCTACACCCTGAGACAAGCCAACACACATCTCACATCTACACTCTGCGAATGGCCATTATACATGACACACCTATACCCTGAGACTGGCCACCATATACGACACACATATACTCTGAGACTGGCCAACTGACATGACACACCTAGACCCTGAGGCATGATACACACGCTGTGACTGGCTATCCGACATGACGGACACCCTGATACTGTCTAACATACATGGTCCACCAGACATGACACAGCCTGAGACTATCCACCAGATATAACACCGCCTGAGACTGTCCACCAGACATGACAAACCCTGAGAATGTTCACCAGACATGACACAGCCTGAGACTCCACCAGACATGACACACCCGAGACTGTCCACCTAACGTGACACATATTGAGACTGTCCACCAGACATAACACAGCCTGATATTATCCACCAAACATGACACGAGACTGTCCACCTAACATATCACATACTGAGACTGTCCTCCAGGCTGGACACACCCTGAGACTGTCTACCAGACATGACACACCCTGAGACTGTCCACCAGACATGTCACACCCTGAGACTGTCCACCAAACATGACACACCCTGAGACTGTCCACCAGACATGACACACGCTGAGACTGTCCACCAGACATGTCACACCCTGAGACTGTCCACCAAACATGACACACCCTGAGACAGTCCACCAGACATGACACACCCTGAGACTGTCCACCAGACATGACACACCCTGAGACTGTCCACTATACATGACACATACTGAGACAGTCCACCAGACATAACACAGCCTGAGACTGTCCACCTAACTTGCTTGCTTAAATTTATTGTATTATATTTAATGCGTGTTTCTCCACAAATACTGTTCCAACTACTTGGAAGACTGCATGCATTGTGCCTATACCGAAACGACCTGTCATATCGTCCATGAATGATCCTCGCCCTGTAGCGCTTACCTCTGCTATGATGAAAGTATGTGAACGCGTGGTCCTCTGTAAATTGGAAAAGTTAGTAAAAGATTACATCGATCCACTACAGTTTGCTTACAGGAAAAACAGGAGTACTGATGATGCGGTTTTATACAGTTTAGAAAATATATACTCTCATTCAGAAAAAAACAGGAAATACTGTAAGACTTATGTTCTTCGATTTTTCCAGTGCCTTTAACACAACACAGCCACATTTACTTGTTCAAAAACGTTTAAACATGAAACTACCGTCATCCGTTATTTCATGGATCTTTGACTGTCTCACAAGTAGACTTCAGTATGTAAGGCTAAATGGATTACTGTCATCTGCTATTAGTACAAACACTGGTGCACCTCAAGGTACAGTTTTAGCACCCTTTTTGTTTGCACTGTATACAGCTGATTGTAGAAGTATTGATGAGTCATGTCCTCTAGTGAAATTTGCAGATGATACAGAACTGGTTTGAAAAATTAGTAATGATGAAGATGTACTATATTACAAGCAGATTGAAAATTTTGTGAATTGGTGTGATAAAAATTACTTGTATTTGAATGTTTCCAAAACGAAAGAGATGTGCACTGATTTTAGAAAGAATCAAAGATGCCCCAAACCAGTCTACATTAAAGGAGAAGCAGTGGAGAGAGTAGATACATATAAGTACTTAGGTGTGGTTTTTGACAGTAAATTGAACTGGGAAGAGAACATTAACTCTGTGCTGAAAAAAAGTGAATTCGAGAATGTATTGCATGAGAAAGCTGAGATCATTTGGAGTCAATTCAGATATGCTAGTAACTTTTTATAATGCTGTAATATGTAGTATTATTATGGTTGGTTCTGTCTTTTGGGGTGGGAATATTTCAAAACTGGATAGAGGGAGGTTGGAAAAGATTGTAAAAAAAAAAAGAAGAAGCAGGCCATGTTGTGAGAAAGCCACTGAACAGTTTTAAGACTTTACACGAAAAGAAACTGTACAGAAAACTGATGCAAATATTAAACGACCCTACACACCCAATGAGACACTACTTTGATAGCAGACGTAGCAACAGGAGTGGAAGATTTTTACTTCCGAGAACAAATACAAACCGTTATAAAGCCTCGTTTTTACCCTCGGCTCTGTCGATTTTTAACGAAAATTATACCAGTCATTAACTGAGTGTGCGCATGCGTCAAGACGTCTGTTGAGGATGATAACCTTCTAAAGGAGGATTGGGGATGTGTGAACCTAATGATTTTTATTTAATTTGAGAGTTTTTACGTTTCGGTTTGACAGAGAAAGCATTATTCCAGATAATTTTGTGTTTGCTATTAGTGTATGCAGATTGAGAGAAAGGGGGCTGGGATGAATAAAGTATATTGTTATTGTTAACATGACAGTCTGAGATTGTCCATCTAATATGACACAGACTGAGGCTGTACAAACATGACACCCTACAAACTGTACAAACATGACACCCTAAGACTGCCCACAAGACATGACACAAAAGAGACTGTCCACCAGGCTTGACACAGCCTGATACTGTCCAACAGGAGCAAAGACTACTTGAGCAAACTGCGGCAGCACGTGTACCCCTATTCCCTAAACGGTCGGGAAGCGACACAGGCGCTCCATTCCGGTCTTCAAATGTTTCCTCCCTGTGATGGCTTGGCAACATTGTTGGTCTGACTGACGGCGGTCCTGTCCCAGTCCTTTCGACATATTGTTAGTCTAACTGACAACGGTCTGTCTCAGTCCTTTCGACATATTTTTGGTCTGGCTGACGACGGTCCTGTCTCAGTCCTTTCGACGTTTCTATTGTTGGTCTGACTGACAACGGTCCTGTCTCAGTCCTTTCGATGTTTCTATTGTTGGTCTGACTGACAACGGTCCTGTCTCAGTCCTTTCAACGTTACTCTTGTTGGTCTGGCTGACGACGGTCCTGTTTCAGTCCTTTCAACGTTACTCTTGTTGGTCTGATCTGACTGACGACGGTCCTGTCTCAGTCCTTTCAACGTTACTCTTGTTGGTCTGATCTGACTGACGACGGTCCTGTCTCAGTCCTTTCAACGTTACTCTTGTTGGTTGATCTGACTGACGACGGTCCTGTCTCAGTCCTTTCAACGTTACTCTTGTTGGTGTGATCTGACTGACGACGGTCCTGTCTCAGTCCTTTCAACGTTACTCTTGTTGGTGTGATCTGACTGACGACGGCCCTGTCTCAGTCCTTTCAACGTCACTCTTGTTGGTCTGATCTGACTGACGACGGTCCTGTTTCAGTCCTTTCAACGTCACTCTTGTTGGTCTGATCTGACTGACGACGGTCCTGTCTCAGTCCTTTCAACGTTACTCTTGTTGGTCTGATCTGACTGACGACGGCCCTGTCTCAGTCCTTTCAACGTCACTCTTGTTGGTGTGATCTGACTGACGACGGTCCTGTCTCAGTCCTTTCAACGTTACTCTTGTTGGTGTGATCTGACTGACGACGGCCCTGTCTCAGTCCTTTCAACGTCACTCTTGTTGGTCTGATCTCAGTGATTGACGACGGTCCTCTCTCAGTCCTTTCAACGTTACTATTGTTGGTCTGGCTGACGACGGTCCTATTTCAGTCCTTTCAACGTCACTCTTGTTGGTCTGATCTCAGTGATTGACGACGGTCCTCTCTCAGTCCTTTCAACGTTACTATTGTTGGTCTGGCTGACGACGGTCCTATTTCAGTCCTTTCAACGTCACTCTTGTTGGTCTGATCTCAGTGATTGACGACGGTCCTCTCTCAGTCCTTTCAACGTTACTATTGTTGGTCTGGCTGACGACGGTCCTATTTCAGTCCTTTCAACGTTACTATTGTTGGTCTGGCTGACGACGGTCCTGTCTCAGTCCTTTCAACGTTACTATTGTTGGTCTGATCTGATTGACGACGGTCCTGTCTCAGTCCTTTCAACGTTACTCTTGTTGGTCTGACTGACAACGGTCCTGTCTCAGTCCTTTCAACGTTACTCTTGTTGGTCTGACTGACAACGGTCCTGTCTCAGTCCTTTCAACATAGAGTATCTACCGCTAGGTTGTTGGCTTGTTGTGTTTTCGTGTGAGTTTTGTTTGCCTTTTGTGTGGTGGTGCGTGCGTACGTGCGTGCGTGCGTGCGTGCGTGTGTGCGTGTGTGTGTGTGTGTGTTTCTGTGTGGGTCTCTTTCCTGCAGAAGATCAAGGGCGTGATATATCCTTGGCAGCTTTGCTCCCGCATGTAACGCCACAAATTAATTAGCAGCTGATCAAGCAAACCTGGCACCAAAGCGACTAATACTGACGAACAAACAATAACAACAAACGAAGCTCCCACAACGAAAGGTGTTAATCGAGTTAACTAACGGTGATTTGTCGGGTAGCGGCCGCTACTGTTACGAAAAACAAAGACACGCTGGAAGGAAGCGTTTCTCATAATCCGGCGGCACAACCGAGAAAACTGGACGCCTAACAACAAAGAGGGTGAAACCGCCAGACCATCTCACAAACAAGTAAGTAAGTAAGTAAACATTTTGCTTTACGTCCACAGAAGCGAGGTGGCGTATTAGGGACGGGGACAGGAGGGGAAGGGGGCAAAAGAATGAAGGCTCGACAGCGCGCTGCAACCCGGAAGACCAAGGAGGCCGTGGACCGCCGCCAGAACAACAAAAATGTTAGGCAGTGTCCCCTCGCCATTGCGTAGCAACTAGTGTACTACGCAGTTGCTGTTTCAGCTACTGTGCAGAGCAGAGTCACAAGGACAGTGTCCGTAGCACCACTGTTGAGTAACAACTGAAGCAAAAGAAGTCCAACTCTCTGAGCCCAGCTCCACCTCCCTGCACTTGATCTCTTCTGGGCAAACTTGAAGGCCCAGCTCCACCTCCCTCCTCTTGATCTCGCCTGGACCAACAAATGAAAGTCTAACTTTCTGGTGAGAGTCCAGCTCACCTCCCTCCTCTTGATATCGCCTGGACTCGGACACAAGTGTTGTTGGTCGCTTTTATATTGCGCTATTCCCAACTCTCAAGCAGACTCACTGTGCTCATGTCATAATGGCTACGCGATCATTGGTTTCAGACTCTCATTAAGCATCTTGACTATAAATAAAAAGTAACGCACCCGGGGGTTCAAAACAACATTCAGTTTTTCTCTCTACCCCCCCCCCCCCCCCCCGCCCCCAAAAATGTGGGTGATTATGCCCCCCCCCCCCCCACACCCCCCCTTCCCCCGTCCCAAAATATGTGACCGAGTTTAGATCAGCAGCAAGAATGACATTTTAGGATAGTTACCGCAGGCCATTCGGGGGGTTGTTGGTGTGTTCATGTGACGTCTCTCCAGCGCTAATTTCTCGTTTCCAGGCAAAGTGAATCAAATTCAGACCAGCAACACCAGCGACATTTTGTTTAAGCCAGAGTTTTGCACATGGCCAAAACAAATCGACGCAGCCTGCATGTACACCTCCAAGAGGTTATTGTCATTACAAAGCACTCTATCACGGGAGGTTTATGTACTCTGCAGGTGAAAAGTACAAAGCGGTCAATGACGATTTCCCTCTGGACGTGATGTGCCACCAAGCAGTGCAAACAAACGCAATCGCTCATGTTTCTCGTGTTGCACGGTTCCCCTGAGTTCTTAAGAGTGCTGTTCTTTCAGGGGGGATTTTCTAACTGGCTTGCCTCCTTGAAATGGGATTGCGGTGGCTCATTTCTTTCAAGTCTGTGCTTCAAACCACTTTGACACGCTAATGCAAACCAAATCCTTCCATGGGGTCACGGGGTCATTAATTTTGTCCTGTCACTTGAAAGTAAATGTAGCCTACTCTTCGCTAAGAGACACATGACAATGAAATGTTAACGTGGAAAAAGCTGCCCTTACTTGAATTAAAGTGCATGCCGTTTTTGTGTGTGCAAATAATCTACGATGCATCGAACATAGAAGCCGTGAACCTTTCACAAAATTTTGGCCGGAACAGACTGAAAGAGAGAGAGGTGTGTGTGTGTGTGTGTGTGTGTGTGTGTGTGTGTGTGTGTGTGTGTGTGTGTGTGTGTGAGAGAGAGAGAGAGAGAGAGAGAGAGAGAGTGTGTGTGTGTGTGTGTGTGTGTGTGTGTGTGTGTGTGTGTGTGTGTGTGTGTGTGTGTGTGATGTCGGTGCCTGGTCCCACAATAAATGTCTATACTGACATCACGGCGATGACTCACCCCGAACGACAAGCCTTGCTCCAGACTGACCAAGGTCCGAGTGCTGCCAGACTGCGGTTCGAATCTCGTCACCAGCACTGTCCAAACAACACAGAGACCACTGCATCTTAAACGCTAACATCGGTCCTTGCTGGCGACCACTTAGTAACGGGACACGCACGGTGGGACCTACTGAGCGGGACGACGAAGTCAACAAAGCTACAACAACGACAAGCCACACATCTCTCTCTCTCTCTCTCTCTCTCTGTTACACACAGAGAGATGAGACAGAAAGTTGAAGACACAAAGAAAAACAAATGTGAGACAGACACAGAGACAGGCAGACAAAGAGAGAGAGAGAGAGAGAGAGAGAGAGAGAGAGAGAGAGAGAGAGAGAGAGAGAGAGAGAGAGAGAGAGAGAGAAGAAGAAGAAGAAGAAGAAGAAGAAGTGAACGGAGAAGAAGAAGAAGAGGAAGTGAACGGCGAGAGATTAAATCAGTCGTTTCTGATCTGAGTGGTGGTGCGGGGAGGGGGAGGAGTGTTCTTTCCTCGGCTAACTGAACTAAACAGTGTACACACACACACACACACACACACACACACACACACACACACACACACACACACACACACACACACACACACTCACACATGACGATACCAAAAATGGTTGTACTGCATTCGTAGGTGTATGTCACAAACATGCCAGACTGTAATGTATGATTCGGTATCCATATACATGAATCTAAAAAATAAAAATAAAACAAACAGAAAACTCAAAACTACACTTTGGATAAAAACTCGTCTCTTTTTGTTCAGCCAGAGACCCAGGGATAGGTTGACAGACTGGCTGGACTGTTAGGTAATTGTTGCAGGCCCCTGCGGACCAGCACGCCCACGCCCCAAGCCTGGCGTTGGAGGACGGATGTGGTCGCAAGGAAGAGCGACAACCTCGTCCTTTGCACCAGAACAAAAAAACAAGTGCCAAGTGATTTCCCATCTTCCGCCGAGTTCAGTGTGAGTTCATGCGGCGACTCCGGGCTTCATGAAAGAGTCACTAGAACGTAATGCAAATTAGATGTCATTCTAACATTTTATGTTTCAAACAGCCCCTTCACTATCGTCAGCACCGTGTGAATGTTACGTGAACGCGAGCATGTATGACTACGGTGAGTCGTCCGATGACGCACAGTGCACGCAGATACACACACACACACACACACACACACACACACACACACACACACACACACACACACACACACACACACACACACACACACACACAACAAAGAGAGAGAGAGAGAGAGAGTAATAATAAACAGAATTCACCGGTCCCAGACAAGATGAAGTAAAACGAGTGAGGAGGGTGGCCCTCTCTGATGATGGCTCGTCGTGGCTCGTAGCTGAACAAGACACAAGATTCCATAAACGTAAAAAGGTCATGTCTATCAGCCAGTCACTCAATCAGTTAATTAAAAAATCATGCAAGCAAGCAAGCTATCAGTTTCCCAGGAACACAAACGCAAAACTCAGCAAACGTAAAAACAGCTCCATTGACTGTCAGTCAATCATTAAATCACTAAGTCATCCTTTCAGTCAGTCAAGCAAGGAAGCAATCAGTTTGGCAGGCATACAAGCGTAATACTCAAAGAGGACTTGTCTGTAGCCAGTCATTCAATCACAGTCAGTCGGTATTTCAGTCACTCGATCAATCAGTCAGTCAGTCTAACTGTCAACATATCTATCTATCATAGTTTGCCAGGCACACGAACGTAAATAAGACTTGACTGCCAACCAGTCACTAAACCAGTTAGTCAGTTTTTCAGTCGGTCATTCAATCAATCAATCAACCAATCATTGTGTGCCCGTCACACAAAATGGCGCGTGAAGGGCGAGTATGCTGTATCGATGCCGTGATCTCACCTCTCATACCACGCCACTCTGCACAGTCTGTGCCGTGATCTCACTTCTCATACCACGCCACTCTGCACAGTCTGTGCCGTGATCTCACCTCTCATACCACGCCACTCTGCACAATCTGTGCCGTGATCTCACCTCTCATACCACGCCACTCTGCACAATCTGTGCCTTGAACTGAACTCACCTCTCATACCACGCCACTTTGCACAGCTTCTTTTGCATCCTGGTCGGATACTCGGCAAAAGCTGGGATGTTGCGCAGAATGATCAAAAGCTGTCACGAGAAAAATGCGCCAGTAATGAGATCAAAAGACACAACTAAAGGGTTAATTCAGAATGAACGCCTTTTACAAGGACACAGCGAAACGGGAGGGGCGGGAATAGCTCAAAAGTTGGTAGAGCGCCGGCTGAAAAGCCAGGCACAATACTGACGAGGGTTCGAGTCCCAGGTGCGGCAAAGGATTTTTCTCCGCGAGTCAACTTTCAATGCAGACTCTTACGGCGTCCGCACAACCCCCGTGTGCAATCGCATGAATCATCATATAAATGCGCACGTTAAAAATTCCAAACACTGGCAGACAAACCATTGCAAACACGAAAATGCTGCGCATACCAGTAGAAGTCGGTAGAGCTGCTCTTGCGGCTGCTCTACCTTACCCGGGTAAGGCGACCCGAATTTCTCGCAAGGGACAATAAAGTACAAAAACAAAAAACAGTGTGCCAGGATTTTTTAGCCTACTGCAGGCCACCAACAGATCTGAATATTCAAAATCATGTTAAGGCCGTTCATACCACGTCGCCAAGACATCGCCAATGATTTTCTTCGTCGGAGTTACATTACAAGTCATGTTGTGGGCAGTCATGGCGATGTGGCCGAAGCTAACAGCTGATTGGCAGGTCACTTTATTAGACAAAACTTGGCCGTTGGCCAGTGTTCACTGCGAGGCGTCTCCACCTGCTGACAATGGAAGAGGAAACTGTTGCCACTGCGGATAAAAGAACTGAAGTTTCTATTGCCCAGCTTGTGAGCCGGTTTGGCCTAGTGGGGAGGGGTGTCTGTGTGTGTGTGTGTGTGTGTGTGTGTGTGTGTGTGTGTGTGTGTGTGTGTGTGTGTGTGTGTGTTTGTTGTTGTTGTTGTTTGGGGGGGGGGGTTGTTTGTTTGTTTTGTGTGTGTGTTTTGTTTTTGTCTTTCGTTGGTGCTCAAAAACCAGTCAAATTTTATGGCTGTTGTATTAGCGCGCACATTGCTTATGCCGTCACAAATAAAACCAACTCATTTTTTATCGGCGGCGGACTCTCATGTTTACGTGTGTACTTCGACGCTATGTTGTTTTCACATTCTTGACAGCGACAGTGTTCACACGCGCGGAGATAAACAGTGCCCCTTGAGTGGCGTGGCCAATTGTGGCAGAGAAAGGTGGCGAAGAGCGATGCTCGGAGTGTGGCACACTACTCGGAGCACTCTACTCGGAGCACGCTCCAAGCATCGCTTTCCGGGACCTTCCTCCATACTCTGGCACAATTGGTTACGCCACTGATTGGGCACTCTTTATCTCTGCGCAGCTGTCTACAGACGCTGGCAGCGCCCTCCAAAGGGCTTGGGTTTTAATAAGACTGTGAAAGCAACAAAGCGTTAAAGCATGCACGTAAACACGAGGAGTGTCCGTCCGTGGCAAAAAGAGATAAAATTCTTTATTTACAAGGGTAATAGATAAACATGTATGCTTTTTTACATCCAGTCCTCACCTAAACAAGGGACTATTCTAGATCTAATTATACACGTACACATTTTCTAATCTACGACACACCACACAGAGAGAGAGGGGGTGGGGGGTGGGGGGGGGGGGGGGGGCATCTCTGGGAGTTCCGTCTCGATTCAAACGATTTTGGTTTTATTTGTGCTGGTGTAAGCAAGGTGGGCGGCTACAAAAGAAACGCCTGATACAGTTTCAGTTTCAAACTTACTGCCATTTGAGCACCAACGAAAAACTGTTCGTTAGCTGACAGTTTTTCGAGATATATGGCGTAACCAGTTATGGCTCTGATTGTAGGACGGCGCTTGGAGTTCGGTGCCGGGCTAGTGGCTGTAGACATGCTGCTTACGTAGTCGATGTCGCGGTCCGTTCTGGCCCTGGGGTCCATCTGCAGCACTCGTCTCGCCTCGTACGGAAGGTGGTCCTGGACAGTGACACTTGCTTTAAACACAGTTCATTCACGTTCTTGTCAATAACGATGGACAAACATAGTCAGCACATGAGCATTAAACAAGCTTATTGTAAACATTTGTCTTCCTTCTTATTTATAGTCTTTCACATAAGTGATACTACTCTGATATTACAATTATCAAGATATTAACATTCATCAGAAAGTTACACCAAAACAATTATAGACCTCAAGAAAAACGCAAAAAGGTATTCACGTATTTGCAGTCGCCAAAACAAACACACGTTTATATAATTATGTATCCATATACATACTTATTTCCACCTGATATATTTTTTACACACGCAGTCACATGCACGCGCAAACAAAATTAATTTTGCAACAGCGTGGTGGTGGTGGGGTGGGGTGGGGTGGCTGGGGTGGAGGCAACACAACAGACCATGGCGAACTCAGGGCAGTGCAGTGAGAGAGAAGATCGAACGACTTTCCCCTTCCTCTCCGACTCCTTCAAATCAAATTTCCAAAACAACAGACCTGCCATATTGTTTTCACTTCGCGCTGCTATCGTACTCCGCCTCAAGTTTCTCTTTGTTGACTGTTTAAGTTGTGTGTAAATTACATTTTTATTACAGTCAGCGTACTCATGTGTGCCGGGTGCATATGTGTGTGCTTGTGTCTATGCAGTTAGTATAGTCTCTACGGACAAGATTTTGTGCTTTATAAATACTTTCATTGTTATTAGTTAACATGATGGTTGACCGGCTGGCTAACTAAATATCAATGTTATCACTGCGAAAAGAGGTGGGCAACTTCATCCAGACGGAAAATCAGCTAAAGGGAAGCAACTTCCGTCAATAAATATTTTCGGTACACCTATCACGACGTGAAGCTTTTTAGATAGCTCATCAGCTCTTCGTGACTTCTTCCAGTTTAGAATTGTATTAAAACATGATGCGCACTTTCCTGATCACTGGCAAACCTTTATTCCCCCCCCCCCCCCCCCCCCCCCAACAAATATAGACAGACAAACAGACAGTGCATGCACACGACCATAACGCACTCGCGCACACAAATACACTTACAAGCACGCACGCGCGCGCGCGCGCAAATACGCACGCACGCACACACACACACGCGCGCGCGCATTGTCAGCTACATCAAACCGTTACCACACCTGCTTGTTGGCCCGGAAGTCGTCCGGATCAAAGAAGAGGCCGCCCCTGTCTATAGTGCTGCCGAAGTCGTCCAGCACTTGCAGGACGGACAGGAACTCGCCCCGTGCCCCCTCCAGGCTGTTGTCACATAGCCAACACATACCACATCACCATACCATTGTCACATAGCCAACACATACCACATCACCATACCATACTGTCCAGTGAATCAAGGATCAACTGAGTAATTAGCCAGCCATACAGTGGTCATACGCACAGGGCGAGGGTACGAAACAGTTTAAGGTAAACGTTAATTCCAAGAGCTTGTGAAGGTATGAGAGCCTCAAAAGTCGAGTTTGTGGGTGAGTGGGGAGAAGGGTGTGTGTGTGTGGAGCCTGACCCCCCTCCCTCCAAACAATTTCTATTGACGAAGGTGCGACTGAGCTCGAGCTACAAAGTTCAGATACAAGTCGCCGGACCCCTCGCATTCTCACCCTTTTCTGGCTGGAGCCCCACACATTCTCACCCCCTTTCTGGCTCAGCCCCTCACATTCTCACTCCCTTTCTGGCTCAGCCCCTCACATTCTCACCCCCTTTCTGGCTCAGCCCTCACATTCTCACTCCCTTTCTGGCTCAGCCCCTCACATTCTCACCCCCTTTCTGGCTCAGACCCTCACATTCTCACCCCCTTTCTGGCTCAGACCCTCACATTCTCACCCCCTTTCTGGCTCAGACCCTCACATTCTCACCCCTTTCTGGCTCAGACCCTCACATTCTCACCCCCTTTCTGGCTCAGACCCTCACATTCTCACCCCTTTCTGGCTCAGACCCTCACATTCTCACCCCTTTCTGGCTCAGACCCTCACATTCTCACCCCCTTTCTGGCTCAGACCCTCACTTCACTCCCTTTCTGGCTCAGACCCTCACATTCTCACCCCTTTCTGGCTCAGACCCTCACATTCTCACCCCCTTTCTGGCTCAGACCCTCACATTCTCACCCCCTTTCTGGCTCAGACCCTCACATTCTCACTCCCTTTCTGGCTCAGACCCTCACATTCTCACTCCCTTTCTGGCTCAGACCCTCACTCTCATCCCTTCTGGTGACCTCACATTCTCATCTTTCTGGCTCAGACCCTCACATTCTCACTCCCTTTGGCTCAGACCCTCACATTCTCACTCCCTTTCTGGCTCAGACCCTCACATTCTCACCCCCTTTCTGGCTCAGACCCTCACGGTCTCACCCCCTTTCTGGCTCAGACCCTCACATTCTCATTCCCTTTCTGGCTCAGACCCTCACATTCTCACTCCCTTTCTGGCTCACGTTCTCACTCCCTTTCTGGCTCAGACCCTCACGTTCTCATTCCCTTTCTGGCTCAGACCCTCACATTCTCACTCCCTTTCTGGCTCAGACCCTCACAATTTCACTCCCTTTCTGGCTCAGACCCTCACATTCTCACCCCCTTTCTGGCTCAGACCCTCACAGTCTCACCCCCTTTCTGGCTCAGACCCTCATCTGGCTCAGACCCTCACAGTCTCATTGCCTTTCTGGATCAGACCATCACAGTCTCACCCCCTTTCTGGCTCAGACCCAAACTCCAAGCACTGGTTTACGACATCCTTCCTTCAACCACTGCCGTATTTAGTTACGCCATAGGGTCCAGAAAACCGTCAGCTAAAGCCCGTTCTTAACTGAGCGAATGTTTGTTCGCCGAACATACTTCGGACAGTTCGACGAACTATGATTCGTTTCTTAATTGAACTTTTAGTTCGCCGAACATGGTTCGGACAGTTCGACGAACTTTACTTTGTTCTCAACTGGCTTGTAATGAGATGCAAGCTTCGGCCCGAACTTGCGGCAGACGCGCAGCAGACAGCATGACCGAAAATGTAGGCTAAAGTCAAGTCAAGTCAATTCAATATACTTTAATCATCCCTCACAGGGTAATTCAACTAACTACTATCTCATTCTGGGTCTCCCGAGACAAGGCTGCGCCTCCCACAAGTCAACAAATAAACAAATTCCCTTCGAAGCGAGTGAAGAACCTAGCGACACCGTCATCCATTTTTATTTTTATTTCTTCTTCATCCACAGGAGAGCTCTGCTCTCAGCCAATCAGAGGCAATGTTCGTCGAATAGGGTGAATGTTCCCAACATGTTCAGCGAAGCTTTTTGGACCCCGAATATAGTTTCGTCGCAGTTCGACGAATACTCCCAACTAGGTTCGCGAAGAAAAGTTCACCCAACTAGTTTCGCCAACTAGGTTCGCGAACAAACATTCGCCCAGTTAAGAACGGGCTTAACGAGCAGTTTTTTGTTACTAGTAAGTTTGTTACAAACAATTCAAATTATATCAGATGTTTGTTTTATAACTGACCATGTTACTAAACCATGTTACTGACCATGACACATTGGGGCGGGGATAGCTCAGTGGTTAGAGCGCCGGACTCGTGATCGAAAGGTCGCGGGTTCGAATCCCTGCAGGAGCGGCGGGAGAATTTTCTTCTCCGGGGTCAACTTTCCGTGCTGACTCTTATTTCGGTATCCGCTCCACCCCCGTGTTACCGCAGTAGCACGTAAAAGACCCCGGTCATTCTGCCAAAAGTGCAGGTGGCAGGTTACAGCTAAACACGCATACACCTTACGTATGTGGCTTTGCATGAAGTGACATGGCGCATGGTAGTATGGTGTACACAGAACGCACCGAGATGGCAGCAGTTTCATGTGGCACCACCATGCCAGCGCCGTAAGTACACCACTTCGTTGGATATTCAAAAACGCGCTATAAAAAGCTATTCATTCATGTAGAATCACATGCGAGCGCAGTGAGTCTGCTCGAGAGCGGAGAATAGCGCTATATAAAAGCGATCAATAATAATAATAATAATGTTACTAAATCTGGCAGAGTTTGGAGGAAGGTGCCGGAAAGCGATGCTCGGAGTGTGGACCCTCACATTCTCACCCCTTTTCTGGCTCAGGGGCCTTTACTATGAATCGGGCCTAAAGCGGTAGGCCGGCCTAAATCTCAAGGCTATTGACAATGGCCCCCAAATGGTAACCATGGACCGGGACTACACAAAAGTCCGGGCCGAACCTCGGGCCTAAACAGCCGATATTTAGGCTAGCGATTTCGCTGGACTAAAGGTCGTAGGCCCGGGACTATGACTGCTTTTGGCCTTGTTATGCTTGGAAAGTTGGTTTTTCTTGTTGTTTTTGTTAGTTTTTTGCTGTTGTTGCGTGTTTACGTCTGAATCCAGCGGTTTCTCTCTCTTTTTAATTAATTTTTTTCTCTCTTTTTTTCCTTTCGTTTACTTCGTCAAATGAGTACTAGATGTTCGTCGGCCAAAGCTCTTTCATTTTGGAGGGAAGAAAGGTCGCACTCGCCGAGCGACACAGGCATAATGACTGATTAATGTGATCGTACGATTTAATGTTTGCAAATTATTATGAGAGCAAGTTTGCTTGACGTCTTACATTCTCACTTGATTTATTTTCTTGTTATTTAAATTCATCTGCACAGCGTAGGCTACCTGATTTCACAGCGTCCACTCGCCTTTCTGACAAGTTCAAAATGGCCGACGCAACAGACGATGCTACGGTTACTCGATTCAGTAAATGCCAAAAGAATACTCCATCGAAGATGTCGAGAGATTAGCGTTTTTACGAATAATGACCTCGTCGAGATCGCTTGGGTGTTGCAGAAGTAAAACATGGCGAATCACATCCAGAATCGGGGCCTGCCAGGCATGCTTTCACCTAATGTTTATGTTTACCGATGTTTGCGCGTGCGAAATACGTCGCAGGGAAGTGAACGAAGCGTGTCGGTGCGCATGCCCAGATGGGATTGCCCCGTCTAGAGTTAGCACAAGCGATGACGCGTGTGATGACCACTTTCTTATCAGCGCGAAGTCAGAGACTCTGTTGTCTCGACCATTGTCCGCGTCCATGTATACGAACTTTGCCTAACTCAAAGTCTCGGACTCTAAAGTCAGGGACTTTGGTTTAGGCCTGGCCTACCGTAGTCCCGATTCATAGTTAAGGCCCCAGACCCACACTCCGAGCATCGCTTTCCGGCACCTTCCTCCAAACTCTGCCAGATTTGGTTACGCCACTGAAGGGGCACTCTTTATCTCCGCGCAGCTGTCCACCGAAGCGGTAAGCACCCTCCGAACGGTTTGGTTACTGATAAGACTGTGAAAGCAACCTAGCGCCCAAGCACGCACGCAATCATGAGACCCATCCACCCCGGGTAAAAAATTTTAGCTCCGTCTCGATTCAAACGATTTTGGTTTTATCTGAGCTGGCGTAAGCAACATGGCAACGTAAAACAAACGTTTGATATAATCTGAGTTGTTTGTAACAAACTTACTACTGTCTGAGCATCAACAAAAATCTTCTCGTTAACTGACAGTTTTCTGGACCCTATGGTGTAATTAAATACAGCAGTGGTTGAAGGAAGGATGTCGTGAACCAGTGCTTGGAGTTTGGCTCAGACCCTCACATTCTCACTCCTTTCTTACTCGGACCACAACAGCTCAGGCGTAACAGCGTTGTCAACCGTTCCCGTTTAGGTCGAGTAGAAAAGAAAATAAGCAAGCAATTGATTGCTGAGGCATTATATTTAGGTCTGGAAGACCTTAAACAAAGTTTGATCGGAAAAAAACAAATAAGACATTGCGCGACATGAATCCCTCCGCCACTCCCCCTCCCGGGGCCCTGTAGTCATGCCAGCAATAAAGTTCAAACCGATTCATCGACTTGATATTTACACACGCCTGTACATGTGCTATCAATTATCAAACAGAAGGTAGGGGCTTATAGGTGAAGTGTATATCTAATCCCCTCAAAGCCCTTGTGCTTCTTACAGTTTGCAAGTCAGCCCGAGCAGGACATTGACCTTTGGAAATAACAGAAGTTACAAAAATAATCATTCAGAGTCTCGCTCTCCTCCTCTCTCTCTTTCTTCTTTCTCTCTCTTCCTTCATTTTTCATGACAAGAAAACAGATACCACTTTGTTTAAGTCAATGTCATTGATAAACTCTAGACATTGTGTTCTATGCAGTGTCATATATTTTTTACACCGATCAGCTCGTCGACACGCAGTAGTAACAACAAGCAGTAGACTGTTTATCTCCAGAAGCAGCACGAAAGACAAGTGCGGAGTACAGCCTATGTGGTCCTTAAAGAACAAGTCCAAGGTTTGGGGTGATTTTTGACACGATTTCCGTTAAAGTTCGCTGAGAGCAATGATGTAGACGAAATTGTGATTTGAGGGTTATAAATGCACGAAAACAGGCATTTTCTGTCGTACCGAAAGCGTAGCCATGACGCTGAAAATCATGTTCACATATGCGCACTACGTCACTCTGGGAAGTCGCTGCAAAGTGTCTAGTAGCCACAGGGTAACCGACTTGGAAATAATTCCAGTTCGACTCTCCATGGATGAAGCTCCGACGCCATTGTCAGTAGTTGGGCCTTTGTTTATTTCCTCCTTGTTATTTCATCTTTCTCGAACCTTGTTAGGTGCGTGGCGTTTCAGTCTTTTTCGTTCTGTTTACTCTAGCTTTCACAACAGGCTGGACCTCATCAGGGAGCCTGCCTTTTATTGGGTGTTTTATTTTATTTTCCCAATTTGTCCTTTGTTTGTTTCATCATATGTAAAAATGAAAAAGTTTTGTTCGTTCTAGTTCAATAGACTAGCGATTTCGTGGCCTCCCTGGGTTAGGGTTTGGGGCTGGGCTAGTTACCAGTTCTTGCCATTCACTGTTTTTTCTCTTGGCTTGCCCTTTTGTTTCTCCAGTTATATCCTTCATTTACGATATACGAGTGAGAGGGTTAGTCTCGATGTTTAACGAGACCGCTCATTCTTTCTTTATGTGTGGTAGTTCGTGAGCGTCTGTTGCCCTGCCGTGTTGTTGTCACTGCTAAATGGGTTGTATCGTGTACACGGATTACGTGTATCCAGCCTTTGTCCCGTTGCTCGCTGACATTACTTGCCTACTCTTTCTTTTCAGAAAGTATTGTTGTTGTTTTCTCTCTCTTTTCCCCTTCTTTTTCACCATGCGTTCTTTCTTTTTTATCTTTGATTTATTGGCCATTTCGTACCCGCTTGTTAGCTTGCCTGATTAGGGCAGCCATTTTGTATTTCTCTTGTCGTCTGCATTTGTTTACATCCCGATGCTTTGTCATCGGTAGTCCTGATTAGCGTTTTGCTTTATCAGTCTGCAGCCTTTGTAATTCTAGATGGAAGCCGGGTTAGTGAGGGGTTAGTTTAGAGTTAGTTATGGTTAGTTTGGTTTTCCATCTGTTTGTCGCTGGCACAGTTATTTTTGCTCTGTGCTCTTCTGACTAGTCGTCCACTCCTTTGTTGCAGACAGTAGTCTATTAGACTGTTGTGATTTGGTGGTGGTTTTTGTGTGTGTGTGTGTGTTTTCCACCTTATGCTTGCAGGTAGGCAACCGCTTGGGATTCTGAGGTGGTTTCAGCTGTTTTGTTTCTTTCATTTGGTGTCAGCTGTTTGCTTGACTGATTAGGGCAGCCATTTTTCGTTTGCCACCAGCAGTTGTGGTTTGGTCTTTCTTTCTTTGCCACAGGCATTTGTGGTCTGTTCTTTCTTTCTTTGCCACAGGCAGCCGTGGGCATTCGTGTTAGACTTTTTATCTTTGCCTTGTTAGCGCTTGTTTCGGGGTATTAGTGTGCCGCTCAGTTTTTGTTATCATGCTGCGCGCTTGCTGCTCGTCAGCTTCATCCTTGGAGATTCGAACTGGAAATTTGTCCAAGTCGGTTACCCATGTGGACACCCCTACAAATTTCACTTTGAAGCAAACCCCATTTGGTGTTCCAGTTTACGAAATCGCACTCAGCGAAGTGCTCGCTACATAAATGGGCGTGACTGATGAAGCGCAGCATCAAAGTCAGCTCGTTTGAATTGTACAAATTTGACCCATTTTCGCCTCACAGCGGGTCGATTCCACGGGAACTCATGCATAGTTATGCTTTGGGTTGCTTGTGAGTTGTTACAGTTTGCTGCCGGCATGCTTAGAGCTTTTTGTCGATGACCACACGCATACACATTCAATGAACAATCTAAGATGGCAACCGCAGACTTCCCAGACTGACGTCACTTCCGAGAAAGTCACGTGACTGATGGAGATCCCGAGACAGCAGTCTCGGCCAGCCTACAGAAAATAAAATCGATTAAAAACCAACACAAAACATTTTTTTCCCATTTTGTATTTCATTAAATCTCAAACTAGTGACACATTTGTCAATAATTTGGATGGTCATTTTGCATACTTAAAAACCTTGGACTTTTCCTTTAAGAAGCCGTCTTGCCGACAGCTGTAACTTTGCGTTAAGCCTCGCTGGACCAAAAGGCAATTCTCACGAGCAGGACAAGTTAGAAATAAAACAGCTTCTTGACAAGGGTTACTGAACTCTAGCGTTGCGCACAATGTCTCCGCAGCGCTATAGACAGGTGCACGTTAGGTGTAAGACTAACGTTATCAGCATCCATCGTACGTGTGTGCGCACACACACGCACACACACACACACACACACAGCCTATCTGCATTGTGTCTGACGCTACCCGTACGTGTTATCTGAGGGTATGAACACATGCTCTGTTTCAATACGTTCAAAATGCATGCCCCAGATCAGAGCACCGGTTTTGCTGCCAGGCTTGTATTACACAACCCTTGGTGGATGTTGTGTAAATAATGCAGTCAGTGGGATCCACATCAAGTTTTCAGACGTAAGATAGTTTTAAGAGCTTCATAACGACCACAGTGTTTCGTGAGATGTTAAATTCCCACTGAACTATACAGGCGGGTAACGGGTTAGCTCAAAACAGCATTTAATTAAGGTATGAGTCCATTAGTATACAGATCACATAAACCAAAGTATCTCAGTAGCAAAACAACGTAGTGGGCCGACCTTCCACAGTGCGCTACTCATACGCATCTATCCCATTGCCATGATTACTGCGTGTGTGTGTGTGTGTGTGTGTGTGTGTGTGTGTGTGTGTGCGTGCGTGCGTGCGTGCGTGCGTGCGTGCGTGCGTGCGTGCGTGCGTGCGTGCGTGCGTGCGTGTGTGTGTGTGATTTTTTCTATTATCATTATTTTAAACTCTGCATATATTTTTCCATTTAACTACTATGTATAGTTGCACTTTCGGGAGGGGTGGGTGGGTAGGGGCTGTTTGTACTCTGTTGGTGTGAATGTCTTTAGGTAGTTTTTAGCTTGCGAGAGCTTACATGTATGCACTGTGTGTATCTGACGCTGTGGACACGCAAGGTTTTGTGTGGAAGTTCTGTATGCACCACATATAAATTTTCATTCATTCCTTCATTTATTCATTCATCTCTCTCGGCTGATAATGACCCGTGTCTTGCCAATGGCCATACACCCACCTCTCCAGGCTGATCTTGCAGTCATTCAATGTCTACACATCCACCTCTCCAGGCTGATCTTGCAGTCATTCAATGTCTACACACTCACCTCTCCAGGCTGATCTTGCAGTCATTCAATGTCTACACACTCACCTCTCCAGGCTGATCTTGCACAGTCTGATACAGATGAGGGCCAGGCGACCGTAGGCTCGGAACGAATGTTTGTATTGTGTTCTGGAACCCTGAGACAAAACAACAACAAAAAACACGTATTAATTTTATTATTTTAGAATATTTTCTTTGGATTGATTGGTTAACTGATTGGCTGGTTGATTGATTGACTGATGATTGATTGATTTGCTACTGACTATTGTGACCAGGGATAATTGTTTCACATCCAAGGGCAGTGAAGAACTTCAATGTGTCGATTAATACAAATAAAGGGTCAAAACAGAATGCTTTCAGCTACTTCAGTTTGACTGTGGGATTGTAATTAAGCTCACCTAATACGCTTTCTGGGATATGCATCGTTGTTGTTTCTCTCTCTCTCTCTCTCTCTCTCTCTCTCTCTCTCTCTCTCTCTCTCTCTCTCTCTCTCCTCTCTCTCTCTCTCTCTCTCTCTCTCTCTCCTTCTTCTCTCGTGTGTGTGTGTGTGTGTGTGTGTGTGTGTGTGTGTGTGTGTTGTGTGTGTGGTGTGGTGTGTGTGTGTGTGTGTGTGTGTGTGTGTGTGTGTGTGTGTGTGTGTGTGTGTGTGTGTGTGAGTGCGTTGCTGCCTGCCTGTATGTGTGTGTGCGTGCATACGGGCGTGAGTTTTTGTTGTTGTTGTTTGTTTGTTTGTTTGTTGCTGTTTTTGTTGTTGTTGTTTTGGGGGGTAACAAAGGTAGGGTTGAAGAATTTGCCGTCATCACCATTGTCAGTATCATCTGCAATGATCATTTTCCATGATACAGTTCATGTTCTTTGTGAAAGAGCCTGACACCTAAAAACGAATAAACCTTCTGGTTTTTGTTCTATCGTCATTATCATCTACAGCCATCAACATCACCACCAGTCGTCATCATAATCGGTATCATCACCAAGCAATGTTTCATTTCTCTGTAAATCGACATTACATCTCCTTCCAGCCCAAAATATCCACAAGATGTGTGTGTGTGTGTGTGTGTGTGTGTGTGTGTGTGTGTGTGTGTGTGTGTGTGTGTGTGTGTGTGTGTGTGTGTGTGTGTGTGTTTACTTTAAACCTTATAATTGAAAATTCCATTCTTTATTACCAACTCTATGATTGTATCAAAATCATACTTATTACATTTCATTTTACGTTCTCATTACCGTTTGTCGAGCTATATTTGTGACTTATTTAACACTGACAACCTGGGCTCGGGCTATCTCCAATTGGAACAGCATTGAGGCGACCCTCCCCCCAAGCTAACGGGTAGCAGGTGGTGGATGACGGACGACCCTCACACATGGGCGGTTAGCTGCCAATAAGCCAGCTAGTTAGTAAATTCAGTGATCAGTCCCCAATCAACTGGCGATGTGTCCATTAGGACGTGGCGGGGCGGCGGATGACACCAGCGTCCCTAAAACAAAAACTCCACCCAAAGATCTTCTTTTCACTTTTCTCTCTAAAACAACAACATTTCTTTTGTCACAAAGGACAGTTCCCCTAGCTACGGGGAAAAGCACCTCAGAAAACAATGACCGGGTAGGGGGGCGCTCGTCAGCCTTAGTCGCCAAGTCGCCTACAGAAGGAACCCCCCGAAGACAAACCTGGGTAGGCCAGACACATCAGCTGTCTAGGTGAAAATCATTCCAAATCAAAACTAGAGCAGAAGAGGCTCATTATCTGTGCAAAGAAACTCTCCTACAAGAAGAGGAACTTCGATTCCTAACCTATGCAGTCCTCCGAGTATGGAATGCATGTAGATGCATTCCATACTTCCGGCGTTGAGCAAAGCGGACGCATGTACCATATAAAATCAGGCAATGCGGCAAACGCTGAAGAAGAATGTGAGCCTGTTTGGCCCAGTGTCTAAGGTGGGTAAGCAGACGGACGTCCGTTCGATTCCTTTTCGGTTCTCCTTTCTCTTCAAAAGTTGCGGCATATGGTATGGGCAATGTCTTGTGACTTTGTTTGCTCCGGACAATTCCTAAAACTTTAAAATGTCTCACGCCGCTGCCCATCCTAATGGGCAGCGCAGAATATTTCTGGTGGTGACAGTGTCGAGTTAGGTACAGTTCCCCTTCCCTCTCCACCCACCCCTGGGATCTCGGTCTCCGTCAATACCTCTCTGGAGACGCAACATAAAACAGAATGAGGCCTAGAGCGCTTGTGTAAAAAATCAGCAAAGAAGTGAGTTAATTAGCGATCGAAAGACGTCACATGAACACAGCAACAAAGACCCGAATGGCCTTCCGTAAATCATACCAGGCATGCGAGTAAAATACAAGGTACAAATATAAACTCCACCAGAGTTACACCCTCCAAAGTTACTTCCTCCAAAGGTACACAAGAAGAAGAAAAAGGGACAACCACTAGTCAGCATCGTTTACCTTTCGCCGTGCTGACAAGGAACGGAGTCGCGCGATCAGAGCAGCGGGTGTGGCTACGTTCTGCAGACGTCGCAGACCTTTAGCTGTAGATGCCGACGCTGATGACGTGGAAAACGACGACTGCGACGACGTCGGTGATAACGCAAAGACAGGTAACGGCGGGAAGGAATTCCATGTCGTTGATGATGATACCGCGTCGTCACCGTCCGTGTTGTTCATAGCGGATTGACAGGTGGTAGGTATATGGCCTACTCCAAAATGGACTTCAATGTGACTCCAGTAAAAACGTGTTGTTGTTTTGCTTTTTGTTTCGTTGTTTTTGTTTTACTATTGGTTTTGTTGGTTCTGATTTGTTTGGGTGGTGGTGGTGTTTTCTAGTGTGTGTGTGTGTGTGTGTGTGTGTGTGTGTGTGTGGTGTGTGTGTGTGTGTGTGTGTGTGGTGTGTGTGTGTGTGTGTGTGTGTGTGTGTGTGTGTGTGTGTGTGTGTGTGTGTGTGTGTGTGTGTGTGTGTGTTTCAAAATCACAACACAACGCGTGTGAGTCATGTGCACCTGAATATTCGAGGATATTTCTGGGAGATTTTCACTCCTACAAAATTCGATTGCCGATGGTGCCAGCCGTTCTGCTCTTCTTAGCAGGCTCTGAATGCACCACTGTAGCTGTTGCTTGCCCCAGTGCCACAATCCACGCTGCTCTGTTAGCAATGCCCACACGAACGATCACACAGAGTACTGAAGTCCCTATATTCTTTGCACACGCCTTCGCTTCAGTCTTGAATGGCAGCTGCAATTAAATGACAAAAATCCTTTTGGCTCAGTATATTGACCTACATAACTGGTCCAAACCGCACAGGCGTTGGGAAAGGGAAAAGGAAACCTAGCCACGAAGGAATCGCCAAATAGACCCCGCAAACCTGTCTCTCTTGACTATATGAATCAGCGTACCAAGCTGTGTCGATAGTTTTCTCTGCGGCTAATGAGGTAGTTTGAACGGGGAGGTGACTGTGTCACCACTTTTCCCGCTTTGTTCTGAGAGCGGTGGGGGGAGGCGAGGACAAAATTAATCTGTGGACATTGGGGTAGCGGTCATGCTTGCCGAAGCCTTGTCATGCATGGCCATCTCGTGGTAAACACTTGGGGTGCCCTAAGGGCTACGCGCTACAAGAGTAAGTTCTTGACTTTAGAAGCCGAGCGGTTGTCGAGGGATTATATGCCGTGCTGTGATTTCTACATCTCCCGCTCCATGAAACCACATTTCAATCTCCCCTGGTAAGCATTATTATGACACTTTCTGCTCTTCCAGGTAAACTCCATAATGTCACCTTCTGTCTCACCCAAGTAAGCTTCATTAGGACACTCTAGATAAGCTCCGTAAAGTCACCTTCAGTCTTCCCAGCTAAGCTCCATGAAGACACTTTATCCTTTCTCAGGACGATCAGCTCCATAATGCCACTTTCTATCTACTCTAAAGCTCCTTAAAGTCACATTCTACCTTCCAAACAAAGCTCGATAAAGTCACTTTCAGTCTCCCCAGATAGGATCTAAAAGGTCATTTACAGTCTCCCTAAGCAAGATCCATAACGTCACTTTCTATCATACCCAAGTAAGGTCCATAAAATCACTTTCTATCTCCCACAAGTACACTCCGTGAAGCCTGTAATTTTCAAGTTCCGCTGTCTATTCTCCCAAACCAGGTTCAAAATGTCATTTTATTATTTGCCCCAAATGAAAAAATACAGTCACTAACACCTACCCCCACTTTCAATCTCCTTAAGTACGCTCCATGAAGCCACTTTTACTTTCCAGTCAAGGAAGCTCCATAGAGCTACTTTGAGTCTCCTCAAGCAAGCCTCACAAACTTATTTTCCATGCTCGACTCATACGGTTGTTTTTGAGACGTACGGTATCGACTTATTTGAGACATAAGTCGTATCTTATCTTAAAAATGGTAACTATATACATGATCTGACTGATGAATGCAAGCTAAACGTTAACTACTTTCTCAAACCCACTCGGTCAAACCCATTAACGTTAACGTAAACGCACGAGAGCCACGCTTACCCTGGACACATTGCCGGTGTATATAGTATAACTCGTCTAACGAAAGTCGGG
This sequence comes from Alviniconcha marisindica, assembly GCA_018857735.1. Taxonomy (NCBI): domain Eukaryota; kingdom Metazoa; phylum Mollusca; class Gastropoda; family Provannidae; genus Alviniconcha; species Alviniconcha marisindica. The sequence continues at coordinate 148,040 of JABMCL010001638.1, forward strand.
TACTTTATTCGCTGAACAATTGTAGAATAATTAAAGAATGGCAACTTTGGAACATACACACACAAGCAGGAAGTGCATGTGTTGTTTGGTCCATAAACTGCTGCCTTTAAATGAAATATAAAAACCAAGATGAACTAGACGCAGTCCAATAGACACTCCATGTCTGAACGGTAAAACTCACTGCTCATTGGAAAATGATCAGCACGACAAGAACTGAGTGCTGACTACTTGTGACAAAAAGTCAAATGGTGTAACTTTATGGGAATTGGTAGAGTGGACATAGAAGATCATACATAACGGAATCCTACTAAGCAAACAAACGCTGTGTGGGCGAGCTCAACTGGAGCCAAAACCTGTTCTCAAAGTTCACTATCATGGCGGCAGATGGCTTGAAAAGTCGTAACGCGAAAGAAGTCAACTAAGCCGTTTTTGACAGGCTTCGGCAGGGAACAGTAACAGTGGACAATTGTATTGTGTGTATTCTCCGTGGGGAGCCAAAGGAAGGGAAGTTGGCGCGAACCTGATGGTGGAAAGTAGGTCACAGAAAAGGAAATATTTGCTTCGGCGTTCGGCGGTAATGCTGCCTTTCCCGTCGGATTATAATAATAAATGCATTTCTAATGCGCCGAATCCCTCTCATGACTATTACATGTGTGAGGCTCAAAGCGATATACATGAAACATTACAACAACACACAACCTAATTTAATCATGCATCACATATCTCACTATCCCTCACTGCTCCCCCCCCCCCCCCCCCCCCCACCTCCCCCCCACCCACCCACCCACACACAGACACTCACACACACACTAACTCATTCACATACACACAATCTCACAACCTCTCTCTCTCTCTCTCTCTCTCTCTCTCTCTCTCTCTCTCTCTCTCTCTCTCTCTCTCTCTCTCTCTCTCTCTCTCTCTCTCTCTCTCTCTCTCTCTCTCTCTCGCAGTCTCACTCCGCCACACCCGCCGTTTCCCCGATAATAACCAAGTCAGCCAACGAAGACGTCAGCAATAAATAAAAAGAAAGAACAAAGGTTTAGGTACAGCATCCAATACCTGTGAGAGTGTTAGAGTATCTCTGAGTAGGCAGAATCAAGAGAAAGCTGTTAAGAAAAGTTGTAAACTGTCAGAGTGAACTGTGGTATCGAATGTGAGCAGGAGAGTTGTTCCACACAAGGGGAGCCTGAACAGAGTGACCAGTATCCAAAGCCCTTAACTTTCCATGTTGCACAGAAAACGGAGGTCCCCCACCTCTCTCTCTCTCTCTCTCTCTCTCTCTCTCTCTCTCTCTCTCTCTCTCTCTCTCTCTCTCTCTCTCTCTCTCTCTCACACACACACACACACACACACACACACCACCACCACCACCACCACCACCACCACCATCACCATATTATTATCATCATAGTATCTGATTTAATTTTGCTCACCATTTTGCTATCTTTCTTTCAAATGCAGAGTTCAAAAATTCTGATCTTCCCGGGGTTGCAGATCGGGATGCACGCAGTCATCAGAAAATCAGATGGAAGTGATGAAAGAAAAAAGTCAATCCATCCACCCAGAAAACTTGGAGTAACCTGGAAGCCCTCGCTCACTTTATCCACTCCGCCTTTGAAGTTTTCGCTCCTCTGCAGGTTCCCAAGGAGCGCTTGGAGAAGTAAAAGCTTTGTGGTGTATACTTGTACCGACTTTACTTCAGGGGGAGACTGCTGTGATTTGAATACAAGACAAACACCACCGATAAGGTGTCAGCTGGAGCCGCACCTGATAGGCTGACCGTTTACTGGCGGTTCGCACTCAGTTACAATGTCCACTTGGAGTCCGGCTGCAGTGTTTTTTGTTTTTTTTGTTTCTCATGCACGTGTACACACACACGCACAAGTACGCAACCACACACACACACGACAAACGTTTCCACGCACGACACTACACTACACACACACACACACACACACACA